>CM060677.1:28409000-28999000 GCA_030686995.1 Artemisia argyi | reverse complement strand
TCTTAAGCAAACAAACGTGACATACTCTTAAAGTGAGTGTATCGTTGAACTGCTATTGTTTCAGCTTCTAGCTTGAAAAAAAATGGCCAATAACTTAGTTAAAGACATTCGGTAGTATACTACTGTACTATGATTCACTTCTAGTTAGTATTGAAGGATGCATTAATGGACAAAAAATCATATATATAGTCAAATTCGATATCCGTGTGATTTTCAAAAAAAAAAAAAAAAAAAAAAAAAAAAAAAAAAAAAAAAACAAACAAACAAACAAAAAAAACAAAAACCCTTCCCTGAGCTGATTTTTTTTTTTTTTTTTTTTTTTTTTTTTTTTTTTTTTTTTAGAAAGGCATTCATTAAATAAAACAACAAATAAATACAAATTACAAGACTCAAGACACTACACTAACAATCTAGAGATGCACTAAGAACAGGACACAACATAAACACACAAACGAGGCAACAAACAAAAATTAAAGACTAAAAAACCACTACAAACCTAATTATGACTAAAAATAGAGAAGAAAAAAGGCTTCCATCAAGATGTATGAAAATGCCTTGCACTAACTAAACTACATGACAACAAAGCCTAAGCGTGTGCAGATTCCAAACTTTTACTCTACACAAGCCACTCTTAGAAGCCATCCCATGTACTATCCAAAAGCGATATCCACAACATGTTATAGCCATAACAGGAGGACCCTCTAGGCACACTTTGACCAAATGACAACATAAAGTATCTTCCATGTCCCCCTACATTATCCATTGATCAAAATTCCACAGGGCCTTGAAAAAAAATCACATAACCTACAGACTCATGACCTTTGAAGCAGCCACGACCCATTCATACTTAAACGACAATTAACTGGATCAAATAACCATTGTTGCCAACTCAATGCTTCTTTTTTTGCCCTTCTCACAATCCACTCATAACTTTTTAGTTTAATGTCTTGCACAATTTTGTTCAAACTTGAAATTTTTGCTCTAAATACTCTATTATTTCTTTCTTTCCATATGTGATAACCGGTAACCCAAGTTACTATTTGCCATAAGTTCCTCAAGTGATTTGGCATAGTTACATTACCACAATGCTGGAATACATCATTGATGGAAAAAGCATGAAACGGGCCAATTTTCCACCAAAGGAATACTTTTTCCCATATGTCAGATGCCATATTACATGACACCAAACAATGGTCAATTGTCTCTATTACGTCATTACAACAAGGACATAAGATAGTATCCAAATCAATACCTCTTTTGTCAAGTTCATGTCTAACCGGGAGTCTTCTTTTTAGTGCACGCCAAATGAATATGTTTATTTTTTTAGGTACAATCTTGTTCCACACTGTCTCTTGGCTCGAACCGTCCTCATGCAAGTACTTGTTATCCACTATCTTTGATAACGTCTTGACTGTGAACTGACCATCGTCTTCAAGAAGCCACCTCCAAGAGTCCCTACAATCACTAGACAAAGAAAAATCCCCCAAAATACCCATTAGCTCGTCCACTTCACCACAAGCCCTACCCCTTGGTTCCCTAACCCACTCCCACTTCCACCTCCAAGAACCCTCAACCCATTCCCCTTTCTCCGCCACCTTTACCTCTTTTCTACTATCCAAATGATATAGCCTAGAAAATCTATCCTTTAGACTCATATTTCCCCTCCACTTATCTACCCAAAAAGATGTATCCCACCCATTTCCTACTTTCTTAAAAAAAGAATCTGTAAAACCAATACCCAATTTGTCTAAGTCTACCCCTACCCTCAAAATGCCACCCCAGACACTACTCCCACGTACCTCCTTCATTGTGCTTAAGCTACCTAAACCACCATCACTACCATATATACTCCTAATTACCCTTCCCCAAAAAGCGTCACCTTCAATCCTAAACCTCCACCACCATTTACCTAACAAAGCCCAATTTTTCCCTCGTAAAGACCCAACATTTAACCCACCCGCCCCATAAGAAGCTAGAATTGAGTCCCATTTAACCCATGACATGGTTTTCCTTTCCCCGACCCCTCCCCAAAAGAAATCTCTCCTAATAGACTCTATTTGTTTGATCACACATACAGGCACACGAAACATAGAAAAAAAGTACAATGGAAGGCTACCAAGAATCGACTTCACCAGTGTCAATCTTCCACCAAATGACATCGTTTTTGCTCTCCATTCCGAAAGTCTTTTCTTAACTTTATCTACTACAGGTCTCCAAGCACTCTCTCTTCTCATGTTTGATCCAATGGGCAGTCCCAAATAAGTAAATGGGAATTCGCCCACACAACACCCCATCCATCTAGCCATTCCTTCAATCTCCCTTTGAGGTACACCAACACCATATAGCCGACTCTTGTTTAAATTTACCTTTAGGCCTGACACCTCTTCAAAGCATTTTAGCATGCACATCAATACCCTTGCATTTTCTATATTCCACTCGCCAAAGAATATGGTATCATCCGCATATTGGAGGTGCGATACCATTACATTATCATTCCCAACTGAGATACCTTTGAAGAGCCCTTTTACAACCGCTTCACTTACCATGGCATTCAAACCTTCTACTGCAATAATGAACAAGAAAGGCGACAATGGATCACCCTGCCTAATGCCGCGTTCCAAACGAAATTCCTTTGTAGGTGACCCATTAACGAGAATGGACATAGAAGCTGACCTCAAACACGAATTAATCCAAGAACACCAACGATCACCCTGAGCTGAATTTATAAATTAACTTAATGAATTTTTCTAATTCAAAAGTATTATTAAGTTAAAACATTTCAGGTCTACAAGCCGTCGCCTATTTTCACTATTTGATGATTTATTATTCTTTTGCCTACTGCAAGGCTGTGTCTATTTCACTACGGGATGATTTAAGTTGCATATTAAATTACTTATGCCTACTATAAGTTGCATACTATATTATATTAGTATATGCGTAACTAATATTGCAACAAACAAATGTTGCAACAGTTTTATTTTCCATTTTATGTTAGTATCGTCATGGAGCATTAACCTCTCTTCTTATACATATACCCGCAGAATAGTTATAGGTCGAGACGCAATTGACCTATATATTTGGTCAAGCAGGTCAGATCTGAAATTAGCCCAAGTCCCAACCTATATCCTTTTAGTTTCATGGCTATCCTTTTTTAGTCAATTTAATTTAGCATTGCCTTAATTCATGCTAGAATCATAACTTCTACAGTAATATATAACACACGTACATAAAAAACGTAAAAGACTAAAACAAACCTGAGGAAACCATTGTTACTTATATCAGCATCCAAGAAATCCTTAACCATAATCTCCCCCTGCAAAACCCAATTCATAACCCTCCTCTGCCTCTTATCAGTTCTCACCTCTGCCAAATACAAAAAAACCACAGTACTAACCTCCAGAAAAAGCGATTGCAAGGTTACAAATCCGACTGCTTAACAAACTGAAGGTTGTTAAAAAAAAGAAAAATTGACCGATTTGCAGATTTCATCAACTTATTCGCGCGCACACACGCAGACAATTTTCAGATTTCATTAACTTGTTTGCGCACACACACAAAGATATGAACAGTTAAATTGGCCAATTTGTAGATTTTATTAACTTGTGGCACAATGTATCCTAATATAAATACACTTATTGAGTGATGTCACGATTCGTTGGAATCAAGTTACACACACACACATCTTTACAATTAAATGACAGATTTTAAGTGACGTCAAACATACTAACAATAAAATTGAGGGATCTTAAGCGACGTCACAATTCATTGAATATATAACACTCACTAATTCACACACAAATATTAACAGTTAAATTGATGGATTTGCAGGAATTAGTGACGTCAACAAATTGACACATTTCAACATGTTGGATACTAAAAAAATGCCATGACTCCTAATTATAAGTTAGTCACCTCACGTGGTCCACATACCTTAAATGACTCGAAGAAGATTCATGTACATCTTCTTAAACTCTCTTGTTGACATATCCTCTGTTTCTCTTGTTAATATTATCTTGGACCTATAAAAATGTGTATAGGAGGAGTAGTTGGGCCATATGAATTCCCAGTCGGGGGGATAAGGGCTACACTGATGATGATTGTGAGTAGGAACAGCAGGTGGCCTATATGGAACTTGAACCATGGCTGAAGATTGATTCCTTGTCTGGTTATTACCCGAATGTGGTTTATCAGGAACTGGGACTGTCCCAGATGGTTTAGACCTTGCTTGAGGGGGTCTTAGATGCGAGAAGCAAAGGAATACAGGAACATTCCAATAAACATTCTGATTTTTAACTAAAAATATAACAAAAATGAATAAAACATTACTAAAATGCTCAAATACCTCAGTTAGTTTTGACTTGTTCATAGCTTCAAGCAACGAATAGCTGTCTAGAAACCGCGACATACCATTATGAGTGTGATCAAATTTTTGGCGAGCTTACATGTAACACCTCCAATTTTAAAATATTTACGGCGGAATAAAGATTGGGTGTTACTTCATAGCTCACAGTTTTTCAGTAGAAAATGATTACCAATTTAGTCATTTTAAAACATTTATCATTCGAATATCAGAGTTTTCAAAATGAGGTCCCAGTGGTTTTCAAAATTGGTTAAATAAGTTTTTGAATGATAGTAAAAATTTATAGCCTTTGTAAGAGTCCATGCTCCTCCGTACCATCCTTGCTCATTATGGACCTGAGATAAACACATGCTAAAGGTGTCAACACAAAGGTTGGTGAGTTCATAGAGTTTATAAGTATAGTAGTTGATTTCCAAGAATCAAAAGAGTTTGTGAGTTTATACTATTCGTAATAAACGATTTATTATCAAAATCAAAGTGTGAGTAAAATCCATAGTGTTTATAGTCAAAAAGCAGTTGATTTATCAAAATCAAAGTTAACATGAAATAGTTTGTTGGTTTGCCCTAATTGGGTCAACACCAAAATAGTTTGTTTTTGCCAAGAAATAATGATTTTCTGCTATATAGTGAACACAAATTAGTAATTTGATAAAAATAATGAGCTACGTTGTTATACGCCCACAGCACTACAACCTGATTTCCCTAAGCCTCATGACACTCATCCGATTAACAGATCTCATCATAAATAATGGATAATAGTAACAAGGGCCCTCGGGATAGGTTCTTGCCAGTAACCTATTAGATTTCAAATAACGTGCATTTGGTAGTTTTCTCCAATGCCCAAACGGGGATTGTCAATCCCTAACAGATCTATCCATAATTATTTACGTTCACCCTACGGGTGACTAAGGCTCATGATATGAGGGACTTTTGGCAATAGTAAACTTAGGAAATAGAAATCAGATATATAGCATACAGTTGAAAAGTTACTTGTAAACATGTTTATAGCAGTTATCTCTTCATGAGATATAAAATGTATAAAATAGTGGGCTATGGTCCCACAGTAATTTGTAAATAGTTTAAAATACTTATGAAAGTAAAAGTAGTAGTTGAGCATGTATCTCCCCCAAAACATTTATAAAAACGGGGCTAAGAACTCACCTTAAGTGATACTAGGAATGATGAAAGTAAGTGCGAGTGAGAGATTGAGAATGATTTTGGAAGCGTCCTTAGTACGGAACCTGATAAATAAATTTATCTGATAATCTAACCAAATACTATTTGGTAAATGAATAACGATTAATGAATGACGATTAATCGTTATGATGAAAGGATGATGAAATGGTTTTGTGGTAGAGGTGGCTTGTGTGGCAAAACGCTTAAGGTTTCATGACAAAGTTATATACCATATAACTTGTCTTTAAGTATAAAGTATCGTTAATGTTTATATTCTTATTATGTTTCATTATTACGTTATATACATATTAATATCTATCTATTGTCGTTTTAGTTTACATATAAAGTTTATACATGTTATTAAATTACAAGTCTTCAAAATATAAATTAGTTAGAATGTATTTAAGTTTGTGTAATAACCTTTAAGTTATTTGAAATCTACACTTTTAACCCAAAAGTTAAATACGTTACAATTTTACTCCAAAATTTATATATATTTACATTTTATGTCTACTCTCTTCTAATATTATATATTTTATACTCAAAAGTTTCATAAATTTAGTTTATTACCTTAGATTATCAATACGACAGTTTATACCTTAGGCTTCAAAAAGTTACATTTTTAACCCCTAGTCTCGTAATATTTGCATTTTTAGTCCAAAGTTACAATTTTCAAAGTTTAGCATTTCCGTTTACTAAATAAGTTTGTACCAGTTTATTTAATTTGTAAAATAGCTTGTTAAGTGAAAAAGAGCTTATTATAGCTTATAGTTTATTATTAGCTTAATGGGCTTTAAGGCCCAATCGGTGAAATTTAAGTATTTTGAAACTGTTTCGATCGTAATTAGCTTTAGCGTCTAAAAAGGTGGTACGTGAGCTTTTTAAGGAAGCCTGTTCACACAACTTATTAGTCAAGCTTATAGACAATCAAACTAGGCCTTGAACCCGATAGGTCGTATGTCCAATATGAGATGTGTGAGTCCGATCCTACAGTGAGGTGGTGAAGTATGTTCGGATTTAAGGTTATACCAAATATTTAGGAAGTTAAGTAACATGATTTAGAACGTGATATGTAAACTTGTTATACGTTAGAATTTATTCTACCTTGTTTTTGCCACCTCATGCAAGGCCACGATGAGATTAGATACTACGATTTGAAACTAAAAGATTTATGGTAGAACGAGAAATAACATGCATGCTAGTCGTGATTATGAATATCAAAACAAAACTAAAACTAAAAAGGAAGTAAAAATGAGGAACGTAGCTTACTTCACCAAAGCTTGGTGGTGAGGAGACGAAGTGGAATTGTGAATGAGAGGCGAAGCCTAAACAACTCCATGGCTTCCAAGTCTTCAAATGGCAGAAAGGAAAGGAAAGAAGGTAGTTTGCATGGAGGTGTGTTTATACGTAAGATAAGGAATGCATTGCATGGTGTTCTTCTTCTTTCACCTCGTACAAAAGAAACAAAACAAGGGAAGATATTTGTGGTTTGTACTCGTATGGCAGGGGAAACTAGGAAAGGAGTTGATTGATTGTTTGTGTGTGTACGTATGATATAGAATTGAAGTGAGGACTTTATATAGGATTTTCACACAAGTTGATATTTAACATTAAATGTGATATGATGAAAAGGAGGGTGGCGTGCAAGCAAAAGAAAGAGTTGAGTATGTCTTTGGTAGTGTGTAAGTGATTTGTCATAAGGTGTGTAAGAAGGTTTGCAAGAATACCACATGGTTTCCTTTTCTTCCTTCCTAGTCGATCACAGAAAGAACAAAAGAGAATGGAACTTGGTTTTTATGTTTGGGTCTTGTGCATGCATGCAAAAGGTGATTATATATATGAAATTTGAAGTATTTCAGGGGTCATAATTTAATGAGATGGGATGGTAACTTGTACTCAAAAGTCTTGAGGTTGTAAGAAGTAACATGTTCCTCTTTGTTTGTTTCTAGCTAGTCGACATACTCTCTAGTTTAAAAGAAAATGTGTGCTAGAATATTATATATTATTGATGCGTGGGAATCGCACCTTGCTTTACCTCTCGAGGGATCTCGCGAGGCTTACAACCCCCACTAGGCAGTGTACCTGATCGTTGTAGTATAGTATAGTGACAAGTACCGGGGGATTGATCGTTCAGCTTAGGAATAGTGTCGCTAGGATTAGAAAACCTAATTAATAGTTCTAGAGGTGAAAGATGATTATTTTTGTATTTTTATAATTTTATGAAAGCAATTAAAATCTCGGGTTTTGAAAGAGTGGGCGGAATTAGTTGCTAATCAACTAACCCAAAAACTACTTTGTAACTAATTAAACTAATGAAAATAAAATTAAACTAATATTAAACTAAGGTTGTGAGCAGTAATTGGAGAAATTGTGTTTACTTAGACTTCATTACTCCCTAGATATCTTTTACATGTTAATTACTTGTTACACTTGTATGAATGACGGGTTGTATTCCTTAATACCATTCGTGGAGTGGCATACATAACTCCCCAACTCTATGAGCTCTTATCTCCTCCTACACCATGACCCAGCACAACTATAGGGATTGTAAACAGTGGCTCATGCATTAAATACAACCAATAAAGACCTAGTACGCCTCGGTTCATGTTTCTTAAGACGTTCAAGCATGTTACCATTTGGAGATCTGCCAGTTTTCTTAAGCCTAACATATAAAATCATTCATTCAAAACAAGAATAGACAAGTAATCAACACATAATCAACATCTAGGTTTCATTAGATCTAAGCAAATACAAGAGAGATCTAGCCTAGCATAGTAAAATTAAGATAAGAACAAAAGATAAACAACCAACACATAGACATATTGATTGAATTAAGAGTATACTTATCTCAATTACAATGCAAGGTCTCAAGGGTTTGGAACCCTTGAAAAACCTGTAAAAGAGGCACCAAAATCGTCTTTTGGGTTTCACCAAAACTTCTCTCCTTTAATGAAAAAAACTAGAAAACTATATATAGGAAAATCGTCCTGACGGCGTCAAGAGTTAAATCTGACGCCGTCAACTCGCCGCCATACACTTCCTCGGACGCCCTAGATCCAATCGTGACGGCCTATGTGACGCCGTCACCACCCACGGTAAATTATTCTTGGCCACTTTGACGCCGTCATCACTCCATCTGACGCCGTCACCAGCTACGGTAAATTAATCTTCATGTCTGACGCCGTCAAGAGAAAACCCTTGACGCCGTCACCTTGTATTTCCAGCTTGGATTTTTGGTACTTTGTCGTTTTCTTCACTTTATGCTCCAAAAACGTCCAAAATAGCCTCTTTTCCAGAATTCACTCTCCAAACACCTAAAATCACAAAAGGAACGATTTAGGGCAATATTTGATCAAATAAATTCGGATTCGGCCTTAAATGACCCCCTAAAAACGGATCATTTTTCGCCTCATCATATACCCTTACACTTGAGATTTGCTTGTCCTCAAGCAAATGAGCTTTTATTCTACTCAAAAGACAAGTTAGGGGTCATTTAACACTAATATAAAAGTAATTGCAACAAATAATCGTTCCACTAAAGACCAATAGACAAGCACGGAGGTCATACACAAGCACCTCACAAATAGTGTTTAGATACTCACATCTCTCGGGTGTAATAAAGTAATATAACATTATGGAAATGGAAGATATCTCTCACTACCTGTCATAACAAAATAGATTACCATAGGCTTGGGAAAGGATCAAACCTCCACCACATGGCGTAAGCACCTAGGATAAACTATCAAAGAGGTCTTTTAAAGAGGGTTATATCGTTAGGTGTAGGGATATGAATTACACGGTTTTGTTGGATAAAGGGAATTTTACTAGTGGCGAGTTAACAATCTTAGTAAATTACATGTACAAGATGGCGTTGCTAAGCCAAGACTAGACTCGACTTAAGCGAATAAATGAAAAATAACAAAAACATAAAATGAACATAGAATGAAAACGGGATGGTAGTCCGTATGTTTTTTTTTTTCTTTTTTCTTTTTCTATTTTTTTTTTCTTTTTCTTGATTTTTCTATTTTTTTTTTCGATGATTTTTTTTTTTTTTTTTTTTTTTTTTTTTTTTTTTTTTTTTTTTTTTTTGCATACACTCTTACCCTACCATCCAAAATAATACATCATAGGGGTTTGAGCACTCCCCTTACACTTGAATCTTTACATACTTTACATTAAACTATACTAATGACTCGAATTAAGAAAATCAAAACACTTGGAGCACTTTTAAAATTAACGTACATATGGGGGTAATAATATTATGTTCTTCCCCATTACTCCATAAAATAAGTACTTACCCATGAGTCCCAATCGTCCCAAAACAATATGTACAAGGATATGACTCGACTTAGCAACCATGTAATCAATTAGAAAGTTAACTTAGGGTTTAACATATAACAATAATGCACTAAAAATGAGCGCATACACGGAAGGCTAAGGCGATTTGGTTGTACATTTAAGTGGGGTGTAACAAATTCTTCCTTTAAGTAAAATGCTTAAAGTTAGAAACGAAAAGATAGGCTCGGAGGGGTGTACTAGGGGTATCGTGTACTAAAAATGAGTACAACGCAAAGGGTGTGGGAAAAATTAGTTGACTTAACTAGCCAAGTAATATGACTTAAATGGTCAAGTAATTATAATGCGGGTTTAACACAAGGGTGATCCTAATGCCTCTTATCATGTAGTAAATCCTACCACACGAATGTAGTCTCACTAGCGGTCTCGGGATGCATCACTAACGCAAGTTCTAGAATCTAAATGCTACCGGTACACTCATAAGCACTAATAATGAATGCTTTTCCTATCAAATCTAAAGGCGAACCTCACATTTTTGGGTGGAAAATTTTTTTTGAATATACGGTTATGTGCTAGTCATACAATCTCCTATCCATGAGACGCTTGCTATGGCTAAAGTTTCACTCCTAAATGTTGTAAAAAATTTTAAATTTGGCGCTAAAATTACACTAACAAGTATTTCTCATAGTTTTATTACTCATCTACTATCAAACAAAACAAACTCAAGCGAAAGTGCATATGTAAGGTATCATCTTTTTACCCTCCCCTTACACTTAAGATGAACATTGTCCCCAATGTTCAAGTAAAGAATGTAAAAGTTAAAAAGTAAAGAGAATGAAATCAAATACTCCCCTGATTCGCTCGGTATGGATTTTAGTTGGCCAGGTTAAATCTTCTTCCAAGAAAACGAACAATCAAAGCTTCCCTTCCAGAATATAAATCATCTTCTTGTCACAAATAACCTGTAAATCCTGACAAAAGTAGACAAGGCAACCTCGCGTAAAATCGGCGGCATCCTATATAAGTTACTAAATCCTAGAAAACAAAATAAGATATAATGCTTGTGGAATGAAGTTTTCAGATTTCCTGGAGATTATAAAACTTAATAATTCACAAAAACTATAAGACTCCGTTAGAAAAACAAAACCGGTAAAATTTCCCGATTTTTAACTCCTGACGCCGTCAAGAGCAATTGCCTGACGCCGTCAGAATGGACCTGCAGAAATCTTTATGTTAAGTTTCCGGAAAATTTCTGGAAAAACTTTGTCCTACTTCCTGGAAAATCCTGCAAAACTTCATTATGACTCAATACAAGCATTTGACTCTAACAAATACGAATATACATGTTCATTAAATATTGTGGATAATCATGATCAGTTTGTTTCTTAAAAACATATTTGGGGTTTCCCCTTACACTTATCTTTTGCAAAAATACCTTTAGGTTGGAGTTAAGACTAGGCTAAACAACATAATAAAGTATTTCACATTTTAATTGAGAAACATGATCAACCAACAATAAAAATAAAACATGCATACGGAAGCAAATAACAATCAAACAATTAAAATCACACAAAACATGGGTTGCCTCCCAAGAAGCGCTTTTCTTTATTTACGAGTCTTGTAGCTAGACTCAAAGTCGTGGGTTACTACGTGATTCGGGTGAGTTCCTCATTGAGGACATCTTTGGGATCGAACTTAGGTTTCAACTTTCTATTGGTTCCCTTAGTGTGGTATGACCTTTCAAACTTTTCTCCATCCGGATCATACAAGGTCATTCTAATATGCCATGACCCGTTACCTTCTTTAGGTGGCTTGTCCCACCTCCATTTATACTTATCTCCATCTCTTTTCCATTTATTCAACTCTATATTAATAGGCATTACGCTCAAAAACTCAATCATCTTTCTAAAGACTAAGGGGTCCTCAAAGGGATCTAGCTCCTCATCCCTAGCTATGAGTTGTTCTACCGAATGTGTCTTCTCAACGAAATCCTTTTCTAGATAAAATGGGCATTGAGGTCCTATGAAGTTCCTTTCTATCCAAGGTCCATATCTAGATGGTCTCCTATTCATCTCTACCCAATGCGGTGTTGGTTCATCATCACAATCATAACTATGCTTCTTAACATCATACACCGACCAAGTATCGCCTTCTCCTACCGCTATCTTGGATTCCTTGCAATCTATCATGGCACTAGCGGTTGCTAAAAATCCTCTTCCTACCAATAATGGGCATGTAGTGTCACTAACCATGTCTAGAACGTGAAAATACGCTAATATAGTTAACCTTCCTACGTGAACAACTACATCCTTAATCATTCCAACAGGGTGGGCAATACTTCCATCCGCTAGCCCTATCAATACCTCCGTTTCCTCTAACTTTCCTAGCTTAAGAGCGGTCAATAAGGATAAGGGAATCAAGTTGAGGCTTGACCCTAAATCGGCTAGTGTGTCGAAAGCTTCGGATCTTCCTATCTTACAAGGCAAAACAAATATACCCGGATCATCAAGCTTTTTAGGCAACTTGTTTTGAACGAAGGCGGTCCCATTTTTACCTAGCTTATACTTCTCATATTTTTCTAGGAGGGCACTATAGTAAGGAGCACGCGCTAAGACATCAATGACGGGGCGTTCGAGGTGAAGTTCTTTGAATTCATCGTCAAGGTCTTGCGTAAGAGGTGTTTCAACTATGCTTTTGACCGGCTCTATAGTGGGTGTTTTAGTTGATTGGTCCTTTTGGGGAACTTGGTGTTGTTTGAAACACGTGCTCGTTGATTTAACCGAGTAATATTGTGGACACGAAGTGGGTGACGAAACTGAAGATATGGCATTAACGTTTAGTTTCGGATTCTTGATGGTGTCGCTTGGGAGTGCTCTCATTTCTCGGTCATTGAGAACTTTCAACAATGCATCAATTCTATTGGTCATCTCGCTTTGATTTTGTTTGAAATCGGCTTCAAACTTAGCTATGCGGGCTTCTTGAGATGCCATGAACTTTGACATCAATCCTTCAAGATTGTTGGTACTACCATAGTTGTTAGAAGGATTGTTGTTGAAGGTACGGTTGGATGGTGGACCGTTTGATTGGTAACGATTAGGCTGATTGGAAGAATTTGGTTGATTTTGTTTCCACCTAAGGTTTGGGTGATTTTTCCATGAGGGGTTATATGAATCACCGTATGTGTTTGGCTCGGGCTTGAAAGTGTACCACTTATCTCCCGCTTCGTCGGTACGCGTGGATGCGTAGTCCGCAAAAGCTGTTCCGGGGAGTTCCACACAATCACGAGTGTCATGGGGACCACTACATAATTCGCATGAAGAAGTGATTTTGTTCACTTGGCTTGAATGCTTCGGAGCTTCGTAAGATTTCATGAGAAACTTGACTTGGTCCTCAAGTTCCATGATCCTACGGTCGGGAGTGCTTGAATTATTCGAAGGCAAAGATATTGCCTTGACCGTTTTGTTCAAATCACGGGGATCATTCCAACTTTCGTTGTCATAGAGAGCAAGATCTTCTATGAGTTCCCATGATTGTTCCGCACTAAGATCACGTAGCTTACCACCGGCCGATTGGTCAATGGTTCGCCTCGTGGGGATATCGATATGGTCATAAAAAATTTGGACTTGGAGCCACAAATCTATGCCATGATGAGGGACTTTTTGGAGTAAGTCCTTGAAACGAGTCCATGCTTCATAAAGAGATTCATTTTGACGTTGTTGAAACATCAAGATGTCATTCCTAAGTTTAGTAGTTCTCCCCGGTGGGAAAAATTGAGCAAGGAAACGAGTGGTGAGATCATCCCATGTGGTGATGGATCCCGCGGGTAAACGCTCAAGCCATTGACTAGCTTGATCCCGTAGAGAGAATTGGAATAGGCGTAAACGGGTAGTCTCTCTAGTTTCAACACCTAGGTCTATGGAATCTACGATTTTGAGGAAGTCCTTAAGGTGTTGGTTTGGATCTTCGGAACGAAGTCCATGGAATGCACATCCGCTTTGCACCAACCGGATGGTGTCGGATCGCAAGGGGGTCACATTGGCTCCGGTGAGCTCAATGGTGTTTCGGTAGCCTTGGTGGCTAGGTCGGGAATACTCTCCTAAGGTTCGGGGCCTAAGGGGTTCTAATGGTGGGTTTTGTTGTGGTGGGATGATGGGTTCAAAGATGTTACCACCTTCCATGATGTCGGACGGTAAAGAGTTACGAACAAAAGCACGAAGAAATAAGATAGACTAAAGAAGACCTAAAAATAAAAATAAAAATCTTACTAGAAAGGAATTTAGCAAGTAGACCTAATAAAAAGAAATCCTAACCTAGACAATAACTATTCCTCAGGCTGCGGCGCCAAAAACTTGATGCGTGGGAATCGCACCTTGCTTTACCTCTCGAGGGATCTCGCGAGGCTTACAACCCCCACCAGGCAGTGTACCTGATCGTTGTAGTATAGTATAGTGACAAGTACCGGAGGATTGATCGTTCAGCTTAGGAATAGTGTCGCTAGGATTAGAAAACCTAATTAATAGTTCTAGAGGTGAAAGATGATTATTTTTGTATTTTTATAATTTTATGAAAGCAATTAAAATCTCGGGTTTTGAAAGAGTGGGCGGAATTAGTTGCTAATCAACTAACCCAAAAACTACTTTGTAACTAATTAAACTAATGAAAATAAAATTAAACTAATATTAAACTAAGGTTGTGAGCAGTAATTGGAGAAATTGTGTTTACTTAGACTTCATTACTCCCTAGATATCTTTTACATGTTAATTACTTGTTACACTTGTATGAATGACGGGTTGTATTCCTTAATACCATTCGTGGAGTGGCATACATAACTCCCCAACTCTATGAGCTCTTATCTCCTCCTACACCATGACCCAGCACAACTATAGGGATTGTAAACAGTGGCTCATGCATTAAATACAACCAATAAAGACCTAGTACGCCTCGGTTCATGTTTCTTAAGACGTTCAAGCATGTTACCATTTGGAGATCTGCCAGTTTTCTTAAGCCTAACATATAAAATCATTCATTCAAAACAAGAATAGACAAGTAATCAACACATAATCAACATCTAGGTTTCATTAGATCTAAGCAAACACAAGAGAGATCTAGCCTAGCATAGTAAAATTAAGATAAGAACAAAAGATAAACAACCAACACATAGACATATTGATTGAATTAAGAGTATACTTATCTCAATTACAATGCAAGGTCTCAAGGGTTTGGAACCCTTGAAAAACCTGTAAAAGAGGCACCAAAATCGTCTTTTGGGTTTCACCAAAACTTCTCTCCTTTAATGAAAAAAACTAGAAAACTATATATAGGAAAATCGTCCTGACGGCGTCAAGAGTTAAATCTGACGCCGTCAACTCGCCGCCATACACTTCCTCGGACGCCCTAGATCCAATCGTGACGGCCTATGTGACGCCGTCACCACCCACGGTAAATTATTCTTGGCCACTTTGACGCCGTCATCACTCCATCTGACGCCGTCACCAGCTACGGTAAATTAATCTTCATGTCTGACGCCATCAAGAGAAAACCCTTGACGCCGTCACCTTGTATTTCCAGCTTGGATTTTTGGTACTTTGTCGTTTTCTTCACTTTATGCTCCAAAAACGTCCAAAATAGCCTCTTTTCCAGAATTCACTCTCCAAACACCTAAAATCACAAAAGGAACGATTTAGAGCAATATTTGATCAAATAAATTCGGATTCGGGCTTAAATGACCCCCTAAAAACGGATCATTTTTCGCCTCATCAATTATGATAGTACGTATGTGTTTCTTTTAAAATATAATTAGTACTAGTCTAGGGATTTTATAATGAGTTTGTGAGAGCATGAAATGGGGAGGTGTATGTCCTTGTGATTCAATAGTCTATGTCGACATCCATATAATTGTGTAAAAGAAACGTGTGGGTTTAATTATAAAAATAGTATGGTACGTTTGAGTTTTCTTTTAATATGCATGTAGTACTTGCCTAGGAACATATAATATATGTTTGTGAGTGCATGAAAAGAGGGAGTACTATCTTGTGTTTTTAAATCAACATGTCGACATAATTTCCATGTCCAAAGATAACATGTGATGTATATATTTTATGTTAGAATTGTACGTCATACTTCCTTTTAAAATTCAACATGTACCTTGCCTAGTAAATATTATATGGAGTTGTGAGTGCATGAAATAGGGGTGTACTTCCATTTGTTTAATCATATGTCGACTACCAATTTTATTAGCATACGATTTGGAAATTCATGTAAGACTTGGTTATAGTTGATTAACTTTAGCATTTAAACATGAATTCACGCTAGGATTATTATTAGGAGTTCAAAGAAACAAGTGAGGTTTAAAATGGTTAAGTTTTGGATTATGTATAAATCGGATGGTTTGTTTTTGGACCAATCACTTGGCCTCGTAAAAATATAGTAAGACTCGATATGTGAAACTGAAATTCGACATATTTAAAGTTGGTTAGGTGAGGAATGAGGAAGTGTGAAAATACGTATGTGTCGTGTGTAAGAATAAGGCGTACGATGGGCGTTCTTGGCTTGGTCTAGTCGTATTTTGCAAAATAATTTTAAGAGATTTGGGCTTAAAAATCGTGTGGGCCGTGAATAGTAATAGGCCGGTTTTGAATTTGGGCTTAGTATATAATTAAGGGTCCGTTTGAAGATAATTAGGATTAGTAAGGTATTAATTATGATTATAGAAGTTTATTTAAGATTTAATGAAACGTTTTCGTGAGTCCGAGAGTGAATAGTGGTTTGTGAATAGTGTTTTGTGAATAGTAAAACTTTTGAAAAACATCTCAATATTACTAACCGACTCCAAAAACGATGAATAGTGAAATGATGAATAGTGTTTGGTGAATAGTAATCGATGAATAGTAATTTTGAAAAATGTTCTGAAAATACAGGTTTGTAATGACCAATTTATATAATAAAGAAAATTTTAAATTTTCCTGTAAAAATGGTGATTAGAAGTAATGACGGAGATTAATTTATAATTAAATGTTTTTAATTATGAGGAAAATCACCGGATGTGATAGTACCTACCCGTTAAACTGAATCCCGTCCCGGGATTCCGGTCTAAGATTGTTGTTATCAGGAGGTTTGAATGAAAACTTTTTAGAGAGAGTTTGTGAAAACTTCGGTTTTTTGTAAGGAAAACTTTTTAATTAAATTTTAAGAGACAACACGGAATTGTTCCAAGTTTCTGTAGCCGAATAAAAAAAATATGTTATGGAAAGTCAATATGTCATATGATGGGGTGAGTAATAGTTAAAAATTCATTTGGTTTCTTGGGGTTGATAGCAGTTGCTGGGGATGAATGAAAACAGAAAAGTTGGTTTATTCTGATTATAGTTGAGTCCCCAAAGGGCTAAATCAACGTGAATTAAGACCAAATAACTATGTGGGAGTTTGTTTGAGTGTGCTAAAATTGTTTGGAGTTTGAATGAGAAGAAAAAAATATTTTAGGCGAGATAAAAATTTTGGCCTAGTTGAAGCATTTGGAGAACGTGTCGGTTGAGCTGAGTTTTGATGATGACTTGTCCATCGAATGATCAAGTAAATGAAAAGGACTTGTCACATATGATTTATAGGTGTGTGCTAAATCAAGACGTGTAAAAATATAGATAGGTTTTTAGGAAAATAACAGTGAGAACGATCCAAAGTAAGTGAGCACGAGTCGGTTAATCTTAGGTGTAAAGCTTAAGTCTTGGGCTTGAATAGTGTCAGGCTTAATTTGTGACCAAAGGCCCAAAGTTAAAAGGGTGGGTTCGGTTTGGCGAGTAAAGAAAATGTTTAACACGAGTTCCATGACATATACGGTTACAAGATAGTTTTGAGACCATCAAGATTTCGTATAATGCCTAAGAGTTTTGAGAGATTGTTAGAAAGTTCGCAATCTCTTAGAGATTGAAGAGTCAAAACGCACGAGAGGTGTTTTTCATATGTGGCGTGTTCATGATTTATAAGTTATGGTGTTTGAACGTTTATGTTGTGAACACAACTTGGAAGAGAACTCATTACGCTGTCACGTTTTGGTATTTCTCATGAATTATAATTGCAAAAATCTGTGCGGGTAACCTACCCCGTTAAACAAAGAGTTTTGTTGATACAGATTTTTACAAAGAGAATTTTGGGTAAGGACATAGAGTAAAATTGCCGGATTATCAGCCTTTGGGAATGATGAAAGTCATTTTGTCTTTGTGTAGTGAATAGGGAACGTCTGTGGGTAGGATAGTAGTCTACGGCTATCGCCTTACATATCCCACCTTTTTCCTCTTCACTACTCATATTTCTTTCATCCAAAGGTTTTAAAATGTCATACACCTATACTTTTCTCATAATTTTGTATGCGGTGTCAGCCATCTTCTTGGCCTACATCCCAAGGGAAGATTTGGAGTTTTTGGATTGGATTATAGCACTTCTCATGCTAATTGTGGTTTTGGCTGTTAGTGTGGATGAAATATGGGGGTAAGAGATAGTGGTACAATAGAAACGTTGTTTTGGAACCGTAAAATGGCACCATGCACTAACGTTTCATTTGTGTGATTTTATCGTATAGGATAATGGATGTACTACATCCAGTCGTGATTCTTGATCTTGCAGGGATAGTGGTGTTATCGTATAGGATATTGGCAGGCCAACCGATTGGTTTTTCTATGCCTTACCTAGTGATATTTGTAACAATAGCATTACAAATGCTAATTGTATCGTTGTGTATCAATATACGGGGTTTCTAATGAAATTTAGTGGTTCTTGGTTTCATATGCCTGTCAATTCAGATATAATTAAACCTATCTATATTTCATTATTTACATAGAGAGGCGTCCCAAACCATGTAATTAAGGAAATATAGCCTGATGGTTCAATGATGTGCAATTTCTTGATTTGAATAAAAGGGCGTCCCAATCCATTCAAATTAAGACATTGTAAATCATCTTAAGATTCTGACTTAACATCCATACTAATCGACAAGGTAATTCATGTGCGGATTTTTGGGAAAATGAAAAGAGTATGTCATACGCATCTATAAAGATGGAAGTAAGACAATTAGGAAGGATTTGTATAATACTTGAAATAGTTGATGAGTATGTGTCAATATACTAGAGTGTTGCTTGTAGCATAAATTATCTAGAAGTTCCATAATCGTCTGGCAGATGGAAGGTACGGAGAGCGTAAAGGCTATAAAATGTTTTGTTTGTAAAAACGGTTATAGTTCAGATCTAAATTAGACCTGTTTCGCTATAACCAAAGCTCTGATGCCAATCCGTAACACCCCAAATTTTAAAATATTTGCAGCGGAATAAAGATTGGGTGTTACTTCATAGCTCACAGTTTTTCAGTAGAAAATGATTACCAATTTAGTCATTTTAAAACATTTATCATTCGAATATCAGAGTTTTCAAAATGAGGTCCCAGTGGTTTTCAAAATTGGTTAAATAAGTTTTCGAATGATAGTAAAAATTTATAGCCTTTGTAAGAATTCATGCTCCTCCGTACAATCCTTGCTCATTATGGACTTGAGATAAACACATGCTAAAAGTGTCAACACAAAGGTTGGTGAGTTCATAGAGTTTATAAGTATAGTAGTTGATTTCCAAGAATCAAAAGAGTTTGTGAGTTTATACTATTCGTAATAAACGATTTATTATCAAAATCAAAGTGTGAGTAAAATCCATAGTGTTTATAGTCAAAAGCAGTTGATTTATCAAAATCAAAGTTAACATGAAATAGTTTGTTGGTTTGCTCTAATTGGGTCAACACCAAAATAGTTTGTTTTTGCCAAGAAATAATGATTTTC
Source organism: Artemisia argyi (assembly GCA_030686995.1). NCBI lineage: Eukaryota > Viridiplantae > Streptophyta > Magnoliopsida > Asterales > Asteraceae > Artemisia > Artemisia argyi. Next base: position 28,979,357 of record CM060677.1, on the reverse strand, counting down.
TGCTATATAGTGAACACAAATTAGTAATTTGATAAAAATAATGAGCTACGTTGTTATACGCCCACATCACTACAACCTGATTTCCCTAAGCCTCATGACACTCATCCGATTAACAGATCTCATCATAAATGATGGATAATAGTAACAAGGGCCCTCGGGATAGGTTCTTGCCAGTAACCTATTAGATTTCAAATAACGTGCGTTTGGTAGTTTTCTCCAACGCCCAAACGGGGATTGTCAATCCCTAATAGATCTATCCACAATTATTTACGTTCACCCTACGGGTGACTAAGGCTCATGATATGAGGGACTTTTGGCAATAGTAAACTTAGGAAATAGAAATCAGATATAGCATACAGTTGAAAAGTTACTTGTAAACATGTTTATAGCAGTTATCTCTTCATGAGATATAAAATGTATAAAATAGTGGGCTATGGTCCCACAGTAATTTGTAAATAGTTTAAAATACTTATGAAAGTAAAAGTAGTAGTTGAGCATGTATCTCCCCCAAAACATTTATAAAACATTTATAAAAACGGGGCTAAGAACTCACCTTAAGTGATACTATGAATGATGAAAGTAAGTGCGAGTGAGAGATTGAGAATGATTTTGGAAGCGTCCTTAGTACGGAACCTGATAAATAAATTTATCTGAGAATCTAACCAAATACTATTTGGTAAATGAATAACGATTAATGAATGACGATTAATCGTTATGATGAAAGGATGATGAAATGGTTTTGTGGCAGAGGTGGCTTGAGTGGCAAAACACTTAAGGTTTCATGACAAAGTTATATACCATATAACTTGTCTTTAAGTATAAAGTATCGTTAATGTTTATATTCTTAATATGTTTCATTATTACGTTATATACATATTAATATCTATCTATTGTCGTTTTAGTTTACATATAAAGTTTATACATGTTATTAAATTACAAGTCTTCAAAATATAAATTAGTTAGAATGTATTTAAGTTTCTGTAATAACCTTTAAGTTATTTGAAATCTACACTTTTAACCTAAAAGTTAAATACGTTACAATTTTACTCCAAAATTTATATATATTTACATTTTATGTCTACTCTCTTCTAATATTATATAATTTATACTCAAAAATTTCATAAATTTAGTTTATTACCATAGATTATCAATACGACAGTTTATTCCTTAGGTTTCAAAAAGTTACATTTTTAACCCCTAGTCTCGTAATATTTGCATTTTTAGTCCAAAGTTACAATTTTCAAAGTTTAGCATTTCCGTTTACTAAATAAGTTTGTACCAGTTTATTTAATTTGTAAAATAGCTTGTTAAGTGAAAAAGAGCTTATTATAGCTTATAGTTTATTATTAGCTTAATGGGATTTAAGGCCCAATCGGTGAAATTTAAGTATTTTGAAACTGTTTCGATCATAATTAGCTTTAGCGTCTGAAAAGGTGGTACGTGAGCTTTTTAAGGAAGCCTGTTCACATAGCTTATTAGTCGAGCTTATAGACAATCAAACTAGGCCTTGAGCCCGATAGGTCGTATGTCCAATATGAGATGTGTGAGTCCGATCCTACAGTGAGGTGGTGAAGTATGTTCGGATTTAAGGTTATACCAAATATTTAGGAAGTTAAGTAACATGATTTAGAACGTGATATGTAAACTTGTTATACGTTAGAATTTATTCTACCTTGTTTTTACCACCTCATACAAGGCCACGATGAGATTAGATACTACGATTTGAAACTAAAAGATTTATGGTAGAACGAGAAATAGCATGCATGCTAGTCGTGATTATGAATATCAAAACAAAACTAAAACTGAAAAGGAAGTAAAAATGAGGAACGTGGCTTACTTCACCAAAGCTTGGTGGTGAGGAAACGAAGTGGAATTGTGAACGAGGGACGAACGAGAGGCGAAGCCAAAACAACTCCATGGCTTCCAAGTCTTCAAATGGCAGAAAGGAAAGGAAAGAAGGTAGTTTGCATGGAGGTGTGTTTATACGTATGATAAGGAATGCATTGCATGGTGTTCTTCTTCTTTCACCTCGTACAAAAGAAACAAAACAAGGGAAGATATTTGTGGTTTGTACTCGTATGGCAGGGGAAACAAGGAAAGGAGTTGATTGATTGTTTGTGTGTGTACGTATGATATAGAATTGAAGTGAGGACTTTATATAGGATTTTCACACAAGTTGATATTTAACATTAAATGTGATATGATGAAAAGGAGGGTGGCGTGCATGCAAAAGAAAGAGTTGAGTGTGTCTTTGATAGTGTGTAAGTGATTTGTCATAAGGTGTGTAAGAAGGTTTGCAAGAATACCACATGGTTTCCTTTTCTTCCTTCCAAGTCGATCACAGAAAGAACAAAAGAGAATGGAACTTCGTTTTTATGTTTGGGTCTTGTGCATGCATGCAAAAGGTGATTATATATATGAAATTTGAAGTATTTCAAGAGTCATAATTTAATGAGATGGGATGGTAACTTGTACTCAAAAGTCTTGAGGTTGTAAGAAATAACATGTTCCTCTTTGTTTGTTTCTAGCTAGTCGACATACTCTCTATTTTAAAAGAAAATGTGTGCTAGAATATTATATATTATGATAGTACGTATGTGTTTCTTTTAAAATATAATTAGTACTAGTCTAGGGATTTATAATGAGTTTGTGGGAGCATGAAATGGGGAGATGTATGTCCTTGTGTTTCAAAAGTCTATGTCGACATCCATATAATTGTGTAAAAGAAACGTGTGGGTTTAATTATAAAAATAGTATGGTACGTTTGAGTTTTCTTTTAATATGCATGTAGTACTTGCCTAGGAATATATAATATATGTTTGTGAATGCATGAAAAGAGGGAGTACTATCTTGTGTTTTTAAATCAACATGTCGACATAATTTCCATGTCCAAAGAAAACGTGTGATGTATATATTTTATGTTAGAATTGTACGTCTTACTTCCTTTTAAAATTCAACATGTACCTTGCCTAGTAAACATTATATGGAGTTGTGAGTGCATGAAATAGGGGTGTACTTCCATTTGTTTAATCATATGTCAACTACCAATTTTATTAGCATACGATTTGGAAATTCATGTAAGACTTGGTTATAGTTGATTAACTTTAGCATTTAAACATGAATTCACGCTAGAATTATTATTAGGAGTTCAAAGAAACAAGCGGGGTTTAAAATGGTTAAGTTTTGGATTATGTATAAATCGGATGGTTTGTTTTTGGACCAATCACTTGGCCTCGTAAAAATATAGTAAGACTCGATATGTGAAACTGAAATTCGACATATTTAAAGTTGGTTAGGTGAGGAATGAGGAAGTGTGAAAATACGTATGTGTCGTGTGTAAGAATAAGGCGTACGATGGGCGTTCTTGGCTTGGTCTAGTCGTATTTTGCAAAATAATTTTAAGAGATTTGGGCTTAAAAATCGTGTGGGCCGTGAATAGTAATAGGCCGGTTTTGAATTTGGGCTTAGTATATAATTAAGGGTCCGTTTGAAGATAATTAGGATTAGTAAGGTATTAATTATGATTATAGAAGTTTGTTTAAGATTTAATGAAATGTTTTCGTGAGTCCGAGAGTGAATAGTGGTTTGTGAATAGTATTTTGTGAATAGTAAAACTTTTGAAAAACATCTCAATATTACTAACCGACTCTAAAAATGATGAATAGTGTTTGGTGAATAGTAACCGATGAATAGTAATTTTGAAAAATGTTCTGAAAATACAGGTTTGTAACGACCAATTTATATAATAAAGAAAATTTTAAATTTTCCTGTAAAAATAGTGATTAGAAGTAATGACGGAGATTAATTTATAATTAAATGTTTTTAATTATGAGGAAAATCACGGGATGTGATATTATATGTCAAAAACAATAAAAACTGCTTACTACACATTTTATATGGCTGATAACCTCGTTTATATTAGATACAATTCCAAATCATTTAACTAATAACCTCAATTCCAATTGAGGTTAAAACAGGACATTCATGATTCATTGAGTGTCCTAATAACGTGAATGGAAAAAAAATGGAAAAGGTCAAACTGGAAACACGTTTCAATTCATTATAACTTATAAGTTAGCGAGTGTATTGTAGATATGACAACTTGAATGCAATGATGATCTTATCACATCAAAAGATAATCTATATTCTCTATCATTAAGGGTGAATACTACTAAGCAGAACCATAGAGTTCAAATAATCAATACTGACTTATTAAATAATGACGCAATGTACCTTTGTTCAGACGCAATTCCCCTGGACTTTGCTTCTTAGTTAGAGGCATCCCATTAGAATTCTCAGCAATTTCACGCTCGTCCTCCTTTACTTTGAAGTTTTAACAATCTGATCATTTTGCCTATAACCAAAAATCACAAAGAAAAAAATACATTAAGATTAAGATAATATCAGTTTACATGGGTCAATGCTTCAAGCAACAATGCAAAAGAACATACTGCAAAAAAGACATAATAAGTGTGCATGCAACTCTTTCAGGCTAGATGTGTACATAATAAATAGATTAAGCTGCATTGATCATAACAAAACGTGTTTGGTTACAACTTAAGAACGAATAAGGCAAAACTCATGAAAATTTTGTATTTTGTTGCATATTTTATATCCTATTAAATCAACCGTACAACTTTAAAAGGAGCCAGTCTCATTCCCTTCATCTTATACCAATCAGACAAACCCCTCCCGTGAGATGCGCCATTTCTTCCACCTGCAAAAGCAGTATTATATCCGCCCAACACAAATGTTCCCAAAACTGGAGAATTAGCTTTGCGAAAAGCCATTCCTACAAGCACGAACACAAAAAGTATATAGGTCCATCAAACGGATATATCATTAGTCTACTTTCATCGCTTTAATATCTCTTATGTTGAAACGTGCCTCAAGAAACTATCAACCACACATTAAAACAATATTTGTGCTCTCATACTAACTATAAGCAGTAAGCAACATAAACCTGCTTAAGTCATACTCACTGATGTGTTTGTATCCATGACTTGATAACCCTACTTATTTCCCACATACTTCAAATTCATAACTGGTCACCTATGAAATCCAAGCAAACCCCATAGATCATTTAATTGGACAGAAACATAAACAAACACAAATTAAGGATTTACCTGTTAAACCTCATTTTAGAATCTACATCAGGCTTATAATATCCCCACCACCAACAACCTCAGTTCTTAATCCACTTTCGACCCCATTTTTTCCTATAGTAGTTATAAGTAGTGTTTTGAAACCCGGGTCGACCTGGCCGGGTTAACCGGTTCGACCGGTTTCGGCTAAAAAAACGGGTCAAAGAAACTCGGGTTAACCGGTTAGACCCGCCAGGTTTTGAGTGACCCGGGTCAACCCGGTTCTCAAAACCCGGCCGGGTTTCATTTTTTCAAAATTTTTAATAAAAACCCGGGTTGACCCGTTGGTCGAACGGGTTGACCCGACGGTCGAACCGGTCAAAACAATAAAAATATATAAAAAATTGAAAACCAAATTGACCGGCGGTCAAACCGGTTGACCCGGTGCCCAGTGACTCGACTAGGTCGATTTCAAACCCGATTTTTAAAACATTAGTTATAAGTACCGGCTGCGCCTAGCAATCTAAAAAGGTTTCCAAATATTTTTTGTAAACTTTCTTTAAATATCTTCATTTAACTTTTTCAAAATGGCAATTCAGTACACATTTATCACGTCCCGTCCCGTCTCACTCCTCGATCAACACTGGGCCATACCCTCTTTCCCTACTCGTCCACTTGCCACAACTTTACAACAAACCCATGTGTTTTTTAAAGACTTTTATCCTCATTTTTGAAATCCACTTGTTCGTATATTTCATCGGTCCTCAGTCACCTCAATAATACAAAAATATCCTGTATACACACCCTTATTTATTTTAAAATAATAATCTTACACTCACTTTCTTTATGAAAATATACACATACTAAAAATTTTGCAGCCTTTTAACCACGTGATGCGTACACTCCTTGAATCCTCTTTGTGTGTAATATATATTTTGACCCACTTAAGATTCTGTTTTTTGGACACGATATTTGAGTCGTTAAAAAAACAATATCTGAGTCGCTAAAAAAAATAATATTTGATTCGTTTTTAAAAAAAATTGTATTTAAGTCTTTAAAAATAAAGAAACAATATTTGAGTGTTTCAGAAAAACGAAACAAAATTAAATCAATGATACATGACAATGTGAGTCTTTGATGTGCTTTCAATCATTGCTTTCAATCATTTTTTTTTTTTTTTTTTTTTTTTTTTGCCATTAATGATATTGCCATTTAATTAAACTAGGTGAATACTCATGCATAACAACGAAATTCTATAGAGGATTGTAGCGATAAAAAAAGTTTAAGGGTTATAAACGAAAAATAATAAAAGTTTGAGGATTTGGGGATTAAACATAATGTCTTGAAACCCGGTTCGACCCGACCTTCACTGGTTGAACCGATTCCGATAAAAAAAAAGTGTCAAATAAAACCGGTTTTTATATTTTCGAAACCCGGTTAGACACGAAAGTTGGTTTTGTATATTTTTCCGAAAATTATGATGTAAGCTCAGACTGATTAGTATATAGTATATACATTTAGTACATTTTAATTTAAAATTATTTAGTATGTTTTCTTAGATAGATGATTGAATTTTTTAAGTTTGATTATGACTAAATTTTTTTACTTTTCAAGTTTTACAATATTTGTTTGAGATTTTGTACACAGAAGCCGCTCAAGTTTTAACTTTTTTTTCAATTAGGCCACCCATCCATGAAAACTAACATATAGGCCGCTCAAATATATTTTCCTTTTCATTTATAACAAATTGGTTCTAAATTACACTAAAAAATTATATATTGACGAAAATGACCGTCCACTAAAATTGAAAATTCTAATAAAATAATTTTATGAATATTTAATGCCTAATATATCCTAAAAGAAAAGGCAATACTAATGATATTAATTCGCATGATCAAAATTGATACTTTTTCCTCGTAATTCTCCTAAAATTATTTATCATCAAATCTTAAAGAGATAGTAAAATTGTGTACCAGCTCATTGTAAAAATACTTGCAGACAAATGATGCTTGATAAACTGCAACACTGTTGTTCAGAGTGAAGATAAGGCATATTTAAAATCATACTTGATAATATAAGCGTAGAATCTTTTTATCTTTAATCATGAATTGGTTTTGTTTCCATATCAAGACATGGGCACTTTTGTCTTTTTGATATATCAAAGATATTATAGTCAATAAACACTTCAGGTTGCGGGATTTGGTATAAATGAAAAGGAAAATATACTTGAGCGGCCTATACGTTAATTTTCATAGATGGGCGGCCTCATTGAAAATAAGTTAAAACTTTGGTGACCTCCATATACAAAATCCATTTTTGTTTTATAGATAGCATACATAATACATCTAATAAGTAAGAGATATGTCTCTAAACTTTTCAAAAATTGCGAAAGATGTCCTCGAAAAAAACTGCAAATATTGACCTTAAACTTTTAATTTTTTGCAAGTTATGTGCTTGACGCATTACTCTAGCTGCAAAAAATGTATTTGAACTAACGCTCGTTAAATTTTTCACGTTAGTGGTGTGTGAAATGACTATTTTACTCTCATCTTCATCCCACAATTACTTATTTTGTATTTGCAATTAATGCCTCTAAACCACCTACATCACCACCACCCTCTACCACCACACGATTGCACCACCACCCTCCACCACCACCGTCTACCACCACGACCATCATTAATTCGTATACACAAAGCTTTTCCGAATTTATTTTGTTCTTTAACCACAGCAGTCATGGCAATTAGATAGCTATATACTTCTGGTTTCAAACCAGATTCTTTAATTTCAATCACTAGCTTAACTGCATCCCTGTAAATCCCGTCCTCCTGTGTAAATAGATAGCCAAAGTCAAGAAAATCCGACATTCAAAACAATAAAATAAGCAAAAGGTTTTGGTATCTCTCCACTCTGTAAAAATGAGAAGGCTCTTATAGGTAAGATATTACACCATACAGCAGCTGATGCGTAGGGATTGCACCAGGCTTTACCTCTCAAGGGATCTTGAGAAGCTTACAACCCCCACCAGGCAGTGTACCTGATCGTTGTAGTATAGTATAGTGTCAAGTACCGGGGGATTGATCGTTCAACTCAGGAATAGTGTCGTTATGATTGAAATTGATCTAACTAGGTCTAAAGGTGAAGGATGATTCTTTTTGTATTTTTATATTTTATGAAAAGCAAGTAAAAATCTCAGGTATTGGAAGGAGGGGCGGAATTAGTTGCTAATCAACTAACCCAAAAGCTACTAATTAAACTAATGTGCAAGAAAACTAAACTAAGGTTCTACAAGATAAGTGAAGCATGTCTACCCATGATATATTACTCCTTGCTAGCTATCCAATTCTACCTATTCTATTGTACACCTTATTTTAATTGACGGGTTGTATTCCTTAATACCATTCATGGGGTGGCGTACTTACTTCCCCAATTCTATAAGCTCCTACTTCACTCCTATGTCGAGCCGGCTAAGAAGCTCCTAACATGGGATCACTAGAATTCGCTCATGCATTAAATACAACCATAAAAACCTAGTACACATCGGTTCATGTTTCTTAAGACGTTCAAGCATGTTACCCTATGGAAGTCTGTCAGTTTTTTTAAGCCTAACATTGAATGCAATCAACCAAACAAGAATCAATAGGAAACAAGAATTATAAACTAAACCAACTAGATCTATTGAAGTTGTCACGCCTTAATTGACGGAGATAGACATACACATCAACAAGCCCTCATTGATGGAGATAGACACAAACATCAACAAGAAATCAATGAGATCTAATCAATTATATACAAGTTTCACATAATCATAAGTAGACACAAGGTGAATTAGCAAATCATCAAAGAAGAGCAAACAACAATGATAATGGAAAACATAATTAAGATAGAATCATCAAACCAATACATGATGTTTATGGAGTGATTGAAACCCTCTAAGTTGCTGGAAAAACACCTACCTAAACCCAGGAATCGACCTTAGGGTTTAGGGCTTACAAAAAGTGAAGTTATGATGTTATATTTATAGGCATGTTTTCTGTCGGCAAGGCTTGACGGCGTCAACTCGTTCTCTTAACGCCGTCATGACCATTTTTTCACCAAATTGTATATTTTTTCATCCCGATCGTTTTCTTTTTTGAATCGCTCAAATCCGAGTTCGTATGCAAAAGTTATGGCCAAAACAGTGTCAGCTACTCCGCGCGCAAGTTTTGACAAGTTAACACGTGACGGCCTTGGGTGACGTCTTCACGTTTCTTCTGGGCCGTCACCACTTTTACTCTTGACGCCGTCATGAAAAGCCTCTTGACGCCGTCAGGTACTGTTCCCAGCAAGGAAAGTTAAGTCTTTGGCGTTTTCTTCACTTTTATGCTCCAAAAACGTCCGAATTGCTTCCTTTTCCAGATTTCTCTCCCAAAGTACCTAAAATCACAAAAGAAACGATTTAGGGTAATATTTGATCAAATAAATTCAATTTCGGGCTTAAATGACCCCCTAAAAATGGTTCATTTTTCGCCTCATCATATACCCTTACACTTGAGATTTGCTTGTCCTCAAGCAAATGCGCTTTTATTCTAATCAAAATATAAGTTAGGGATCATTTAACACTAATATAAAAGTAATTACAAAAAATAATCGTTCCACTAAAGACCAAAGACAAGCACGGAGGTCATATACTAGCACCTCACAAATAGTTTTTAGATACTCACATCTCTCGGGTGTAATAAAGTATAAATTACAATATGGAAACGGAAGATATCTCTCACTACCTGTCATAGCAAAATAGATTACCATAGGCTTGGGAAAGGATCAAACCTCCACCACATGGCGTAAGCACCTAGGATAAACTATCAAAGAGGTCTTTTAAAGGGTTGTAATGTTAGGTGTAGGGATATGAAATACACGGTTTTGTTGGATATAGGCAGTCTTTACTGGTGGCGAGTTAACAATCTTGGTTAATTACATGTACAATATGGCGTTGCTAAGCCAAGACTAGACTCGACTTAAGCTAATAAATGAAAAATAACAAAAACATAAAATGAACATAGAATAAGACGGGATGATAGTCCGTATGTTTTTTCTCTTTTTCTTTTTTCTATTTTTTTTTTCTTTTTCTTCATTTTTTCGTTTTTTTTAGACATACACTCTTACCCTACCATCCAAAATAATACATCATAGGGAATGAAAATTCCCCTTACACTTGAATCTTTACATACTTTACAATAAACTAATCTAATGACTCGAATTAAGAAAATCAAAACACTTGGAGTACTTTTAAGATTAACGCACATATGGAGGTAATAAATGATGTTCTTCCCCATTACTCCATAAAATAAGTACTTTACCCAATCGTCCCAAAATAATATGTACACGGATATGACTCGACTTAGCAACCATGTAATCAATTAGATAATTAACTTAGGGTTTAACAAATAACAATAATGCACTAAAGATGAGTGCATACACGGAAGGCTAAGGCGATTTGGGTGTACATTTAAGTGGGGTGTAACAAATTCTTCCTTTAAGTAAGCTGCTTAAAGTTAGAAACGAAAAGATAGGCTCGGAGGGGTGTACTAGGGGTTTCGTGTACTAAAAATGAGTACAACGCTAAGGTGTGGAAAAATTAGTTGACTTAACTAGCCAAGTAATATGACTTAAATGGTCAAGTAATTATGATACGGGTTTAACACAAGGGTGATCCTAATGCCTCTTATCATCTAGTAAATCCTACTACACGAATGTAGTCTCACTAGCGGTCTCGGGATGCATCACTAACGCAAGTTCTAGAATCTAAATGCTACCGGAACACTCATAAGCACTAATAGTAAATGCTTTTCCTATCAAATCTAAAGGCGAACCTCACATATTTGGGTGGAAAATTTTTCTGAATGATACGGTTATGTGCTAGTCATACAATCTCCTATCCATGAGACGCTTGCTATGGCTAAAGTTTCACTCCTAAATGTTGTAAAAAAATTTAAATTTGGCGCTAAAATTGCACTAACAAGTATTTCTCATAGTTTTATTACACATCTACTATTAAACAAACAAACTCAAGCGAAAGTGTATTTGTAAGGTATCATCATTTTACCTTCCCCTTACACTTAGGATGAACATTGTCCCCAATGTTCAAGTAAAGAATGTAAAAGTGAAATAAGTAAAACGAATGAAATCAAATACTCCCATGATTCGCTCGGTATGGATAATAAGGTGGCAAGGTTAAATCTTCCTCCAAGAAAATGAACAATCAAAGCTTCCCTTCCAGAATACAAATCATCTTCTTGTCATACATAACCTGTTAAACCTGAGAAAACAATCACAAAAACCCAAAGCATCAATCCGATCAAAGAAAACTCATAACTAGATGTAATTCCAGACTTAGGAATAAAAACAAAATAATTAAAGATATAATGCTTGTGGAATGAATGTTTGCAGATTTCCTGGAGTTTATAAAACTAAAGAATCAACAAAAACTTTAAGAGTCCGGTATAAACAAAACTAGCAAAATTTCCAGAATTTTACACGTGACACCGTCAAGAGTAAACTCATGACGCCGTCAGAAGTGACCTGCAGAAATCTTATGTTAAGTTTCCGAAAAATTTCTGAAAAAAACTTATGTCCGACTTCCTGGAAAATCCTGCAAAACATCATTATGACTCGATACAAGCATTTGACTCTAACAAGTACTAATACACATGTCCATTTAATATTGTTGTGGTTCATGCACAATTTCGTTCTTATAAACAAATTTGGATCTCCCTTATACTTATCTTTTGCAAAATACCTTTATATGCAGTTAAGACGAAGTTAAAAACAAAATAAAGCATTTTCACAATTTACTTTGAAACATGAGCCACAAACAATAAAAATAAAACATGCATACGGAAACAAATGAAATCAAACAAACAAACAAACAAATAAATAAAGCTTGGGTTGCCTCCCAATAAGCGCTTGTTTTTGTTCGAGTCACGAGCCTGACTCTACCCTTATTTAACGGAAATAGGGGAGGTTTTCCCTACACTTTGAATTAAGTGTGGGTGGAAGTAGCGATACACACCCTTAGGGTGGAAATATGCCACGTGAGGTGAAGGGGGTGAGTGAATGGCTTCCTTCATCCTAAAACTACCCAGATAATATTGGTTGATGGGTGGGTCGGCTCCTCTTTTGTCTCATAGAAATATATCTAAGGATGGAAAGGTGTGTAAAGATTGAGGTTCCGGTTCATCAACACTAGGAAATTCCCTAGAACTAGGAGTAAGATTATCACTACAAATATTCAAACCTATATCCTCAAGTGGTGCCTGGTCCAAGGGTTCTACCTCCATCGGAATTCCTAAAGTTTCTTCTACTTCATCCGGGTAAGTCACGGGCGGTGTGTGTGCCTCAAATGATGGTTGAGTATTTTGTGGGCTTATGTTATTGACCTCATCATTCCATGTGTCAAGATCACCTATATCCTCATCATGTGTTTTGGTAGGATCTATCCTAAGCATTCTCCTAAGTATCTCACGTGCTTCTCTAGGCATCTCAACTTCTATGTCCGAATCGTAAGGATCATCCTCAAAATTCTGACTGCTATATACAAATTGCCCAAGAGATTCATCATCATCGATCATAAAACCTAGGTCTTTTTGATCAATGTGATCATGCTCAGCTAAATCCTCCTCAATTGTTTTCTTAGGTAGTGATAATAGCAAACCTAGTGCTTCATCCAACTTATGATTTGTTGCAATGGCTCTCTCCATAATTCCTTGGCAAACTAGGTCGCATTTCCTATTGGCCTCACTAAAACTAGATCTTAAACATGGAGGTTGTTCATAAGAATCTATCCTAGGTGAAGGCTCATATGATTCATAGGTGTCTCTAAATGAGGTATTTTGAACTCTTTGGTGTGTTAGCCGCTCAACCTTATCTTGTAATCTTAGAAGTCTAAGTGAAGTGTCCATTTGAAGTAAATTACACACAAAATCACAAAGAAAAGATAGACTACGAGAAAGCTACAAAGTAAAAGGAAAAAATCTCACTTGATAGGAATCTAATGAGTAGACCTAATAAAAATCAAATTCAACCTAAACAATAACTATTCCCCGGGCTGCGGCACCAAAAACTTGACGCATAGGGATTGCACCAGGCTTTACCTCTCAAGGGATCTTGAGAAGCTTACAACCCCCACCAGGCAGTGTACCTGATCGTTGTAGTATAGTATAGTGACAAGTACCGGGGGATTGATCGTTCAACTCAGGAATAGTGTCGTTAGGATTGAAATTGATCTAACTAGGTCTAAAGGTGAAGGATGATTCTTTTTGTATTTTTATATTTTATGAAAAGCAAGTAAAAATCTCGGGTATTGGAAGGAGGGGCGGAATTAGTTGCTAATCAACTAACCCAAAAGCTACTAATTAAACTAATGTGCAAGAAAACTAAACTAAGGTTCTACAAGATAAGTCAAGCATGTCTACCCATGATATGTTACTCCTTGCTAGCTATCCAATTCTACCTATTGAATTGTACACCTTGTTTTAATTGATGAGTTGTATTCCTTAATACCATTCATGGGGTGGCGTACTTACTTCCCCAATTCTATAAGCACATACTTCACTCCTATGTCGAGCCGGCTAAGAAGCTCCTAACATGGGATCACTAGAATTCGCTCATGCATTAAATAAAACCATAAAAACCTAGTACACATTGGTTCATGTTTCTTAAGACGTTCAAGCATGTTACCCTATGGAAGTCTGCCAGTTTTCTTAAGCCTAACATTGAATGCAATCAACCAAACAAGAATCAATAGGAAACAAGAATTATAAAGTAAACCAACTAGAACTATTGAAGTTGTCACGCCTTAATTGATGGAGATAGACACACACATCAACAAGCTCTCATTGATGGAGATATACACAAACATCAACAAGAAATTAATGAGATCTAATCAATTATATACAAGTTTCACATAATCATAAGTAGACACAAGGTGAATTAGCAAATCATTATCAAAGAAGAGCAAACAACAATGATAATGGAAAACATAATTAAGATAGAAACATCAAACCAATATATGATGTTTATGGAGTGATTGAAACCCTCTAAGTTGCTGGAAAAACACCTACTTAAACCCAGTAATCGACCTTAGGATTTAGGGCTTACAAAAAGTGAAGTTATGATGTTATATTTATAGGTATGTTTTCTGTCGGCAAGGCTTGACGGCGTCAGCTCGTTCTCTTGACACCGTCACTACCATTTTTTCACCAAATTGTAGATATTTTCGTCCTGATCGTTTTCTTTTTTGAATCGCTCAAATCCAAGTTCGTATGCAAAAGTTATGGCCAAAACAGTGTCAGCTACTCCGCGAGCAAGTTTTGGCAAGTTAACACGTGACGGCCTTGGGTGACGCCTTCATGTTTCTTCTGGGCCGTCGCCACTTTTACTCTTGACGCCGTCATGAAAAGCCTCTTGACGCCGTCAGGTACTGTTCCCAGCAAGGAAAATTAAGTCTTTGGCGTTTTCTTCACTTTTATGCTCCAAAAACGTCCGAATTGCTTCCTTTTCCAGATTTCTCTCCCAAAGTACCTAAAATCACAAAAGGAACGATTTAGGGTAATATTTGATCAAATAAATTCAATTTCGGGCTTAAATGACCCCCTAAAAGTGGTTCATTTTTCGCCTCATCAGCAGCCCTTCATACAGCCGCCAAGGGGACATTAGTGTTAGATTATGGACATTATTTTAATAGTTGTATGTTAGGATCGAACTTGAGATCACGGAATTGCACACAATACATATGAAGAGTAAAAGAATAATTATTTATAAATGTTATATGTAATTATTAATATACACAAAACTAGTAACGACCGTTAGTATTTAACGGAGAATGACTAACGACCGTTAGACGAAGAAAAGGAAAGTAATACTTATGAATAATTGAAAACAAGAGAAGGTTCCGGAATCCCTTGGGGATACCAATACCAATCGGTCAAAGGGTGTTCTCCACCTCCTTTGTGCCTTGAGCTCCAAGTATTCACTAGTATATAAACACCTCATGGGTTATTGGTTTTCTGATAACTTGTACACACATAATAGGTGTTTTCTCTCTTCTCTTCTTGTCTTAAAATCGATCCATCAACAATCCCATCTTAGGGATTCGATTTTCATAAACTAAAGTTTTTTGTTTTATTTACTTGCATAAACTTTTACTTGAATTAGTACGTGTGTACAAGAACGTGATTCAAACACACTATTGTTTGATTCTTGGATTGAATTACAAAAAAAGGTAAGGGGTAATTCTTATAATCAACATAAACCCTAATTAGGGTTCTTGATTTGAAGAATTGCATTAATTGATTCTTGTTCGGGCTAGAATCACAAAGGTATGTTTACTTTTATATTTGATTAATTAATTACATGTTATATGATCTTGTTATAATTGCTTCCGCTATGCTCACTTGATGTGTTTGGTTTATTTTATATGAATGTCATGATATCATAATTCCAACAGTGGTATCAGAGCCGTTATAATGTGTAATTAATTATCGAAACGCATAAAAATTGGATTTTGATTCGTTTAGTTACATGTTTTTAGGGTTTTTAGATTCTTAACCCTATTTTTTTTATGGGTCGATTTAGACCTTAAAGGGTTTTAGGGTTTTGGTTTTGATTTTTTAATATGATTAGAAACCCTAGGATGTCATGTAATTTGTTATCCGTTTTAGTAAACGATCTTGGTGCAATATGTTAATTGTTAAGCTTAATCCGTGAAAAATTGCATATTTGCATGGATTTTATTGTGTGATAATTTAAATGGTTTAAATTAGATATATAAATATAAATTAATTGTTAAGTTATATCGAAAGATGTACATTTTTTTAATAGATGTCGAATTAGGGAAGACTCCAATATTAAGTAATCAATTATGTGCTATGTGATATTTGTTTAGTTTTGGTTTACGCAATCGATTTATCGATGTATGTGGCTCTTTTTCCTAGAAGAAGAAAGCCTTAATTGAATAAATACGTTATACACCTAGATTTGATTATTAATAGGACTATTGAATAAGATTTGCATGTGGCTACATGTTTTATACATATTTAATTGTTATGTTATGTATATGTTTATTTAGTTGTTTTATTTTTTATTTTATACTACTTGTTTTTGTTTATTATTATGTTAGACATGTTTATAAACGAAAAGGGTAATTTTTTGAATAGAAAAATAATACAGACTAAATAAATGGCGAAATTGTTTTGGTTTTAAGAGTGAATTTCAAAGGATTGATTGATTGATGTTTTTGTACATAGTGTGCGAAAGGCGGACCGAAGGTTGCCATCCAATGTACTTGTAGAGAGGGGTTATTAAAGACCATGCACCTACCGGTTCTCTACAACTGCTTGGTTGCCGACTCTAGACTTACCTATATCACTATATTACGTACACTGTCATCTTAAGGGTGAATTAACCACAATTCCACAATGATTATCCGAAACACTAAGCTTTAGGGTTTATGCAAAAGTATGATATAGTGGACGATAATTGTTGGTAATTCTTTAATTGGTGAACCCGATACCTCAATCAAAACTTTGTTGTTTTACTCTTAGCAAATTGGTAATAAAAATGTTTTGTAAAACCAATGTTATGAAGTTGTATGCATGCTTGATTGAGCCCGAACCACCTAACTTATATTGACCAAGGAATGGTCAACAAAGTCAGACTGCTTAGGATCAATGCTCCGCGGAAGTATAAGGTTTCCCCGGGTCGTATGTCCCGACGAGGTGTGAATTGTTAATAAACGGTTATTTGATCGGGTGAATTTGGATGAAAAAGGGTTTGTGTGTGATTGAACTAAGGAATCTACAATGAAATAGCTTAAACAAGCTATGGTGATAAGACGGGAAGCTAAGAAAAACCAGAAACGATTTAAAACTAAAAACGCGTACGTTACGTTTAAATAAAACGTAGACGTACGAAATAAAACGCGAGTTTTGATAAAATAAAATACTTACAAAAGTGAAAATCACATTTTTACAATCCTAATAATAAAAGAAACTTTTTAGAAAATTAAAATTACTTTTTACACTATTTAATTAATTACTATTAATTAAAAACTATTTATTAATTACTTATTATTAATACTTAAATAACTAAAATACACTACAATATAATTTAAATACTAAAAAGGTGAAAATAAAATTTCCAAAACTTTAAAATAACTAAAAACAAGTTTTAAAAATAAAAATAAGTATTTTTGTCTTTTTGTGGATTTTCTTATAATTAATTACTAATTACTAATTAACTATTTTAAATTAAGAAAAATACTAAATGAACAGTAAAAATTCTAATAAAATTTCTAAATTTATTTTACAACATATAAAAGCTATAAAAAAAATAAAAACTAGATTTCACTTAATAAAAACTAGTTATGCTATTTTAAACTAATTATTATTTAATAATTAATAAACTAAGATTAATTCTAATTAATACTAAATTAAAAGATAAAAACCTGAAAAAATTATTATAACTACTTTAATATATGAGGAATTTAATAAAAATATAAAAAGGCTAAGTACTTAATTAAAATTTAAAAATGAAAATTAAAATTAAATTACATTAAATAGAAACTATCACTTAAAATTACATTAACTTTTTTGGATTTTTCTTTTAGAAAACTAATTTACAACTAAAAACATGAACTTTTTGTAAAGACAACTTTTTTGTAAACTTAAAATAAGCTAAATATAAGCTAAAATGGTCAACAGTTGACCACAGTTGACCAAAATGGAAAATAAGCTTAAACTAGCATGTGTGGGACCCACAAGGGTAAAATCTGGTTCAAACTAGATAATATAACATGAATAAGCTAGAAAAAGCTAAGGATGACCACTGAATAAGCCAAAAAGCTAAAATTAAGCACTTGAAACTTTGGAAGAACTCAGGACTGGGACAGAATTAGTGGCTAAATTCAGGTGGGACCCAGTGGTTTCTAGGTCAAAGCTATGGTCAATTCATGATCCCTACTAGGAGGGGGGTTGAAATGAGCAAGTTGGATGAGCTGGGGCCCACTGGTTTGGCTGGAAAACCACCACCAAGTGGTGGTGGTGGTGAATCTGCTGAGACAGAGCAGACTTCGGCCCTGCAAGTCACTTTGGGGACTTGTGGGGCCCACAAGAAAAATAGCAAAATTGTAAAAAAACTAGGAAACCAAGGATGAGCTAGCAGGCTGTAAATGGAAACAAGTTTCACACTCTAAATTTACTCACAAAAATCAAAACAATTATTGCAAATTTTGTAAAAACCTGAATTGTTAACTTTGACTTTATGAGGAAACTTTACTATTTTGACTAAAATGAAGTTTGAGCTTAATTTATGGACTGAATGTGATGAGATAAGCTGAAATACAACCAAAACAAGTTAAAACAACTAATTAACTTATGAGATGATGGCTTATGGGAGACAAAAACCACCACAGTTAACTGTGGTGGTGGTATCTTTGTGAATCTGACTTTAGGCAAATAGAAACTTGTATTTAAAGATTTACTAGACTTGTACCACACTAATGTGACATGCAGAAACAACACTTACTCCCAATAAACCCACAAAATTGCCTAGGCCATGTTAAACCAAACACCCCCTAAAGAAACTGAAATGACAGATAATCAAAGCAAACTAGCAACTGAGACTTTAAACATGAAATCAAATCTTATATTAACACTAAATAAACATAATAAAACTGAAATAAGGACTAAATTACTTAAGCTACAGTAAATAACAAAAATTTATAAAAAAATGCTTACTGAGAGGTCATACTGAGACAGATGATACCAAGGGAACACAACCACAACCTACACCTCCCTGAGGTACTACAACCATTAAATTCCACAATCCAAAGCTTGCTTGGCTTTCTTCTTCTTTTTTCCTTATTTTTTTTTATTTATTATGAATTTCTACAAATTTATTTAGATTTTTGGTACATAGGTGAAACTGAATGACTTGCCTTCCAAACTTTTACAAGACTCACAATTAAGCTCCAGTGAGCATAAACTAACAAGAAACAACCAGAATCACCCAGGTTGAGCAAAGCTACCAAATTCACTTGAAATTAACAAAAACTGAGATTGTACTTTGAGAGTTGAAACTGAGAAATTATTGAAATACTTTCCAATTACTTAAAGGTTTGGTACAACTTGAATTAGAAACTGAATTTAAAAATTTACAACATAAATTTAAAGTTTACACTACGAAAATGGTCTAAAGACAATTGACAACTTTATCTTCTCTTTTTCTTGATCTTTTATAGCCCTGGAGACACTCTCTCTCTTTCCCACTTGGATTTGGACCATAGGATTTGCTCTTTAGATCCCCACCGTTTAAAATTCTTTTGGCGGGAAAGGTGGGATTGGCAGTTGGTGTTGGTGGGAGCATTAAATGAGGAGGGGGGAAGGTGAGGGTGTAAGGTGAGTATTTATTGATAGTTGGTGAGTGTTTTGTGGAGTAGAGGAGGGGGAAGGGAACACAGCTCCATGGATTAAGGAGGTAATGGTGGGTTAGGGGAGATGAACAGTGAATCGGGGGTGAGGGTTTGACCGGAGTCAACGAGCAGGGTATTATTATTTTAGGAGTGGGCCGGGTCTTATTGGTGGGCTTGGGATTTGTATCACTGGATCAGGCCAAAAGGTGTGGGGTTTTGGGTTTAGTAATAACAAAGGGTGGTTTGGCTTGTTTATTATGAGTCCACTAAACATCAAGGACCATATTTGTAATTTACCAAAAGTAGTGGACTGAAATTGTAGCTTCCACAAAATACATGATAAGGACCAAACTTGCCAATCAACAATATTTCAAAAACCATTTTTTAATTTTTAATTTTCAAAATTTTCCCGAGGACTAAAACTGATATTTTTCAAAGTATGGGGACCAAACATGAAAATTTCTCAAACTTCACCCCGAGGAATAAAAATAACTTTGGTAACTTCCCAAGGACCAAAAGTGATTTTTCTTTCAAAATTATCCCACCAGGGACTGAATCTGCCAATTATTGAAACTCCAGGGACTAATTTCGTAAATTTCCAAAACTTTCCAATTTTTCACCAAAGGACTAAATATGACACTTTATGATTTCAAAATGACCTTTGGTGATAATTTTCCATATTTTGAATATCCAGGGACTAGATTTGTAATTTTATGAAAGTTGAGGGACTGAAACTGCCAATTTTGCAAACTTTGTGCGTTTTTCATTTGTTTTTGCTCATTTTGCATCTAAGACATATAAAACACAATTTTGAAATATTTTTAGTATTTTGATGCATTACTGAGTGTTTTTGTATGTTTTGCAGTTCAGATTAGACCAAAAATGATGAGTGTTTGAGCACTCATCAATCCCCCACACTAAACTATTGCTAGTCCCTAGCAATACTGTTTTGAAAACATGATGGATTTGAAAAACTCTTTACCAAAAGCCATCACTTCTGGAGTAGCCAGGTGTAAGAACTGTGGCACACCTGATAACCGTGTGATTTTGAGCAAACCACCAGCTGTCAACGGATTTGAGTAGTCTTTACCAAAAGCCGTTTGCTTCTGGACTAGCCAACTCTTGATGGAATAGTCAATATCTTGGTGAGCTGATTACCAATTATGGATTTTCCACGGCCTTTACCACAAGCCATAATCTTGCGGGTTAGCCAACTCATTTGTTTTCGGGGAGTTGAGGAACCATACAATTTTGGGCAAATTGCCAGCCGTCAACGGATTTGATATGTCTTTACCAAGAGCCGTTTGCTCCTGGACTAGCCAATCCCTTTTGTCGCTTAGACAAGGCGGACTGATTACCACAAAAATTTTGAAGCACCAGTGAAAAAATTTTAAAATTTTTGAATTTTTGGCAAAAACGGGGGTATTATATAGTAAAATGTGATAAAATTCGCTAGAATAGCGAATACCCCCCCCCCCCCCCCCCCACACTTAGCATGAATATTGTCCTCAATATTCAAAATCCCGGCTATTATGCCGACATTTTGAACGTAAAAGGCAACATTACAAGCTAAGCGTGAAAAACACCATATTGTATTTTCACTCATTTGTAACCATAGCATGGGGGACTCCCCCACACTTAGGGTGAAAACCCTATATGCATGCTACTGTTTTTGTTTACCGAGTCGCTAGCTTGACTCGACCCCGAATTCATTTGTCCTTGGGGAAGCATGATGTGGAAGAAGCAATCTCAACCGAACTTTCATTCAAAATGTTTGGACAAACATATGAAGCACGTGAAAGTTCCACTCCGATGAGATAAGTATCCGGCTCAAGATAATGATACATGAAAATGCCGGGATCAAATATAGTGTCTTCATTCCCGAAGGAGTGAAGAAGGGAAGAAGTCACCTTATAGGTGAAGAAAAGGAAGAAAATCATGATAAAAAGCATGAGTTGATCTTCTTCCTCAAGAGGAGGCTCAATAGCCTGAGTTTGGATTTCAAAGGGTAAGCTCGTAAACAACCCGGGAGGGTGGGTGGGAATTTGCAAATTCTCATAATTGAGAGCATCTCCCCCCGGGATATCAAACTGATGAGCGAGTTCACCGGAGAACTCCTCATGAAGAGAATCATTCACAAGATGTGAATCTGTGGACTCATGTTCCATTGTGTACTCATCACAATCCTCGTCAAAGATTGGATTATTAGAAATCATAGTGAATTCAGAATCGAATTTAAATAGAGGATTGGTGAGAGTAGTATTGAATGTTTCGGGAACAAAGTGATTATTATTCTCAATTGGATTGTCGGGATAAGAAGTGAGTGACGGATCATGATATAGGAGACTTTCAATTTCTCCCAGATCGGCTTGGAAATCAAGGAGACCATCATCACTTTCCAATGAAAGTGGATCGATGTGAGCAAGTTCATCAGCGAACTCCTCAAGAAGAGGATCAACATCAGAATAAGGCAGTGGTGCCTCGATATACTCAATGTCTCCATAAGATATACAATCATCGCTAAAATCTGAGAACGTCTCAAATTGATCTTTAGGACACTCAATGGGGGAAGGAATATCACACATATCATCCAAAGTTCCCTGTGACTCTCTTGGGATTGGAACAAGGATCTCAACACTAGACTTTATGAATTCGTCCGATTCCTTTGCAGGAATAGTGTCAAGATGCTCGTCCCCCATGATCAAAGAGTGAGTGTGAACCTCGGGTGTGATAGCAGTTGTTTGAGATGGAATCTCAACTGCAGGGATATCAGCTGATGAACTTGATGAGGTTTTATAAAATTCGAGGATATCAAGTGTATCCTCATCATCACTGTCATCAGGGATAAAACGGAACAAAGAGCTAGACTTGGCTGCTTTTTCTCTTGCAATGGATTCCCGAATAGATTTTTCATATTCATCTTGGGAATTTATTCTAGCAGCCTTCTCTTCAGCAAGCAATTCTTCCATGGATTTTTGATGAGTATGTCTTTGGGCAAAGTCGTCAACTAAACCCTTAAGCTCATCAACGATTTTCATCAGATTTTGCATTTCTGGAAGAAGTGCTTGATTCATATCGTACTGTGGAGGTTGGTCGTAAAAAGGTGTGTCAAAATTGTCACAAGGGTATGGATTCCCCGTTTGACAATCTGAACTGAAGTGTGGACCTCCACAGAAATCACAACAGTAAAACTGTTGAGGCTGTGGGTTGTACGTGCTAGAGTCATAATCGTTATCAGGAAACTGCTCATAGACAAGCGTGTTTCCTGATTGACAATCAGAACTGTAGTGTGAACCACCACAGTACTCACAACAGTAAAACTGCTGAGTATCATGGTGTGGCAGCTGATGGAATAAATCAGTCGTGTCATGGTAAGAATAGGGATCTTGGTTATAGACAGACCCGTTTCCCGACTCTACCATGCCACAACTGGGGCAATTGCCACCATTATAAGGATTACCACACAAATAGCAAACCAGAAAGTGTGGATGAGACATAGAAAGAATCAAATGGTTTGGGAGGGGTAGGGATGAAGAATCAAAGGTGCGAGAGGGTAAAGGTGAATATTTTTGGGTTTTTGGAAATACATTTTGTACAAATGAGAAGGAAAATCTTTTTGTGTTTTTGTTTTTATGAAAATATGAACAAGGATGGATAAATGTACAATGGAACGAATTCCAAAGACACTAATCAGAAAAACCGTTTAGATAAACGCGCACAACCTCCCCGGCAGCGGCGCCAAAAGTTGATTGATGCGAAACCGTCAACCTAAATTGACCAGGGTATGGTCAACAAAGTCAGACTGCTTAGGATCAATGCTCCGCGGAAGTATAAGGTTTCCCCGGGTCGTATGTCCCGACGAGGTGTGAATTGTTAATAAACGGTTATTTGATCGGGTGAATTTGGATGAAAAGAGGTTTGTGTGTGATTGAACTAAGGAATCTACAATGAAATAGCTTAAACAAGCTATGGTGATAAGACGGGAAGCTAAGAAAAACCAGAAACGATTTAAAACTAAAAACGCGTACGTTACGTTTAAATAAAACGTAGACGTACGAAATAAAACGCGAGTTTTGATAAAATAAAATACTTACAAAAGTGAAAATCACATTTTTACAATCCTAATAATAAAAGAAACTTTTTAGAAAATTAAAATTACTTTTTACACTATTTAATTAATTACTATTAATTAAAAACTATTTATTAATTACTTATTATTAATACTTAAATAACTAAAATACACTACAATATAATTTAAATACTAAAAAGGTGAAAATAAAATTTCTAAAACTTTAAAATAACTAAAAACAAGTTTTAAAAATAAAAATAAGTATTTTTGTCTTTTTGTGGATTTTCTTATAATTAATTACTAATTAATTACTAATTACTAATTAACTATTTTAAATTAAGAAAAATACTAAATGAACAGTAAAAATTCTAATAAAATTTCTAAATTTATTTTACAACATATAAAAGCTATAAAAAAAATAAAAACTAGATTTTACTTAATAAAAACTAGTTATGCTATTTTAAACTAATTATTATTTAATAATTAATAAACTAAGATTAATTCTAATTAATACTAAATTAAAAGATAAAAATCTGAAAAAATTATTATAACTACTTTAATATATGAGGAATTTAATAAAAATATAAAAAGGCTAAGTACTTAATTAAAATTAAATTACATTAAATAGAAACTATCACTTAAAATTACATTAACTTTTTTGGATTTTTCTTTTAGAAAACTAATTTACAACTAAAAACATGAACTTTTTGTAAAGACAACTTTTTTGTAAACTTAAAATAAGCTGAATATAAGCTAAAATGGTCAACAGTTGACCACAGTTGACCAAAATGGAAAATAAGCTTAAACTAGCATATGTGGGACCCACAAGGGTAAAATCTGGTTCAAACTAGATAATATAACATGAATAAGCTAGAAAAAGCTAAGGATGACCACTGAATAAGCCAAAAAGCTAAAATTAAGCACTTGAAACTTTGGAAGAACTCAGGACTGGGACAGATTTGGTGGCTAAATTCAGGTGGGACCCAGTGGTTTCTAGGTCAAAGCTATGGTCAATTCATGATCCCTACTAGGAGGGGGGTTGAAATGAGCAAGTTGGATGAGCTGGGGCCCACTGGTTTGGCTGGAAAACCACCACCAAGTGGTGGTGGTGGTGGTGAATCTGCTGAGACAGAGCAGACTTCGGCCCTGCAAGTCACTTTGGGGACTTGTGGGGCCCACAAGAAAAATAGCAAAATTGTAACAAAACTAGGAAACCAAGGATGAGCTAGTAGGCTGTAAATGGAAACAAGTTTCACAGTCTAAATTTACTCACAAAAATCAAAACAATTATTGCAAATTTTGTAAAAACCTGAATTGTTAACTTTGACTTTATAAGGAAACTTTACTATTTTGACTAAAATGAAGTTTGAGCTTAATTTATGGACTGAATGTGATGAGATAAGCTGAAATACAACCAAAACAAGTTAAAACAACTAATTAACTTATGAGATGATGGCTTATGGGAGACAAAAACCACCACAGTTAACTGTGGTGGTGGTATCTTTGTGAATCTGACTTTAGGCAAATAGAAACTTGTATTTAAAGATTTACTAGACTTGTACCACACTAATGTGACATGCAGAAACAACACTTACTCCCAATAAACCCACAAAATTGCCTAGGCCATGTTAAACCAAACACCCCCTAAAGAAACTGAAATGACAGATAATCAAAGCAAACTAGCAACTGAGACTTTAAACATGAAATCAAATCTTATATTAACACTAAATAAACATAATAAAACTGAAATAAGGACTAAATTACTTAAGCTACAGTAAATAACAAAAATTTATAAAAAAATGCTTACTGAGAGGTCATACTGAGACAGATGATACCAAGGGAACACAACCACAACCTACACCTCCCTGAGGTACTACAACCATTAAATTCCACAATCCAAAGCTTGCTTGGCTTTCTTCTTCTTCTTTCCTTATTTTTTTTTTATTTATTTTGAATTTCTACAAATTTATTTAGATTTTTGGTACATAGGTGAAACTGAATGACTTGCCTTCTAAACTTTTACAAGACTCACAATTAAGCTCCAGTGAGCATAAACTAATAAGAAACAACCAGAATCACCCAGGTTGAGCAAAGCTACCAAATTCACTTGAAATTAACAAAAACTGAGATTGTACTTTGAGAGTTGAAACTGAGAAATTATTGAAATACTTTCCAATTACTTAAAGGTTTGGTACAACTTGAATTAGAAACTGAATTTAAAAATTTACAACATAAATTTAAAGTTTACACTACGAAAATGGTCTAAAGACAATTGACAACTTTATCTTCTCTTTTTCTTGATCTTTTATAGCCCTGGAGACACTCTCTCTCTTTCCCACTTGGATTTGGACCGTAGGATTTGCTCTTTAGATCCCCACCGTTTAAAATTCTTTTGGCGGGAAAGGTGGGATTGGCAGTTGGTGTTGGTGGGAGCATTAAATGAGGAGGGGGGAAGGTGAGGGTGTAAGGTGAGTATTTATTGATAGTTGGTGAGTGTTTTGTGGAGTAGAGGAGGGGGAAGGGAACACAGCTCCATGGATTAAGGAGGTAATGGTGGGTTAGGGGAGATGAACAGTGAATCGGGGGTGAGGGTTTGACCGGAGTCAACGAGCAGGGTATTATTATTTTAGGAGTGGGCCGGGTCTTATTGGTGGGCTTGGGATTTGTATCACTGGATCAGGCCAAAAGGTGTGGGGTTTTGGGTTTAGTAATAACAAAGGGTGGTTTGGCTTGTTTATTATGAGTCCACTAAACATCAAGGACCATATTTGTAATTTACCAAAAGTAGTGGACTGAAATTGTAGCTTCCACAAAATACATGATAAGGACCAAACTTGCCAATCAACAATATTTCAAAAACCATTTTTTAATTTTTAATTTTCAAAATTTTCCCGAGGACTAAAACTGATATTTTTCAAAGTATGGGGACCAAACATGAAAATTTCTCAAACTTCACCCCGAGGAATAAAAATATCTTTGGTAACTTCCCAAGGACAAAAAGTGACTTTTCTTTGAAAATTATCCCACCAGGGACTGAATCTGCCAATTATTGAAACTCCAGGGACTAATTTTGTAAATTTCCAAAACTTTCCAATTTTTCACCAAAGGACTAAATATGACACTTTATGATTTCAAAATGACCTTTGGTGATAATTTTCCATATTTTGAATATCCAGGGACTAGATTTGTAATTTTATGAAAGTTGAGGGACTGAAACTGCCAATTTTGCAAACTTTGTGCGTTTTTCATTTGTTTTTGCTCATTTTACATCTAAGACATATAAAACACAATTTTGAAATATTTTTAGTATTTTGATGCATTACTGAGTGTTTTTGTATGTTTTGCAGTTCAGATTAGACCAAAAATGATGAGTGTTTGAGCACTCATCAATGCTTCTTCATACATTATTTTGATTACACGTCAAAATTTAATACCCTTATAAAATTAAGTCGAATGCCATCTAATTAAGAACACTTGAAGTTGTAATTTACGTCATGTGAGAACTTGGCGAGATTGCAATGGAGAGGTAAATTTCATAAATTCATTGCTAGCAGATCAACTGATGTGAGGGACTTATGAGTTTGCAGTTTTTAAGTTAGACGACTTAAATTGAGTAGGAAGTGAGATCTTGGACTCAGGGCATTAAGATGGGGATCAAACATGCTTACATTACAAAAGTTTTGTAATTGTAAATCCCATAAATCTAGAAATTGCAATATGATATTGGCAATTATTGTTCGATAATTACCTTGTTGAATACTATCATTACTAGCAGATCAACTGATGTAATGGTACTATGTCAATTTGGATCCTAACTTTAAGAAAATACTATGGTTTATATGAATATATTTACCAATGGGTATTTTATTTTCTTAAAGACCTAATTATTGAAAATACTGAAATTAAATTTTGTAATTCGTTTTAATGTATTAATGCAACGTTCAAACCGTAAACGAACTTTGGGCTTTGGTAAATTGACCTCGTTCTGTTTTCAAACAAATGTTTGGTTAAGAATAATTTACTTAAAAGGCAAAAGAAGTCTCCTTTCTATGAAAGAAGAGTGAGACACAATCCTATTCCTTTTCATGAATGAGAAAGGATAATAGGAATATTAGATATGTCTAAATTCTATTATAACTCATAGCAAATTTTTTAATAGTTAAGAAAATTGCGAATATTTTTCATAGGGATTTTATCATTCTCATTCGGTGATCAAATTCTTAGTAACAAATATGATATTTGGTTAACAGAAAATTATGTATGACATTTTATGAGTTATTATAATTAGAAGCTAGACTAATTACTGCAAAATATTTAAAAACAAACTAGTTGTTTTGACTATTTTAAAGGTGCTACATACAATGCAGGACGGTAGATCTATTAAGGAAGAAATTGCATGCCCAATTTTTCAAGTTAATAGCATTTGGTGGATAGTCCATCATTTACGTAGTAGAATACACTTTTTAATGCATATGTAATTGTTACGTATTGTAGGAAAGTTAAAAGCACACTATTTTCTTTTACTGGATATGAAACACTTACAATGTTGTCATATTCAGTGGGAGTATTGTGTACTTATTACTGAATAAGAAATTATTGTAATGATCTTTAATTTAGTGGGAGTTACAAGCTTTGACATCTTGGTAACTAAAGATAATACTTTCCAAGTGTAGACATTCATACTTTTAAGGATAGTCTTGTACGTTTCCTTACTAGACATTGTTGTTCTACATCTACTTGTTATGCTAAAATCTATGACACAGTCATATTGATCACATAAACAAATGCATGGCGTGTTGTTTATCAACTATATTAGGTTGTTCCATGCACAAGTGGGAGAAATGTTATCTTTAATGTGTGCAAGAAACAACTCATAAAGATATGATTTAATGGATTCTCTTGACTGCAAGGTAAGAGAATAATGTTCTAATATGAATTATACTAATCTAATTCAAGAAACACTTGGTGTTACAATTTATGTTATGTGAGAGCTAAGCTAGATTGCAACAACAAGGTGAATTTCATATTTTCATTACGATCAACTGATGTAATGGAACTATGAGAATTTGCAGTTTCTAAATTAGATACCTATTAGAACATGTGTCAATATGATATCAAGACTACTTTAATTTGTATATTTATGAATTCATGGAATGACATAAATTAATAAAGTAATCTAATGCTGCTTCTATCTGAATATTTATGTGTTCTTGGAATGACATAAATAAATGAATAAGTAATGTCGTTTACATTATTGTGAAGTAATATATTAACTTGAAATTACTATTGAAACCAAAAGATGGTGTTCATAATTACTTTAGTTAAACATGTTTATGTTTCATTGTAAAGATATAAACATAAAGTCTTTTAATTGTTACAAGACTTATAATAAAGTAAGACGTTATATTGTTATGTCTTTTAATTAAGACATATACATGAAGTTATTAAATTGTTAAATGACTTATAACGTATAGTGGGGTTATAACAGTTTATGTTTTCTTGTAAAGACATGAACATGAAGTGACTTTATAAAAAGTACTTGTGTTATAAAGCATGTAATTGTCTTAAAAATTATTATATCATAAAAATGAATTAGTTGGTAAATAGACAAGTCAAAACGAATATGGTTATCTTAAATATTGTTAGATTGCCTTACAATATTAATACTAATGAAATACCAAATGTTTATGGTATGCTCAGTTAGAAAAATCAAACTCTTGTTATATTGTTTGATTAAAGATAACTATGACTTCTTTTCTTTCAAAAGTTATCAAGGTTAGAATATTGAGTATGACTTGGACATATTTAACAAAACTCCAACCTAGAAGATTAATAAGACATCATCATATGATGGAATGTGATGAATGTGATGAATTACATTAAGTCTTAAATTGAAGTTCTAAATTTGTTTAACTGCTTATGAAGAGGTTATTAACAAAGTAAAGTCAGGAACTGTCAATATGTATTTGTAATATCCCAAAAGAGAATATTGTATTGTTGCTTTATTTGCTAAGTATTTAAAGATAGTCTTTAAATTGCTAAAAGCAAGTGGGAGTGTTGATCTTTAAAAGATAAAATTACAAGATACATAATCTTCTAAAATACACTAGTAAATATCATGATGAAGTTTGACATTTGAATGTTAAATCTCAACATGATAATAAAGTTTGATATTTAAATGTTAAATCTCAAGATGATGGAATCATCATTCATAGAATAGTAATATATCTCAGATATTTGATCAATATGCTGAGGGCTATGATTTACAGGATTATTGAAAATCTGATAATCATTACGATACATTACCAAATATGAAATTGGGTAAAGTATACATGATATGAATGATTAAGATGCTGTCCATAAAGATAATCAATTTTAGAAATGTGATTTATATTAATAGTTAGACTAGAAAATAAAGATGAGTTTCTTCAAAGATTAGGTAACCCTTGTAGTTTAAATCTTTGTATAGAAATCATATGGACAATATTGTGCACGTATTTAATGCATGTCTTATAACAAGATTATTAATTACACTTAAGCAATTAATTGTGATTGAATATTCTTTTCTAAGCACATTAATATATAAAGATTATGATTGTCACATTTATGAAATTGACAATGGAATATCAAAACTCTTTCTTGAGTGATTACTTCAGCGAGGACGATAAGTAATCAAAAGAAGTTTATGAATTCAAATAAATCTTTAGAAGTGTAAAAAGTGCAATAATCCATGGATGGATAAATGCATGCATCTAGAAGATTACTCTTATGTTTAAATTATTAAATTCATGTTTTGATTTATAATTAAAATAAGATAATTTCTAAGTATTCCTAAAAGCTAGTGGGAGTATTATGTTTAATTTCTTAAATCATATTTGTTGTAGAACATATAAAAGGTAGCATTCCATATAAGTTAAATGTTAAGTATGGAATGAAACTTTACTTGAAAGATTTAGAAAATAAGACATACAACCTTGGAATAAATTTTTATTGTTGAAACATGAGCGGTAAATGAATCTAATATAATATGATATATTATTTAAAAAGTCTAAATAGATATGTATGACATGAATAAAATCTAAGTATGACTCAAAGATTTTTCATGAACATCATGTTTTGTTGTATCATGCTTGATTACAAGATGATTTGGCAATATTGATATCTAATTAAAATGTTATTAGATAACTTGTGTAATATTCTAAATGAATATGTTTGATTATAGAATCACATCCTAAATCTGGAACAGCTTCCAAATTCTATAGATGAACAATTTTCAATTGTTGTGAAAACTGTCATAGCCAACAAACTTGAAAGTTTGAAGGGCATCAAATATTACACAATAGATATTAATGTTTAAATAGTATATTGTTGTTGCATACAATGATGCTAAATGCAATTGAGATGACACTCAATACTAGTTATGGTAAAGATTTCATCTTTGGCTATATGTACTAGTTATGCTTAGTAAGAGCATAGTTGCATTATACATTAAGAGAACAAGAATACTTTAAACTTTAAAATATTTGGAAGTTTGATTATCATAAATTGGTGGTTAAGGATGTCACACATTTATGAAAGATTATAAGGCATTATCAAAATAGTTGAGTATGCATATACAAGAACTTCAATAGTTGAATTCTTGAAATAAGTATTCTCAAAATTCCGATAGATCAAAGTTGGATGATGTATGTCTTGTCAACAAGTATGAATGTCATTACTTGAGACATAATTCATTAACAAGAGTTATCATGCATTGATCTATTTAGTATTTGGATAAGGGATGTTAAACAATTATTATAATAAATTAAAATACATGGTATGTTTAATTTATAATAAATTGTATCCTATATTTGTATATTTAATCCATGAATAAATGTTATTCTAAATTGTCCGTTGTCAGTTAATAATATGGGAATATTATTAAATCAAGACAAATCTGAAGGTTGGTATAATATACTTAAAGTATATTAATGCGTAGTCATGCCATTTCAGATGATATTCAATGATACCGAATATAGGACTTATCCCAGCTACATGATGTTACTTTATGAATTTTGTTATTAAGTAAATCATGAGAAGTTATCCTCAGACTTGAGATGCAAGATAAGTGTCATGAATGTAATATATTTTTGTGGAACAACTTAACGCTATACGTAACTGGTAGTCATAAGGGTTGTTTTCGAAAGTGTTACAAAGTTTGTAGGTTTTGCTTGTAGTCAAGATAGAATTTGTTCCTTTAAATTTAGTTTTGGAGTTTAATACTGCTGGGCCCCTCGTAGGGTTGTCAAGATGTTTGCATGGCCGTGCCCAAGATCTCCCCTGAATATGTTCAGAAGATTTGGTAATCTTGATCAATCATAAACAACGAGAAACAGAATGGTTAATTAAGGAATAACTTTAATCCATATCCTTATTAACGTGGTATTAGAAACAAAAGGATAATAATAATGAGAAATCATTAAAAGGTTTTTCCAGGAGCCTTACTCGAGATCGTACTAGAGGCATCGGCGTGTTGCAAGACGCTAACCGATGTGATTACACTATTAAAATATGTCTAAGTGGGAGCTGTTAGATTATGGACATTATTTTAGTAGTTGTATGTTAGGATCGAACTTGAGATCACGGGATTGCACACAATACGTATGAAAAGTAAAATAATAATTATTTATAAATGTTATATGTAATTATTAATAAACACAAAACTAGTAACGACCGTTAGTATTTAACGGAGAATGACTAACGACCGTTAGACGAAGAAAAGGAAAGTAATACTTGTGAATAATTGGAAACAAGAGAAGGTTCCAGAATCCCTTGGGGATACCAATACCAATCGGCCAAGGGGTGTTCTCCACATCCTTTGTACCTTGAGCTCAAAATATTCACTAGTATATAAACACCTCATGGGTTATTGGTTTTCTGATAACTTGTACACACATAATAGGTGTTTTCTCTCTTCTCTTCTTGTCTTAAAATCGATCCATCAACAATCCCATCTTAGGGATTCGATTTTCATAAACTAAAGTTTTGTGTTTTATTTACTTGCATAAACTTTTACTTGAATTAGTACGTGTGTACAAGAACGTGATTCAAACACACTATTGTTTGATTCTTGGATTGAATTACAAAAAAAAGGTAAGGGGTAATTCTTATAATCCACATAAACCCTAATTAGGGTTCTTGATTTGAAGAATTGCATTAATTGATTCTTGTTCGGGCTAGAATCACAAAGGTATGTTTACTTTTATATTTGATTAATTAATTACATGTTATATGATCTTGTTATAATTGTTTCCGCTATGCTCACTTGATGTGTTTGGTTTATTTTATATGAATGTCATGATATCATAATTCCAACAATTAGTGCACCCGTGGATGCAGATTATCATTAGATCAAACCATGTATTTTTTTCATTTTCTTATTTATTCATGTGTTATATTTTTCTTTTGCCATGCGTTTGCAATCCCGTACCAATACAGGTTTATGTGAATTGCAATGCCACCATTGGTACTTATTATACCCTTTAAATGTCTCCGTATGCCCCTTTTTGCAGACCTTTTGGTTATCTTGCATATATAAATTGAACTTCTCAATTGAATGGCAATAAACTGATCTTTGAGCTATAACTGCGTAATAATGTCAACTGAATTAATATCTGTCTACTTTTGTCAATTACAGAAACAAAAAGTCAAAGGTAGTTCTAATTATTTAATAATTTATCTGTATGGAATTAACATAAGTAATAATGAACACAACGTTCCTCATTTTGTATACGAATTAATGAGAGTAGAGCGTGGTGGGGTTGGCTGTGTGGTGGTCATGGAGGTGGTGGAGGGGCATTAATTGCAAATACATAAAATAATTGTGGGATGAAGATAGGGTAAAATAGCCATTTTATATGCCACAAACGTGTAAAAACGAGGCTTTCAACCCGCGCTTCGCGACGGGGTTTCTGTATAAAGAGGTATTAAATTTGTCAATTGAAAAACACAGTTTTTACAATATTGAATTCATGTCACGTATGCGTAACACAACAACCAATCAACAGGATATTTGCGAATAATTTTAAATTCAGCATCATCATCACTTTCTTTGACACTTGTACGGAAACTCCTTTACCTGAGATACTCTTCACTTTGTATTAGGTGCTGATTCAACTGAGTCGTTTCCAGTTTTGGGTAAAACAAAACATCGTCGTCATTAACCTTCACAGTGTGCTGCTTCTTACCAGGTGGTGGTTTCACATCAGCAGATGAGTTTTGCACCTTTGTTTTTGTAGCGGATCCAGATACTTCTTCTGCATCTTGTTGTTTCTGTGAACTTTCTTGACCTCCCTATGCCTAGTCACAATTCGTTTACTTCTTAGTTGGTGACAAACTACAAAAACACATTAATGCATAAAGTTAATGGGAACTTAAGTCAAATTCAGAAATTTTTATTATAAGATCTTGAATTCTTGCAACAAATTTCTAGTCAAACAAACAAAGTCCCAATTAGCCAAGTCCCAATTAGCCAAGATTTATACATTACCCCTATCCTTATCTTAATGGCTTCAACTTATATCACACATTTAACCTTTATTTGAACTGCCAAATTTAAATTTAACTGATGAAGCCTAAGGTTTAGTAAAAGAATACAAAGATCACAATGAATGAGCAAAATCAATGGAGTTTTTTTGTATACTAACTTCAAACCCCTCAAATTAAAAATGCACGATCAATTATCATATTGAGTGAATTATCATATTGAGTGAGAAATAGTTACTACATCTATTATGGTGCAGCAAGCTTAAAACACACACACAAATAAAATTCAAGTGTCTGCTATAAACTCTTATGCAATCAAAGAACATAACATACTCTCACCTTTTTGTCATTGTATACAACATACATTTCTCTTTTTTCGCTGTGTGTAACACTATTTAACGCCAACACTCACAAACCAAAAGCTTTTGTGTTTTGATGCAACTCATACTCAAGACTCATTCCAGTAAACCATTTCAACACAACAACTTCTGAATCACAGCATTGCCTATAATTATTGAAGACCTATACCTTATTGATTAGTGACCTCAAATACTAACTACCTATTTGTAATGACAAATGCCTTCATAATCAGCCAAATTATCCTTTTTAGAAAAGTTGTATCGAGCAATCAGGTTCAAGAGATGTTTGGCTTTTACTTTTTTTCAACGGCTAATTTGCTTATCAGTTTAAATCCCGATTATTGACCCACCACCCATTTTGTCATCACTAACTGTATCCGAAAATATGCAGTGATTCACCGGCGATAACATAAACAACCTTTGAAAATATAAAATCAGAAATTACAAAAAGCACCTTTGTTTTGTATAGCTCTAGGGTAGTTTTCAAGACACTCCAATTTATTGGCATGGAAAGCACCTTCATTTGGGCTTCTTCACTACTGAATCCTCATTCATGAATGGGGATTTAGCACCTTGATTTGGGCTTCTTTACTGATGCATCTCCAAATCACTGCTAAATCTCATTCCATCTTTTACTGCTGAATCCTCATTCATTAACCCGTTTTGATTCAACCCCTGCCCTTGCATACCTGGCTTTGAAAATGACTCTTTTTGACACGTGGCCTGACTTGCCATGTGTCACCCTACATTCAAAAAAAGCTAGTATTAGTCTGACAACTAATAAGAAAAACCTTAAATACAGAAATTTTAGCAATATCAAGATACTTTTTTCCAAACCCACTACAATTAAACTAATCTCAGTCTGGATCATATCATAACAAACTTTCTAAATCTGAACTCATTATAACTTGTTAATATGGCATGTGCTTTATTTTCAGTAGGTGGCAGTGTTGAATGGTCAGGCTGTTGGAACTACATGGTTGGTGTAGCTATGCTGCCTTGAATATGAAAGAAGATGGTGTTTGCTCTGCTTACTCGTTTTCCGTTACGTGAATTGGACAGGGGATATTTTCATAGCTTACTCTGATTTCCCCTAAAACTTAGATTGTTCATAGGTTTAAATTCTTGAAAAGGACACAAATTTATTTAAGTTACGCACCATGTGCATGTAAGAACTATTGTATATTATTGGTTATGCAAGTTGCTTAATTGTACTAAAAGTGGTATGATGAGAATAAGAATAAAAGCACATGGTGGCAAAATCCTAGTGTATGTCCAAGCTTTACTTGCTTATCTAAACCACCATGAACTCCTGTTCTCTCTCTTTGTAACAATTCTTTAGTTTATATGCAAGTATGCTGTTACAAAAGTAAATAATTAACTGTAAAAGATTAACTAAAAGGAAAAGAGAGATTAACCGAACCAACCTTAATATCAACAACTGAATACAGTCCGAAAAGTGATACCAACCAATCTTCAAACTGAAAGATAGAGCACGAAAAATGATATATTACATGTATTTCAATTCAAAGACAGTCTTATTGTAATGTTACATTGTCACAGAAGTGCATATGGCAAACCGGAATACCTCCTTTTCCTAGTGGCAGTGTAGTACTGACCGTGCTCATTTGTTCCCTCCAAATGTTCTATCTGACATATTTAAATTATCAGTCGCCAACTCGCCATATATGCAAATCTGTTTGCTTATATAAGTTTATGTAAGCCACAAATTTCACAAATAGCTTGGAAAAATGGTTTTATGAAACATAAGCTGAAACTACATAAGCTTGTAAGCGTTAAAAAAAAGCTTAAACCAACACCCCTTTAATATAACACCGACCACAAAAAGTGGTAGTTTGTAAATCATTTTTCCCATGTGTGGCCTAATACGCATTGCTCATAATTTTATATAGCTAGTAGACAATCATACCCTTACTCAATCACGCCATGAAGTTGAATCAAGTTTAACTTCTGCGCCTTATGATATAACCGGGGAGGCGAACCTAGTGATAAAATACATCAAAGAAACTCTACTACACTTAAAAGTTAAAACCAACTCAGCCCCTTTCCACTAAAATTCAAACATGAAGCATATGTCAGCATTGTGACAGTTTAACTAAATATATTTAGTTAATTATAAAGTCAATTTATGAGTGCTAATCCTTTTAATAATCATTTTATAAGACCAACAGCCAATTAACATTTTAAGATTTAACATTCATTATCCATTTTATTAGGCTCTTGGCATTACCACAAACACATTGTAGGCTCCTGTCTAAAACAAATATAATGCTAAGGAACAATCTAGAAGAAAAACGGTTCCAAAGACAAAAGATCAAACATCTTAAACGCACTACATACATAGCATTGAAAAGTGATAAAATTGCAACACAAAATCATATCCTCCATCTTCGACAAATCAATGTCCGAAAAACCAATAATTCAATTAACTTAACAATTAATTCAACAAAATAATTAAACATCTGCAATTAGGGTTGATAAACTTACCAGTCGAGTTAGGCTTCAAGATTTTTTTTTCTTTCTTCTTCTCCTTCCTCAAACTGATAATTTTGTTTTGGTTTGAATCCGCGTTTTTGGGTTTGAATCCGAGTTTTTGTCTTAATCTGCTGCTGTTTTGAGTCTAAAATTAGCGAGACACTCTGGAATTTGAAGGCGTGTTTTTTTTATGGGTTCATAAGCGACGATTAAACCACCACCGGCACTGGTATGTTGGAAAAAAGAGTTTGGTGATTTGGGTTAGTGGGAGAGAAGCTTCAAGATGTGCGTGATATGTGTGTGAATCGAGAGAAAAAAGGGATGTGTGTGATATGTGCGTGTGTTATGTGAAGGGTACCAGAATTTGTGGAGAAGAGGAGGTTTTTATACATATGTTACTGTAGACTTCCTGTAGCTATACTCACAAAAGTTCCTATAGATAAAAACGACATCGTAATTAGGCTTTAAAGGAACAGTAAAAACACGGCTTTTAGTATATAGGTATAATTAACGAGTGTCAGTCTAAAAACATTTTTTGCAACTAAGTATATTCATAGAAGTTCGAAAGATATTATTATTATTATTATTATTATTATTATTATTATTATTATTATTATTATTATTATTATTATTATTATTATTATTATTATTATTATTATTATTATAAACCACCGCTTTTATTAGAAACATGAAATTAAAACTACATAAAATTGGAGGGGAGTCTAGACACAATCTGTGCTCCCACTCCTTTCTAAATGCAAAAACTAACTCGATGAAAAATAAAAACACCCTTTTGAATGTTATTAGAGTGGCTGATGGCAATAGTCCTAATACAAGAAATTGTATCCAAAGCTTCCTCCCCTAATTCCCCAAACGTAGAGAAAGCGAAGGGAATAAACTTGTACCCATTGTCTTCACATTTGGACGCATACTTCTTCTTCTTCTTCTTCTTCTCCGCAACATTACTCAAACCTACCCCAAGAGCCCATGAAGTCGCCCCGGTACCAGCAAATTGAGAGATTCCGGTCACATTCAAGCATGCATCCTTACTTTGAAGCCAATTGAATAATAACAAATCTGCAGGATGTAACTCCCTCTCTTCCTCTGATAAAAACCCTATGGGAGCCTCCTTGCGCACCATGATCCCAGACTTGGAACATATATCGATAAGAATATCATGTACCAGATTATGCCTGAACTTTACACTACTTCGCTAAAGCAGTGGACCGCGTGAAATCCCCATTGGTCCATACGATGTACATTGCAGCTCGGGCATAGGCTGCCTTCAGAGAACATAGGGACCGTAAGCCTGTAATAAAACACGGACCAAAATTGGCAATGATTCATCCTCTGTCCCAAACCATCAATAGGGATGGTGAAAAGAAAATAGTGTGCATGTGGGGCGTGAATACTACTGAGGATAGCCATCTGTCTTGGACTTAGCGAGTACTTAGGAACAAGATCTTTCTTAATGACACCGAAGTAGCACTTTGCCAAAGTTTTCATCATTTGAAGGGCAGAAGCGCCAATGGTGACAGAGAAAATGTATGTGTTGGAAGTAGTGTTGAGGTATCCAAAGCATGCTGAAATGAAGGGCCACGGGTACCAATACCCGTTTTAGTAAGTATCTTATCCTTTAGATCGCTCATTTGCATATAAGAAGCGAGAAAAGCATATTGGATAATATCTGCCGCTGAAAGGATGCCAAGACCACCAAGCTTTATTGGGAGAGTGGCAAGCCGCCACTGCCAATCACCAAACCCCGGCCCTGAGGCAGTAACTATCTTTTCCAAGGAGGCACGTAACGTCTGATCGAAAAGAACTTGGGCCTCCAATAAATACAAGAAGGAGCATGTTCTCAAAGCGTAAGATAATTTTGCAACTCCTGCACAATTATGCAAAAGGAGAAGCTCGCATTGAGGATCATTAAGTTTATTAATAGCTTCCATTAAAGATATGGTTTTAGAGACCCTTTTGGAAGCCAAATCCCGACAAAAACTTTCATCCAAACTAACAGAGCCACCCAGAAGTTTGACACTATTGAGCGGGCGGGCGATATTCATGGGAAACACACCATCTGCTCTACTTCTAGGATCCTTGTCACACCCCGCCACGGCGGAAACGCGCGGGTGTAACTTCATGGATATCATCGCAACACATGGTGTCTACATAGAGAACAACTACATGCACATAAATAGAGCGATGTACCAACA
This sequence comes from Artemisia argyi, assembly GCA_030686995.1. Lineage (NCBI taxonomy): Eukaryota > Viridiplantae > Streptophyta > Magnoliopsida > Asterales > Asteraceae > Artemisia > Artemisia argyi. Next base: position 28,940,163 of record CM060677.1, on the reverse strand, counting down.
CACAGTGTTGTAACAATACCCCAAGATAAAATAAATAACCAAAACAAAATCCAAAAGGTATCTTCAATAGATATGAAAGTACCAAACGGAAAACATAAATGTATCAAAACCAAATCCAAATAAAGTCAAATGCCCAAACATAAGTAAGGTCTCCATATGCAACTAAGTCTCGCCTAATTGCTGCCCTCAACTTTGGCCTTAGAATGCTCACCTGAAAATGATGCTTAAAATGTCAACATAACGTTGGTGAGATTCATAGGTTTAAGACTCAAACACACTAGGCAACCAAAATCACTGTGATAATAAACTATAGCTGGACAAATAATTACTGTTATCATATAAGCTACATGCATTCACAAGGCAACATCACACATAAGGCAACCATCGGGCGGAACGTGCCCACCGATCCAAATTCACAACATACTGGGCCGGAACGTGACCCCCGCTCCAAAAAAATGGGTAAATTAATACCCTCCGATCGGACCACACAGAATAAAAGTGAGTAGGGCTGCTACTCTCCAATTAGGTCGTATGCACGAGCAACAGGGTAAGCACCCTCCCAATTGGACCACACAGAATCACACATCATATCATTACCGTTCACATATAGCATAAATACGATAACATTAAAATTCCGAGCTCTTTAACACACATACACATAATCACAGTAATTCAAATCATTTAAGACAAGCATCATTCCCATCCCAAGTTTAAAACAAGTTAAAAATATGGGACTATGAACTCACCTTAAACTCCGCAGCTTCCACAAAAACAACTCACAATCTATAGCACACAAAAATAATCCACGTTACACAAGGTCAAGCTAAAAGCTACAACCCATGTAATACACATTTGATGGATGTCTAAGACTCATATGACCCACCATGGATCTCCTAGACACCATACTAACCACTACCATAACTTAATACTCACTAAATCCCTTGCACTCTTATAATCAGAAAACGCAGAATTTTTGGGTACATTCGCCCACATAAAATCACGACAAATAAAGCTCAACAACTCACACCAAAAATTCACCATGGTCTCTCATAAGCATAGAAGCTAATCCCAGAAGGCCATGGACCAATAACACACACAAATACTCAAAAGAAAATCAAACTTGTCAACTACTCAAATTCGGATCTGAACGCACACAAAAAAGTTTTGATCAACACAAAATACTTCCACAAGTTTTTATCGCGAATCCTTTTCGTGGTAGTCTAATATAACCTAATAATTAACTATTACAGAAGGCCTAGTCAAAATACCACTTTTACAACCACAAAACACCCTAAAACGTTTACCCAAAATCTGTCCCGGTTTGACAGCTTTGATACCTTAACAAAGAAAAATCAAAAGACCAACTTCCCGACCTTAAAATCAATCGTGGCTAGACTTTTTGCAAAGATATTTCATTAAACTTCAATTTAGACCTAAAATTCGTGACTTAACTCCTCACCATCTGTTATTTACACTCACATCTTTACAGCCATAATTTTCTGTCTAAACCCTAACACATAATCTAACGCGTTTTACACTCAATTCTCTTATCCAATAACCATATCATTAACAACTAATGATCCTAACATACTTTACTTCATTAATTTACAGAAGTATATAAACCCTAGATTCCATCATATTAAATATTACATGAATCATAACAATAATTAAGTAATTACACGTAAGGATTAAAGATTTTACCTTGATTTTTTTCTTCTTGTTTCTCCTTGTGTCGACTTCTAATTGTAGGAAAAAGGGGTAGGGAGGTTTTGATTTTGTATTTATAATTATATTGGATAACCCTTAAGGCTTAGAGTTGTATTTGGTATCAAATTTGGTTTCCTTTTTCCCCCTAATCCATATTTTCGGCTGCCCCTTTATTTATATATTTATTTATTTATTTTATTAAATTTATTTATTACACTCAAAACCTCATACTTTTCATATTTTATGTATTCTCATAACAAAACCTAACGTCTTTCGCGATAAACCTTAATTTTACGACAAACCGGAAAATATTCATTTTCAAAATAAAGTTTCCAAAAATAGATTTTCACACACACCATAAACATTTCTCGCAAAAACAACATTCCCGTAACTTACTAACGCTCAATTACTTGAACGAAGACTCGTTACGCAAAACCTCAAAACACCAAATATACACAAGCCATTTCTACACCACATGGGTGATCAAAATGAACTTTCCCAGAATCAACATCATCAAAAATCACAATAACAACCACAACGCGAAGGGATTTAGTGCTAACCCAAATACTAATCACACTATAACACACAATAATCACACATATACCCATAGACCTACTCAAACCACACCAAACAAAGTTAGATAACTCAAAACTAAAGGTCTAACTACCCTGTTAAAATCACGGTTGTTACATCATCCCCCACTTAGGGAAAGCTCGTCCCGAGATTTAACAGCTCGTATCATCAGAGTTCTCAGCAAACAACTTAGGATACTTAGCTCTCATTTGATCCTCACGCTCCCAAGTAAACTCAGGACCACGTTTGGAATTCCATCGTACCTTTACCAATGCAATCTTACTACGCTTCATACTCTTAACTTCTCGGTCCATAATCTCAACAAGTTCCTCCACAAAGTGAAGTGTTCTATCAACCTTAATCTCATCTAGTGGCACATGTAAACTGGCATCCGCCAAACACTTCTTCAAATTAGACACGTGAAATGTATCATGCACCCCACTTAATTCCTCAGGCAATCTCAAACGATATGCCACAAGTCCAATCCTCTCCGTAATCTCAAATGGCCCAACATATCTAGGTGCTAACTTGCCTTTCTTACCGAAACGCACAACACCCTTCCATCGTGACACCTTCAACATTACAAAATCCCCAACACTAAACTCCAAAGGTTTGCGGCGATTATCTGCATAACTCTTTTGACGATCTCTCGTAGCCTTAAGTCTTTCTTTAATCCGAAAGACCATATCTGTAGTCTCTTGTACTAATTCAGGTCCAATTAATTGACTCATCCCAACCTCTGCCCATAACACCAGTGATCTACACTTCCTTCCGTACAACATCTCAAACGGTGCACATCTAATGCTTGAATGATAGCTGTTATTATAAGAAAACTCAGCCAAAGGCAAATGAGTATCCCAGCTTCCTCCAAAATCAATAGCACAAGTACGAAGCAAATCCTCCAATGTCTGAATCGTTCACTCACTTTGCCTATCGGTGTGTGGATGATAAGCAGTACTCATATCAAACCATGTATTCAAAGCCTTTTGCAACGACTGCCAGAACCGCGAAGTGAACCTACTATCCCGATCTGAAATGATAGACACAGGCACACCATGCCTTGCCACAATCTCATTAATATAGATCCTTGCCAACTTCTCCATCTTGTAATCCTCACGAATGGCCAGAAAATGTGCAGACTTCGTCAATCTGTCCACAATGACCCATATCGTGTCATGTCCATTACTTGTGCGAGGCAATTTAGTAATGAAATCCATAGTTATATTATCCCACTTCCACTTAGGAATTGGCGGCTGCTGCAACAATCCAGAGTGTTTCTGCTGTTCAGCCTTAACCTTCAAACAAGTTAAACATCGACTAACATACTCAGCTATCTCCCTCTTCATTCCCGGCCACCAATAAACATCTCTAAGATCATAGTACATCTTATCAGACCCTGGATGAATCGAGTATCTCGTCTTATGAGCCTCATCCATGATCACCTTTCTCACATCTCCCACTAGTGGAACCCATATTCGATCTAAGAAATATAGTCCACCATCTTCCTTTCTTTCCATCTGCTGATCTAAACCACACAACATTTCAGCCACAAGGTTCTCATCCTTGAGAGCCTCCTCTTGTGCTGCCAATATCTTACTCTTAATTCCTGACTGCAATGTTATGCTCATAGCTCGCACACGTCTTGGCTTAATTCTTTCTTTTCTATTCAACGCATCGGCCACCACATTCGCTTTTCCAGGATGATAACGAATGTCGCAGTCATAATCACTTAACAACTCCATCCATCTTCTTTGACGCATATTTAACTCATTCTGATTAAAAATATGCTGAAGACTCTTATGATCGGTATAGACCGTACTCTTCGTACCATACAAATAATGTCTCCAATTCTTGAGAGCAAATACCACCGCACCAAGCTGTAGGTCGTGAGTAGTATAATTTTTCTCATGAACCTTGAGTTGTCGTGATGCATAAGCTATCACCTTCCCCTTTTGCATTAACACACATCCAAAACCTTGATTCAACGCATCACAATATACCACAAAATCATCTGGCCCGTCAGGTAACGTCAAAATAGGTGCATTACACAAACTATCCTTTAGTGTCTGAAAAGCCACTTCTTGCTCATCTCCCCACTCATACTTTTTATTCTTCTGAGTCAACATAGTGAAAAGCCACTTCCTGTAGTATCCTGCCAGTCCTAAGAAAGAGCGTATCTCAGAAGGTGTCGTAGGAGCCTTCCAATTCTTGACAGCTTCCATCTTGCTAGGATCTACATGTATACCTTCACTATTCACTATATGACCAAGAAATTGCACCTCTTGCAGCCAAAATTCACATTTAGAGAACTTAGCGTACAATCTCTCATTCTCCAACAAGCCAAGTATTAACCTCAGGTGTTCCCCATGCTCTTCCTTCGACTTGGAGTAAATCAGGATGTCGTCAATGAACACAATTACGAATTTATCCAAATAGGGTCTACACACACGATTCATCAAATCCATGAATACCGCTGGTGCATTAGTCAACCCAAATGGCATAACCGTAAACTCAAAGTGTCCATAACGAGTTCTAAAAGCTGTCTTGGGAATATCCTCTTCATGCACTCTCAACTGATGATAACCAGATCGCAGATCTATCTTTGAGAAAAATCCAGCACCCTGTAACTGGTTGAAAAGATCATCAATTCTAGGTAAAGGATACCGATTCTTCACTGTTAACTTATTCAACTCTCGGTAATCAATACACATTCTAAACGAACCATCTTTCTTCTTAACGAACAAAACAGGCGCTCCCCACGGGGAATGACTAGGTCAAATAAACCCCTTATCTTGAAGTTCTTTCAACTGTGCAGCCAACTCCTGCATCTCCGTAGGTGCCAATCGATAAGGAGCTTTCGCTACCAGCGTCGCTCCAGGAATTAACTCAATACGAAACTCCACCTGTCGTATCGGCGGTAATCCGGACAAATCCTCAGGAAAAACGCCCGAAAACTCACACACTACTGGAATATCCCCCACTTTGAGTTCCCTCGACTTCACACTCATAAGGGATTTTGAATTCTTCTCCACGCTTTCTCCTTGTACTCGCAGCACACCACCACCCTGTAATGGAATTCGAACCACCTTTTCATGGCATATTACTTCAGCTTTATGCCTAGCCAACCAATCCATCCCTATTACCACATCAAAGCTACCATGTCCTAAGGGTATTAAGTCAATCTTAAACGCAACACCCTCTAACACGATAACACACTCATGAATAACCTTATCAACTTCTATTTCGATACTACTAGCTATTTCAATCAAAATACTAGGTCTAAGTTCACTAAACTCAACACCCAATATTCTAGCAAATTCAATAGTAGCAAAACAATAATCCGCACCCGTATCAAATAACGTAGTAGCATAATGACCATTGAGAGAGAACGTACCAGTAACAACGTTCGGGTCTTGGCGCGCCTCGCTTGCATTCATTGTAAATGCCTTTCCCTTAGCTGCATTTCTATTAAACCCTTGTCCTTGTCCTCCTTCAATAGCCAGCTGATTCCCAGGCCGTCCAAACATTCCAACAAGTTTGGGACACCCGTTTCGCAGATAATCAGTACTACCACACTCATAGCATGCCCTGCGATTAACCCCTGCGCCAACCGAGTTGATTGGAGTCGCTTGAGTAATCACCACATGGCAGTCCTTAGCAAAGTGTCCAGGTTTGCCACACCTGAAACACACACGACATGGAGTGTTCTTGAGATGATAGTAACCACACTTAACACATCTAGGGGCATTACCCATATATCCCCTCTTCTCATTATTACCAGCCATAGCCATAGAAACTGTTCCCACATAACCTGCTGCCATCATAGGATCTGTTGCTACGAACCCCTTCCCTTTTCTTGCTTTCTTATTGTCACCACTAAAACCAGCTGTCTTAGTAGCATCAACCTCCTCTCGCTTCTTCTCTCCCGACTTTGCCAGTGTTCCACTCCTAACCGCTTCATCTGTCAGTACCCCAGCCTTTTGAATAGCACTTAGAAGCGTTGTCGGCTCAGTCGCCCTAACCATCGAGCGAATCTGTGGAACCAACCCATGGATATACCTCTTAATACGCTTCGATTCAAGAGTTACTAGATGAGGAACCATCCTAGCTAACTCATGAAACCTATCAGTGTACCCCATATGATTAGCCCCAACCATAGTATGATTCCACAACTCTTCATCCAATTTCTGCATTTCATTGGTTGGACAAAACTCCTCCACCATTATGGCTTTTGTAACCTCTCGTAAATTTCCCTTACGATTAGTAAATGCATACGAATAAATAAAACGATATTACGATAAATTAACACCATTTTACGGGTAACAATTTTTTTTTAATGATATGGCTTGATATTGAATCACTACGATAACTGTGATTGACCATTTACCCAGGAACGATGCTTACACACGACCTAGATAACCTATGATTATTGCGAACGATAAATATATATAAAACATTTATATTTATAACAATACGTTTCGTCTAAATACCGTATATTATTTATATATTTCCCCGAACCTACGAAACTTCCTGAGAACGCTCACTAATATTTTTGAACTTCAACACGATACTCGATACACGCCATGTGGGCCCCCAACATTCATTGGGCCACAGATACATATATATAAACCAAACGGACCAGTTTTCTTTCTTTCTTTTCTGTTGGGCCGACACAAACCATAAGCCCACCAGGCCATAGGCCCCAAACGCACCCTTATAATTTTTGTTTTCATTTCTTTCTTTCTGTCGCGACCACGCCCAAAACCACCCTTCTATCTTACGATTTCTATACACGACATATACATCTTTTTACTTGTTTCATATCACCTAGTGCCAAGGAAACAGAAATGATATTTGTTACTCCCTGTCTCGCTCGTTTACTACCTTGGATACACCCAAAGTAAACCACCAAACTCACCTTTGAAAAGATAAGTCTAAACATGGCATGATATTCCTTAGCACCTCCCATGCTTCCCAATGGCAACAAAACGAACCCTAAACACCATGGGATTGTCAGGAATGAATAGGAAGAGATCTTACAAGATCTTGGCTTTGTAAACCATCGATTGGACATGGTTGTGGCGTTACTATTCGCCCTCACATGCACCCTCCCCTCTTGTGAGCCTATCTTGTCCATACACCCTTCAAAAACTACCTATATAAACCTCCCATGCAATCACAAATCATTACCTGCACTAAAACGTACCATTACACTAAAAATAATAACGAGAAGGAGCGGTTGGAGGACAAACGAATCGCCAAGAGTACCACGTCTCAAAATGAACCTAGGAAGCCAAGCTTGGAGCATCTTGAACCCTTGGTGGAACGAGAAGTGAACCACGAAGCTATTGTACCATTACACGATCCCCACACTTGTTTTTACGCCATCTTTTATAGGTGAGGTGAGGACTTGAACCTTTCTTTCTATTTATATATATGTACGTATGCTATTGTGCACAAACACTTGAAACTTATAAATCGTTAATCATAAAAACAACATATATATTTTATGTATCGTACTATTATTTAGTTATGTCATAAACGAGTACATATAGTAACCTTAAGCTAATATTAACGTATTCATGAAAATAATCACACGTTTCTAAGTCACATTGGACCTATACGATTTTTACTAAAAGACTTAGATTATTTTTCAACTTTCACAAGTTATACGCGTTGAGTTTGTGGCTACACTTTGACCTCGCCATTTCAAAATTCGACACACGACCCCCTAATATTTTTATACGAACTATTTTTTTACCTAGTATACTAACGAGAATGGTAAATAATTTGACTTAACAACTTGGTTTGATCACTTGAACGAGACTAAAGCAAAACGAGTTTTCAAAGGATTTTCAGAAAATTAAAAACCTTACGTGGGCCATTAAGCCCAATAAACTAGTTTTAGCTTATTCTAATAAGGTGGGTGAAAAAGCTCTTTTGAAATGTAATTAGGACTTAAAATGATGGATTTTGAAAAACTCAATGTTCCCCCAAACCCCTTGGATCAAAAATTGTTAACGGGCCCCCTAAATGGACTCGTTAAAGCCCATTTAGTGAAAAATAAAGAAAATAAGCTTTTAAGATGTTGAAATAAGCTAATATACACTTTTTGAGCTTATTGAAATATTAAAAATGTTAAGTTTTGAATTTGGTACTTTTTGGACTAAATTTGCAAATTTTTGAGGACTAGGGACTAAAAGTGTCAAATTTGTAAACTTTGGGTAAAAGTGTTAAAACAGTTTTCTAAGGGTATAAACAGTTAATATTGAAACTTAGGATTGAAAAATGTAAATATTCATATACTTGGACTTAAAACGTAAATATATATAATTTTAGACTAACGACGTAAATGTTTTCCGTTAAGGGTAAAATGTGTAAATTGAAGAAACTTAAAGGATTTAATAGTAATATTGATTTTTTTTAATAATAAATTTTATATATAATTATATATATATATATATATATATATATATATATATATATATATATATAAAAATTGAAATAATATAAATAGTAAACGTAACTTTATATATATATATATATATATATATATATATATATATATATATATATATATAAAATTTATATAACAATAATTAAATTTAGACGATAAAACAATACGTAACCATTATCTATTTTATATACGACGTAACACATCGCCCATGCACTTTATGGATTATTCGTAATTAATAATAAAGGTTCGCAATAAAACGAGACTTAAAAACTAAAACTTGCCATATCTTATAGGTTGTGTGTGAAGCCGTTGCCTTGCATCGTTGAGATTACATTTGTTCTACTGTACTACTAAGGTGAGTTCATAGCCCACATTTAACTTATTTTTGTGGGGGGGATACATGCTCAAAAACCGAACACAAGTCTTTTCCTGATATTATTATTGCTTAAGTAGCTATTGCCAAAAGTCCCTCGATCATGAACCTTAATCACTTGAAGGGTAAACGTAAATAATTGTGAATAGATCTATTAGGGATTGGCAATCCCCATTTGGTTGCTAGAGGAAAGTTACCAAATGCACTTTATTTAAATATCATAGGTTACTGGCAAATACCTATCTTGGGGGCTATATATATTTTACATCATTATTACGGATAATTTTGATGTCTGTTAAATCGTTGAGGGTCATGAGCTTAAGGCAATAATGAATGCGATTTTCTAACTTGTTTATTCGTATCTATATACAATAAACACCTATCTCTTGTGTTCAAACTCTAAATTTTAAACCTATGAATTTCACTCAACTTTTGTTGACTTTTAGCATGTTTATCTCAGGTAACTAAATGGAATGGATGGCAAAGGCACGAAGTGGGCAAATAAAGAAACGTTTATTTCTCTTTGAATAAAAACTTGTTGTTGAATAATGAAACCTCTTGGAATTATGAATATTTGGTATTTTAAATAAAACTTAAAACGATCACTTGAGTCGTTTTCTATAATTGTGACAAAGATCCACGATATAATACCCCAAAATTCTTCCGCTGTCATTATAAGTCTTCCGTTGTATTGATCGATTTTGGGAGTGTTATAGATTGGCATCAGAGCTACGGTTATAGTGAACCAAGTGTTTTTGGAACATTGGACTATAACTACACTTTAAACGAGACAAAATTTTTATGAAATACCATCCTACGCCCTTCGTGCCTGAGCATTCCAATAAATTGGTAAAGAGTATTATTTACTTTAAAGCATTTTAAATTGATTATAATTATGCTTACATTTACTAATCGGGAAATTTATTACAGTGTCATGTCTTCGAACACCCACCCTATCAGCGTGTCCTCAAACTCTGGAACTGAAGATGTTACTTCAGCCTATGCTACCTCACCTATGCCTATGTCTACTGCTACCGACAGATACATGTAAAGCCAGGAATTTCTGCCAGCATCTGACACAGAGGCTTCTCCTCTGGCATCATCTGGTCCGATTCGCCGATCTAGGAAAATTAGAAAACTTCCGCCGTATGAAGCAAGTACTGCTGTACCAGCACCAGCTCTTGTCATACCACCTGAATCAGTTGTGCCACCACCAACTGCACCACCAGTGATACCACCACTACCTACAATCTTCTACAGCCAAACTACTACTGTGCCACTAACACCATCACCCATAGCATCACCTCCACTAGCATCACCAGCAGCACCCTACCGAAGTGTCCCAATATCACCTCACCAAAGGACTTACCCAATCCGCCCAACCACCTCAGAATCTTGTGTTCAACGCAGATGCCGAAGGACCCACAAGCGAGTGGATGCTCGTAGATGGTCTTTCTTGTTACCCATCATGCGATGTTGGAGATCTCATGAAGGAACACCAACAACAAGGGAACTTGGGGAAAGTTCTTACTCTACCTCCCGAATTCTTCCAGTCACTAGGGAACCCATACATCACACCATACCATTGTTAGCTGCAAGAATGGTTCGCCACGAAGATCGACTTGATTCCATCGCTAGTATACTCAACAAGATTCCGCATGAGCTTCTAGAAACCTTTGAATATGATATGAACAGTCTCATAATTGGTCATCTTGCAATAGAAGATAAGGTTGAAAAGTTGGATTCTTTATTTTGGGAATCAATGGAATTCATAGGAGCACTATGTGGGGCTAACACTTCAACAGAAATAACGTTGGGAACTTTAGATCGAGAACTTGAAAGGATCAATATTGAAAACCTACGCCTTAGGCAAGCCCTGCTAGAATCTCGAGAAAGGGAAAGGACTCGAGATCAAACCATGGAAACCATGTCCACTACCATTCAAGAACTCCAAAACCGCCTAGACAAAGCCTTAGGAAAACCATGAGACCATCACCCTGTTAGAGAAATCAATGTCCTACAAATAAGAGTATCTTGTCGTGTTTTGTAAACATTTGCACAAGTATCAATAAGTGTTGTAACACCTTGACATTGATTTATGGAAGTTTATTTTATCTTTATTTACGTTGCAAACTTTATACATTATATCGTAATATATTAGTTCATGCAGGTCAAACTTATTCGTAATTCCTATGTGTGTCATTCCAACATATGATAATTACGACTTAAACCTTTTCAATGATCGAATCATTGTAACTACGACCTATATTTAACTATTTATTACTCGATATGCATTTCGACGTGATAGGATTATTATAAATGTTCTAATGATATACCTTCTTTTATAATAGCAACATGGCTAGAACTGGGAGAACAACCACGACCGCCGCACCAGCAAACCCTGAAGTTATGACCCCGACAGCGATCCAGCAAGCAATTGCTGATGGTGTCAATGCCGTTTTAGCTGGACAAGCCCGTAATAGAGATGGAAATGCACCTGTACCCCGCTACTGCACGTACAAGGACTTTATAGCGTGCCAACCAACCTATTTCAAAGGAACTGAAGGAGTATCGGAATTAGCTCAATGGTTTGAAAGAAGTGAAACTGTTTTCCAAAGAAGTGGATGCTCGGAAAACAACAAGGTAAGCTTCGCAACGGGAACACTGATGCAAGACGCTCTATCCTGGTGGAACTCTACCGTTCAAACACTAGGAGCAGAGGCAGCACATCAGCTTACTTGGATTGAATTCAAGGCTAAAATACTAAAGAAGTATTGTCCCCGTTCCGAACTACGAAAACATGAGAATGAGTTCCATGCCTTAATAGTAAAAGGAGTTGATTTGAGAAGTTACAACAGGAGATTCCAAGAACTCAAGATACTATGCCCTACCATGGTACCCGATCATGAGAAGACATTAGAAAAATATGTCGAAGGACTCCCTAGGAGTATTGAAGGAAATGTCACCTCAGCAAACCCTCCAACCTTGGAAGCAGCAATGGAACTTGCTCAGAAACTTCTAGACCGAGAAGTGAAATACAATGAGCTTAAAAGGAAATTGGACGATAAGAGAACCACCCACCATCACAACAACAACCAACAAAGCAACAACAGTCATCACCGCAACAATAATCAGAACCACCAACAATATCACAACAACCGAAACACTCAACAGCAGAACCAAAGACAAGAAAAACCCCGAGTCTACGCCGCCACGGAAGGTGTAGGGTACAACGGACAGAAACCCTAATGCCAGCGATGCAAACTTCATCACGAGGGTCACTGTACCGTCCGATGTGACAAATGTCGTAAGATCGGTCATCAAACCAGAAACTGTAGGATTCCGGCTACAGGAAGCAACACACAGGTTATATCACCAACTTGTTATGGATGCGGAGAAGTAGGACACATCCGGAGGAACTGCCCAAAAGGAAATGAACCAGTCAATGCCCAAGCTAGGGTATACCTTCTCGGAGATGGAAACGGACCCGATGTAGTCGCCGGTACGTTTCTACTAAACCATCATAATGCTAGAGTATTGTTTGATTCGGGCGCCGATAAGAGTTTTATATCAGATACGTTTGCCCCTTTACTTAATGTTACCCCCTCTAAGCTAAACACCACCTACGAAGTCGAAATGGCTGACGGGAATTTAATAGATACCAATACTATCATGAAAGATTGCACCCTAACCTTATCTGAAAAACCTTTTGCCATTGATCTTATGCCGGTTCAACTTGGTAGTTTTGATGCTATCGTCGGCATGGATTGGCTATCCCACCATCGTGCTAGGATTCACTGTGACGAAAAGGCCATCCATATACCACTCAAGGATGAAACACTCATTGTCCAGGGCGACAAAAGCAAACCTCGGTATGGAATTATCTCATGTATGCGAGTGATAAAATACATGAAGGAAGGATGTCAGGTATTCATGGCTCAAGTTACGGAAAATAAGTCATCCGAGAAGCAGCTTGATGACGGTCCTATTGTCAGGGATTTTCCTAATGTATTCCCTGAAGAATTACCTGGTATTCCACCCGCACGTCAAGTAGAATTTCAGATTGAACTAGTGCCTGGAGCAGCACCAGTGGCTAAAGCACCTTATAGGCTAGCACCATCTGAAATGGAAGAATTGTCAGAACAACTAAAAGAATTGTCGGAAAAAGGATTTATTCGGCCAAGCTCATCACCTTGGGGAGCTCCAGTTTTATTTGTTAAGAAGAAGGATGGATCCTTTCGAATGTGCATTGATTACCGGGAGTTGAATAAACTTACGGTAAAGAATTGATACCCATTGCCTCGAATTGATGATCTGTTTGATCAATTGCAAGGATCGAGTGTGTACTCAAAAATTGATCTGAGATCAGGATATCATCAGCTAAGAGTTCGAGAAGAGGATATTCCGAAAACTGCATTCAGAACGCGCTATGGTCACTACGAATTTCAAGTAATGCCGTTCGGTCTGACCAATGCACGAGCAGTATTCATGGATTTAATGAATCGAGTGTGCAAACCTTACTTGGATAAGTTTGTAATAGTATTCATCGACGGTATTTTGATCTACTCTCACAACAAAGAGGAACACGCGGAACATTTACGAATCATTCTAGAACTGCTCAAGAAAGAAGAACTGTATGCTAAGTTCTCCAAATGCGACTTTTGGATTCGCACCATACAATTTTTAGGACACATCATCGATAGTCAAGGCATTCACGTAGACCCTGCTAAGATTAAGGCTGTAAAAGGTTGGTCGTCTCCTACAAACCCCACGGAGATACGTCAATTTTTAGGTCTCGCAGGTTACTACCGAAGATTTATTGAAGGATTCTCCAAGATTGTGAAACCTTTGACTAAGCTAACCCAAAAGAATGAGAAGTACATCTGGTAAGAAAAGGAAGAAGCAGCCTTCCAGTTGTTAAAATGAAAGCTTTGTGAAGCTCCAATATTAGCCCTCCCAGAAGGAAATGAGGACTTTATAGTATATTGTGACGCATCTTATCATGGACTAGGAGCAGTTTTGATGCAAAGAAGCAAAGTGATAGCTTATGCATCCCGACAACTGAAGAAACATGAGGAAAACTACACGACTCATGACTTGGAGTTAGGAGCTGTAGTGTTTGCGCTCAAGTTATGGAGGCACTACTTATATGGCACCAAATGTACCGTGTACACAGACCACAAGAGTCTTCAGCATATTTTGGATCAAAAGGATTTGAATATGTGGCAACGTCGCTGGCTAGAGCTACTCAGTGATTATGATTGTGAGATACGTTACCACCCAGGAAAGGCTAATGTAGTAGCAGATGCGTTAAGCTGAAAAGAACGATAGAAACCTCTTCGAGTTAGATCACTAGGGATGACTATTCACTCACCCCTTCCATCCCAAATCCTTACCGCACAGAACGAAGCACTTAAAGAAGAAAACCGACCCAAGGAAAAGATTTACGGCATGCCCGAGAATAAGAATGGTTTCGTGAAGAAATCCGATGGAACACTGTGTTTTAAGGACAGAAGTTGGATCCCTATGGTTGGAGGTATTCGTGAGCTCATCATGTATGAGTCCTACAAGTCAAAATACTCCATTCACCCAGGTTCCGACAAGATGTATCAGGATTTAAAGAAACTATATTGGTGGCCATGAAGGCTGACATCGCAGAATATGTCGGTAAATGTTTGACGTGTTCAAGAGTAAAGGCAGAACATCAGAAACCTTCAGGTCTACTTGTACAACCAGAACTTCCTATGTGGAAATGGGAACGAATCACTATGGACTTCATCACCAAACTCCCAAGAACCTCATCCGTATACGACACAATATGGGTTATTGTGGATCGTCCCACAAAATCCGCTCATTTTCTACCCATCAAAGAAACCGATGAGATGAATACACTAGCTCAGCTGTATGTGAAGGAAATTGTCACTCGGCATGGAGTACCAATTTCAATCATCTCGGATCGAGATAGTCGTTTCACCTCTCACTTTTGGAAATCATTACAGAAAGCCTAACTAAACTAGATATGAGCACCGCATACCACCCTCAAACCGATGGTCAAAGTGAAAGAACTATCCAAACCTTGGAAGATATGCTCCGAGCATGCGTTATTGATTTTGGAAAAGGTTGGGATAAGCACTTACCATTAGCAGAGTTTTCATACAACAATAGTTACCACGCCAGCATAAAAGCAGCACCATTCGAAGCACTGTACGGTAGAAAGTGCAGATCGCCCGTTTGTTGGGTAGAAGTTGGAGAAAGACAACTTATAAGACTAGACCTTGTTCGGGAAACTACTGAGAAAATAATTAAGATTAAACAACGCTTAAAAGCAGCCCGAGACCAACAGAAAAGCTACGCTGACATAAGAAGGAAACCCATGGAATTTCAAATAGGAGATAGAGTCTTATTGAAAGTATCTCCCTGGAAGGGAATGGTATGATTTGGAAAACATGGAAAGTTGAACCCCAGATACATCGGTCCATTCAAAATCCTGGAAAGGATAGGACCCGTGGCTTATAAACTAGAACTACCCGAAGAACTTAGTCGGATTCACGACACCTTTCATGTGTCAAACCTTAAGAAGTGTTTATCCGATGAATCTCTCGTGATTCCATTGAAAGAAATTTGACTAGATGATAACCTTGTCTTTACCGAGGAACCCATTGAAATCATGGATAGAGAAGTTAAACAACTCAAGCAAAACCGTATCCCTATTGTCAAAGTTTGTTGGGACTCCAAGCGAGGACCGGAATATACTTGGGAGCGCGAGGATCAGATTCGCTCCAAGTACCCACATCTCTTCACCTAAGAAACCCTTGGCAACTATCTTAGACTAGAATTCCGAGACGGAATTCCCTGTAAGAGGTAGGTAATGTAACCTCTCGTAAATTTCCCTTACGATTAGTAAATGCATACGAATAAATAAAACGATGTTACGATAAATTAACACCATTTTACGGGTAACAATTTTTTTTTAATGTTATGGCTTGATATTGAACCACTACGATAACTGTGATTGACCATTTACCCAGGAACGATGCTTACACACGACCTAGATAACCTATGATTATTGCGAACGATAAATATATATAAAACATTTATATTTATAACAATACGTTTCGTCTAAATACCGTATACTATTTATATATTTCCCCGAACCTACGAAACTTCCCGAGAACGCTCACTAATATTTTTGAACTTCGACACGATACTCGATACACGCCATGTGGGCCCCCAACATTCATTGGACCACGGATACATATATATAAACAAAATGGACCAGTTTTCCTTCTTTCTTTTCTGTTGGGCCGACGCAAACCATAAGCCCACCAGGCCATAGGCCCCAAACGCACCCTTATTATTTTTGTTTTCTTTTATTTCTTTCTGTCGCGACCACGCCCAAAACCACCCTTCTATCTTACAATTTCTACACACGACATATACATCTTTTTGCTTGTTTCGTATCACCTAGTGCCAAGGAAACAGAAACGATATTTGTTACTCCCTGTCTCGCTCGTTTACTACCTTGGATACACCCTAAGTAAACCACCAAACTCACCTTTGAAAAGATAAGTCTAAACGTGGCATGATATTCCCTAGCACATCCCATGCTTCCTAATGGCAACAAAACGAACCCTAAACACCATGGGATTGTCAGGATTGAATAGGAAGAGATCTTACAAGATCTTGGCTTTGTAAACCATCGATTGGACATGGTTGTGGCGTTACTATTCGCCCTCACATGCACCCTCCCCTCTTGTGAGCCTATCTTGTCCATACACCCTTCAAAAACTACCTATATAAACCTCCCATGCAATCACAAATCATTACATGCACTAAAACGTACCATTACACTAAAAATAATAACGAGAAGGAGCGGTTGGAGGACAAACGAATTGCCAAGAGTACCACGTCTCAAAACGAACCTAGGAAGCCAAGCTTGGAGCATCTTGAACCCTTGGTGGAACGATAAGTGAACCACGAAGCTATTGTACCATTACACGATCCCCACACTTGTTTTTACGCCACCTTTTATAGGTGAGGTGAGGACTTGAACCTTTCTTTCTATTTATATATACGTACGTATGCTATTGTGCGCAAACACTTGAAACTTATAAATCGTTAATCATAAAAACAACATATATATTTTATGTATCGTACTATTATTTAGTTATGTCATAAACGAGTACATATAACAACCTTAAGCTAATATTAACGTATTCATGAAAATAATCACACGTTTCTAAGTCACATTAGACCTATACGATTTTTACTAAAAGACTTAGATTATTTTTCAACTTTCACAAGTTATACGCGTTGAGTTTGTGGCTACACTTTGACCTCGCCATTTCAAAATTCGACACACGACCCCGTAATATTTTTATATGAACTATTTGTTTACCTGGTATACTAACAAGAATGGTAAATAATTCGACTTAACAACTTGGTTTGATCACTTGAACGAGACTAAAGCAAAACGAGTTTTCAAAGGATTTTCAGAAAATTAAAAACCTTACGTGGGCCGTTAAGCCCAATAAATTAGTTTTAGCTTATTCTAACAAGCTGGGTGAGAAAGCTCTTTTGAAATGTAATTAGGACTTAAAATGATGGATTTTGAAAAACTCAATGTTCCCCCAAACCCCTTGGATCAAAAATTGTTAACGGGCCCCTAAATGGACTCGTTAAAGCCCATTTAGTGAAAAACAAAGAAAATAAGCTTTTAAGTTGTTGAAATAAGCTAATTTACACTTTCTGAGCTTATTGAAATATTAAAAATGTTAAGTTTTGAATTTGGTAATTTTTGGAATAAATTTGCAAATTTTCGAGGACTAGGGACTAAAAGTGTCAAATTTGTAAACTTTGGGTAAAAGTGTTAAAACAGTTTTCTAAGGGTATAAACAGTTAATATTGAAACTTATGATTGAAAAATGTAAATATTGATATACTTGGACTTAAAACGTAAATATATATAATTTTGGACTAACGACGTAAATGTTTTTCGTTAAGGGTAAAATGTGTAAATTGGAGAAACTTGAAGGATTTAATAGTAATATTGATTTTTTTAATAATAAATTATATATATATATATATATATATATATATATATATATATATATATATATATATATATATATATATATATATATATATATATATATATATAACAATAATTAAATTTAGACGATAAAACAATACGTAACCATTATCTATTTTATATACGACGTAACACATCGCCCATGCACTTTATGGATTATTCGTAATTAATAATAAACGTTCGCAATAAAACGAGACTTAAAAACTAAAACTTGCCATATCTTGTAGGTTGTGTGTGAAGCCGTTGCCTTGCATCGTTGAGATTACATTTGTTCTACTAAGGTGAGTTCATAGCCCACATTTAACTTATTTTTGTGGGGGGGATACATGCTCAAAAATCGAACACAAGTCTTTTCCTGATATTATTATTGCTTAAGTAGCTATTGCCAAAAGTCCCTCGATCACGAACCTTAATCACTTGAAGAGTGAACGTAAATAATTGTGAATAGATCTATTAGGGATTGAGAATCCCCATTTGATTGGTAGAGGAAAGTTACCAAATGCACTTTATTTAAATATCATAGGTTACTGGCAAATACCTATCTTGGGGGCTATATATATTTTACATCATTATTACGGATAATTTTGATGTCTGTTGAATCGTTGAGTGTCATGAGCTTAAGGCAACAATGAATGCGATTTTCTAACTTGTTTATTCGTATCTATATACAATAAACACCTATCTCTTGTGTTCAAACTCTAAATTTTAAACCTATGAATTTCACTCAACTTTTGCTGACTTTTAGCATGTTTATCTCAGGTAACTAAATGGAATGGATGGCAAAGGCACGAAGTGGGCAAATAAAGAAACGTTTATTTCTCTTTGAATAAAAACTTGTTGTTGAATAATGAAACCTCTTGGAATTATGAATATTTGGTATTTTAAATAAAACTTAAAACGATCACTTGAGTCGTTTTCTATAATTGTGACAAAGATCCACGATATAATACCCCAAAAGTCTTCCGCTGTCATTATAAGTCTTTCGCTGTATTGATCGATTTTAGGGGTGTTATAGCTTTGAAGTCCTCCCAAGTCATACCCAAAGCTGCAACTCGTCCTCTAGCTTGCAGTTGCGTGTTTCACCAGGTCAATGCCTTGTTAACCAAGGAACTAATCACATACTTAACTTTCTGGCCCTCACTACATCCACTTATGTCCATCACCGACTCCATTTTCAATATCCATCGAGTGAGTGCGATTGCACCACCCTTTCCATCAAATTCCTTAGGCTTACAGGCCATAAACTCCTTATAAGTACACCCATTATTCCTACTTCCTCCACTTCCAGCACCATCAGTATGAGCTCCACTACCTATCTGCGCACTCAATTGAGTCACAAGTTCAGGCATTAAAGCTTCTAGCTGCTGATTGATCATTTGCTGAAAGATAGGGTTGCTATCCCCAATAATGGGTGTCGACTTCTTGGACTTTTTCGGTGTCCAGAAAGCTCCACTCATAGGTGACTTAGTGATAGGTCATCTTGGTTTCCTTGGTGCCATTTCCTAAACACGCAGGAAAATAGAACCATTAGAGACCATTCACAAGATTCCACAATTTCCGTAATCATACCCAATCATCTACCCCCATCACATGAGACACTCTCAATCATATAACCAAATTAACTCAACTCTACCACACATAAGCATATCACCATTGATTCAATGTAACATTGGCTGTAAGTCCACATATGTCGTGATACATTTATAATTGTGTTGGCCACCCACAATTTTAGATGTATCCTTCTACATGTGTACTTACTTTCAAAGCCACACCTAACAATAGTAACATCTTATAACAAATAACACACAATCAATACCATCCAAACTATACTCCCATAATACACATAATATACACCAAAATATTCAAACTCGCCCAAGGCTTCTCATTAAAACACAAGATAAATCCCAAAAATCCGAAGGAATTCTCATTCCAACATAATATTCAACGTCAAAATAACTCAACAAAACCATAAAACATTAAAAACATAACATTGAAAACAAGTCGTACGCAGTTCGAGTCCTATCTAAGACCTAAAACGGTGTACGCGCAGTGGACTCCAAATCCGAATCCACTTCCTCCTCCTCGATCACCCATCCATTCTTATTTCCATGATTCTGTGGTTGAGGATGGCTTGCAAAATCATCTCCACGATTTCTCAACTATTCATCTATCCTATCCACAAAATCATACAACCCTCGCGGTCTAGCCCAAACTACCCCGTCATCTTCTAGAGACTGAGGACACCTACACGGGTACTTGGTGGTGAAACCTTCTTTGTCAGCTACCTTTGTCTCATATCTCTCCACCATTTCCCCATTCACATTCTCGAGTGTCAGCTTCTCTTCAATCACACATGGTACCATGCTAGCGGGGACCAATATCCTCCTGTTGGTTCTCTTCATCTTCCCAACTCTCTTACGTCCCTTAGCAACTACAGTGGTCCAACGAAGCGTCTTTCGCGCAGGAGGTGCCATTCTATAAATGAAACACACACGATGCTAAGTACAGGGTTCGATAGACGTTCAAAAACTCGGTAAAATAACTCATAATTTAGGAAAATAGACATGTAAAAGTATTACACTTACACATAGGTCCTAAATGGAACTATATGAGGGACTCCTAAGCTATAGACTAGGTTAATCCACCTAATTCTCTATAACCAAGGCTCTGATACCAATCTGTCACACCCCACCACGGCGGAAACGTGCGGGTGTAACTTCATGGATATCATCACAACACCTGGTGTCTACATAGAGAACAACTACATGCACATAAATAGAGCGATGTACCAACACACAGTGTTGTAACAATACCCCAAGATAAAATAAATAACCAAAACAAAATCCAAAAGGTATCTTCAATAGATATGAAAGTACCAAACGTAAAACATAAATGTATCAAAACCAAATCCAAATAAAGTCAAATCCCCAAACATAAGTAAGGTCTCCATATGCAACTAAGTCTCGCCTAATTGCTGCCCTCAACTTTGGCCTTAGAATGCTCACCTGAAAATGATGCTTAAAATGTCAACATAACGTTGGTGAGATTCATAGGTTTAAGACTCAAACACACTAGGCAACCAAAATTACTGTGATTATAAAATATAGCTGGACAAATAATTACTGTTATCATATAAGCTACATGCATTCACAAGGCAACATCACACATAAGGCAACCATCGGGCGGAACGTGCCCACCGATCCAAATTCACAACATATCGGGCCAGAACGTGGCCCCCGCTCCAAAAAAAACGGGTAAATTAATACCCTTCGATCCGACCACACAGAATAAAAGTGAGTAGGGCTGTTACTCTCTAATTAGGTCGTATGCACGAGCAACAGGGTAAGCACCCTCCCAATTGGACCACACAGAATCACACATCATATCATTACCGTTCACATATAGCATAAATACGATAACATTAAAAGTCCGAGCTCTTTAACACACATACACATAATCATAGTAATTCAAATCATTTAAGACAAGCATCATTCCCATCCCAAGTTTAAAACAAGTTAAAAATATGGGACTATGAACTCACCTTAAACTCTGCAGCTTCCACAGAAACAACTCACAATCTATAGCACACAAAAATAATTCACATTACACAAGGTCAAGCTAAAAACTACAACCCATGTAATACACATATTATGGATGTCTAAGACTCATATGACCCACCATGGATCTCCTAGACACCATACTAACCACTACCATAACTTAATACTCACTAAATCCCCTACACTCTTAAAATCAGAAAACACAGAATTTTTGGGTACATTCGCCCACATAAAATCACGACAAATAAAGCTCAACAACTCACACCAAAAATTCACAATTGTATCTCATAAGCATATAAGCTAATCCGAGAAGGCCATGGACCAATAACATACACAAATACTCAAAAGAAAATCAAACTTGTCAACTACTCAAATTCGGATCTGAACGCACACCAAAAAGTTTTGATCAACACAAAATACTTCCACAATTTTTTATCGCGAATCCTTTTCGTGGTAGTCTAATATAACCTAATACTTAACTATTCCAGAAGGCCTAGTTAAAATACCACTTTTACAACCACAAAACACCCTCAAACTTTTACCCAAAATCTGTCCCAGTTTGACAGCTTTGACACATTAACAAAAAAAAATCAAAAGACCAACTTTTCGACCTTAAAATCAATCGTGGCTGGACTTTTTGGAATGCTCTTTCATTAAAATTCAATTTAGACCTAAAATTCGTGACTTAACTCCTTACCATCTGTTATTTACACTCACATCTTTACAGCCATAATTTTCTGTCCAAACCCTAACACATAATCTAACGCGTTTTACACTCAATTCTCTTATCCAATAACCCTATCATTAACAACTAATGATCCTAACATATTTTACTTCATTAATTTACAGAAGTATATAAACCCTAGATTCCATTATATTAAATATTACATGAATCATAACAATAATTAAGTAATTACACGTAAGGATTAAAGATTTTACCTTGATTCTTGATTATTGCAAGCAAACTATGAAACCCTAATTTTTTTCTTCTTGTTTCTCCTTGTGTCGACTTCTAATTGCAGGAAAAAGGGGTAGGGAGGTTTTGATTTTGTATTTATAATTACATTAGATAACCCTTAAGGCTTAGAGTTGTATTTGGTATCAAATTTGATTTCCTTTTTCCCCCTAATTCATATTTTCGGCCGCCCCTTTATTTATATATTTATTTATTTTTATTTTTTTTATTAAATTTATTTATTACACTCAAAACCTCATACTTTTCATATTTTATGTATTCCCATAACAAAACCTAACGTCTTTCGCGATAAACCTTAATTTTACGACAAACCGGGAAATATTCATTTTCAAAATAAAGTTTTCAAAAATAGATTTTCACACACTCCATAAACATTTCTCATAAAAACAATATTCCCGTAACTTACTAACCCTCAATTACTTGAACGAAGACTTGTTACGCAAAACCTCAAAACACCAAATATACACAAGCCATTTCTACACCACATGGGTGATCAAAATGAACTTTCCCAAAATCAACATCATCAAAAATCACAATAACAACCACAACGCGAAGGGATTTAGTGCTAACCCAAATACTAATCACACTATAACACACAATAATCACACATATACCCATAGACCTACTCAAACCACACCAAACAAAGTTAGATAACTCAAAACTAAAGGTCTAACTAACCTGTTAAAATCACGATTGTTACAATCCTCTACAGGCCAGAAAAGTTCAGTCTTTTCAACATTAAAAAACAACCCATGAGCCGGGTATCTCCAACAATAGTACCATTATCAAGATACCAAGCCTGAAGGGTAAGCTCACAAGACTGATTAATAGTATGAACCAAAGGTTGCAAAGCTAGGGCAAACAACAAAGGGCCTAACAGATCCCCTTGTTGGACCCCCTGACATGACCAAAGGATAGAGTCATTATAATAAATCCTAGCAGGACGTGCATAACAAAACTCAACCCAAGGGGCAATGGAAGGGCATCGCACCCTAGCTTCCTGAAGTAAGACACTCCTATCGACAAGATTGAAAGCATTCTTAAAATCCACCAAAAGCATAGATCGTCCGACTTCACTACCCTTAGACTCAATGAGCCTATTCACAGAATGGAGGATAGCCTCGCATCCACCAGGGACACCAACACCAAATTGAAAATCCTGTAAATAAGAATTCATGGAATTACCAATAGAAGAGGAAGTAACCTTAGACACAAGCCTTCGCCATACGGTACCAACAGCAATAGGGCGTATCCCACCACCAGGCTTGACTAAGGGAGTCAAGGGGGCACTAGCGATATACTCCCCCAGTTGAAAGGGGCACTTTCCGCTGAGAAACAGATTAACAACTCCAGTAATTAACCCAAGCAAGTCATCAGCGATAGCAGATGCCGCCCCTCCCAAAATATCCATCAAATGTTGTGCCCGGAGCCCATCACGACCACACGACATCCCTTTGGGGAAACTACGGATCCTGTTAAACACCAAGTCTTTGTGGACAAAAAGGAAATCCTCGTCAAGTGAAGAAGAGAACGGAGTCGGAAGGGGGGGGGGCATAAGGGTGTTTGGCATCGAGCTCCTGCAAGGCGTCGGGAATAGATGGGGCGACACCAGAAGATGTGAGCACCTTAATGGCAGCAATGAAATGCCCATCTCCTAATTTACGCTTACATTGACCCAGGTTGGCTCCATCTTGATCCTTAATTTTCTTTACCCCGCCGGAAGATGGTGATACGTGGGAATCGCACCAGGCTTTACCTTTCGAGGGATCTCGAGAAGCTTACAACCCCGACCAGGCAGTGTACCTGATCGTTGTAGTATAGTATAGTGACAAGTACCGGGGGATTGATCGTTCAACTCAGGAATAGTGTCGCTAGGATTAGAAAGCCTAAAAACTAGGTCTAGAGGTGAAGGATGATTCTTTTTGTATTTTTATATTTTTATGAAAGCAATTAAAATCTCAGGTTTTTGGAAGAGTGGGAGGAATTAGTTGCTAGCCAACTAACCCAAATAGCTAAAGACGCAATCAAAATAAAATAACAAAAATGAAAATAAATCTAATTACTAATGTGGTGTGAACAATAATGGAGAGAGTTGTGTTTACTTAGATTTCATTACTCCCTAGATATCTTTTACAGGTTAATAGTTTGTTACAATTGCGTGGATGACGGGTTATATTCCTTAATACCATTCGTGGGGTGGCGTACGTACTTCCCCAACTCTATAAGCTCCTACTTCACTCCTATGTCGAGCCCGCAAGAAGCTCCTAACATGGGATCACTAGAATTCGCTCATGCATTAAATACAACCATAATAACCTAGTACGCATTGGTTCATGTTTCTTAAGACGTTCAAGCATGTTACCCTATGGAAGTCTACCAGTTTTCTTAAGCCTAACATCGAAATCATTCATCCGTAATAACTATAAACAAACAATCAACCCATAATCAACATCTAGGTCTCACTACATCTAAGCAAACACACAAGAGATCTAGCCTAGCATGTTAAATTCAAGAAAAGCGTAAGATATATTCAAACAACACATAGACATATTGAATGAATTGAAAGGATACTTATCTTAATTGAACATGAAATGTTTCAAAGGGTAAAAACCCTTGAAAGAACAGTAAAATTCGTGCTAGGGTTTCACCAAGTTATGCCCTCTAAAGTTACACACTAATGAATGAAAAATTGCAAAACTATATACAGATTTTCCATGGTGACAGCGTCAAGAAGAAATGTCTGACGCCGCTAACTCGCCGCCCATAATAATATCGGATTGCCTAGATCCAGATTTGACGCCCTCATGTGTAATATTACTCTGGGCCGTCACATGTAACTGGACCATGATGGCCCATGGTGACGCCGTCATGCCCATAGTGTGAAATCCTTCTGGATCGTCACGGACTTTATCCACTTCACCTCTTGTTTTACTCTTGACGCCGTCCTGTAGGGACTTGTGACGCCGTCAAGTACTATTCCCAGCAAGGAAAATTAAGAATTTGCCATTTTCTTCACTTTTATGCTCCAAAAACGTCCAAAACGCTTCCTTTTCCAGAATTCACTCCAAAAGTACCTAAAATCACAAAAGGAACGATTTAGGGCAATATTTGATCAAATAAATTCAATTCCGGGCTTAAATGACCCCTGAAAACGGTTCATTTTTCGCCTCATCATATACCCTTACACTTGAGATTTGCTTGTCCTCAAGCAAATGCGCTTTTATTCTAATCAAAATACAAGTTAGGGGTCATTTAACACTAATATAAAAGTAATTACAACAAATAATCATTCCACTAACGACCAAAGACAAGCACGGAGGTCATACACTAGCACCTTACAAATAGTGTTTAGATACTCACATCTCTCGGGTGTAATAAAGTATATATCAAAATATGGAAATGGAAAACATCTCTCACTACCTGTCATAGCAAAATAGATTACCATAGGCTTGGGAAAGGATCAAACCTCCACCACATGGCGTAAGCACCTAGGATAAACTATCAAAGAGGTCTTTCAAAGGGTTATAACGTTAGATGTAGGGATATGGAATACACGGTTTTGTTGGATATAGGCAATCTTTACTGGTGGCGAGTTAATCATCTTGGTTAATTACATGTACAATATGGCGTTGCTAAGCCAAGACTAGACTCGACTTAAGCTAATAAATGAAAAATAACAAAAACATAAAATAAACATAGAATGAAACGGGATGGTAGTCCGTATGTTTTTTTTTCTCTATTTTTTTTTTCTTTTTTTTCGATTTTTTTTTTTTTTTTTTTTTTTTTTTTTTTTTTTTTTTTTTTTTTTTGCATACACTCTTACCCTACCATCCAAAATAATACATCATAGGGAATGTACATTCCCCTTATACTTGAATTTTTACA
Source organism: Artemisia argyi (assembly GCA_030686995.1). Taxonomy (NCBI): domain Eukaryota; kingdom Viridiplantae; phylum Streptophyta; class Magnoliopsida; order Asterales; family Asteraceae; genus Artemisia; species Artemisia argyi. The sequence continues at coordinate 28,913,544 of CM060677.1, read as the reverse complement.
TACTTTACAATAAACTAATCTAATGACTCGAATCAAGATAATCAAAAACACTTGGAGTACTTTTAAGATTAACGCACATATGAGGGTAATATAAGATGTTCTTCCCCATTACTCCATAACATAAGTACTTTACCCATGAGTCCCAATCGTCCCAAAACAATATGTACAAGGATATGACTCGACTTAGCAACCATGTAATCAATTAGATAATTAACTAAGGGTTTAACAAATAACAATAATGTACTAAAGATGAGTGCATACACGGAAGGCTAAGGCGATTTGGGTGTATATTTAAGTGGGTTGTAACAAATTCTTCCTTTAAGTAAGATGCTTAAAGTTAGAAATGAAAAGATAGGCTCGGAGGGGTGTACTAGGGGTTTCGTGTACTAAAAATGAGTACAACGCTAAGGGTGTGGGAAAAATTAATTGACTTTACTAGCCAAGTAGTATGGCTTAAATGGTCAAGTAATTATGATACATGTTTAACACAAGGGTGATCCTAATGCCTCTTATCATGTAGTAAATCCTACCACACGAATGTAGTCTCACTAGCGGTCTCGGGATGCATCACTAGCGCAAGTTCTAGAATCTAAATGCTGCCGGTACACTCATAAGCACCAATAGTAAATGCTTTTCCTATGAAATCTAAAGGCGAACCTCACATATTTGGGTGGAAAATTTTTCTGAATAGTACGGTTTTGTGTTAGCCATACAACTCCTATCCATGAGACGCTTGCTAAGGCTAAAGTTTCACTCATAAATGTTGTAAAAAATTCTAAATTTGGTGCTAAAATTACACTAACAAGTATTTCTCATAGTTTTATTACACACCTACCATCAAACATACAAACTCAAGTGCAAGTGTATCCTATAAGGTATCATCATTTACCCTCCCCTTACACTTAGGATGAACATTGTCCCCAATGTTCAATTAAAGAATGTAAAAGTAAAACAAGTAAAAGAATGAAAGTAAATACTCCCATGATTCGTTCGGTGTGGATAGTGCGGTAACAAGGTTAGATCTTCCTCCAAGAAAATGAACAATCAAAGCTTCCCTTCCAGAAAAATAAATCATCTTCTTGTCATATATAACCTGTTAAACCTGAGAAAACAAACAAGGCAACCTCGCGTAAAATTGGCGGCAATCTATATATACTTAACAAATCCTAGAAAACAAATTAAGATATAATGCTTGTGGATTGAATGTTTGCAGATTTCCTGGAGTTTATAAAACTAAAGAATTAACAAAAACTTCAAGACTCCATTAGAAAAACAAAACTAGCAAAATTTCCAGAATTTTACACATGACGCCGTCAGGAGCTAACTCATGACGCCGTCAGAAGTGATCTGCAGAAATCTTTACGTTATGTTTCCGGAAAATTTCTGGAAAAACTTATGTCCTACTTCCTAGAAAATTCTGCAAAACATCATTATGACTCGATACAAGCATTTGACTCTAACAAATACTAATACACATGTCCATTTAATATTGTGGAGAATCATGATCAATTTTGTTCTTAAAAACATATTTGGGGTTTCCCCTTACACTTATCTTTTGCGAAATACCTTTGTATGAAGTTAAGACGAAGTCAAATGACAAAATGAAGCATTTTCACAATTTTATTTTGAAACATGATCTACCAACAATAAAAATAAAGCATGCATACGGAAACAAACAACAATCAAACAAAATAAAATCACATAAAAAATGGGTTGCCTCTCAAGAAGCGCTTTTCTTTATTTACGAGTCTTGTAGCTAGACTCAAGGTCATGGGCAATTACGTAACCTCATCTTCAAATGTTACATCCTCCTCACTAATCATCTCATTACTACTTTCTTGATATTGTTTTACACGTTGTATGTTGAGAGTAAACTCTCTATTTTCATCGTCTATTAACACAACAACTCCAGTTTTAGAGGAACTTTTCACCGTAAAGGGCCCATACCATTTAGACTTGAGTTTCCCGGAAAATAACCTTAACCGAGAATTATACAATAGGACTTTGTCCCCTTCTGAAAATTCCTTAGGTTTCTTAATTCGTTGGTCATGCCATCTTTTCGCCCTCTCCTTATATGTAATGGAAGATTCATACGCTTCTAACCTTAGCTCATCAAGCTCATGGAGTTGCAAGAACCTATTTGTTTCAGCGATTGTATAGTCCAAATTACATGCCTTAAGCGCCCAATAAGCCTTATGCTCTAGTTCGACCAGAAGGTGACATGCCTTACCATAAACCATGCGGAACGGGGTTATTCCAATAGGTGTTTTGTAGGCAGTTCGGAATGCCCATAAGGCCTCATCGAGTTTAAATGACCAGTCTTTTCTATTTGGATTAACCGTTTTTTCCAGTATTCTTTTAATTGCCCTGTTGGTGTTTTCGACCTAACCATTAGTTTGCGGGTGATAGGCGGTGGAAAATCGATGGGACACTCCATATCTCCTCATGACCTTTTCCATTTGCGCATTGCAAAAGTGGGTCCCCCTATCACTAATGAGAGCTTTAGGAATGCCGAACCTATGATGCGTGGGAATCGCACCTTGCTTTACCTCTCGAGGGATCTCGAGAAGCTTACAACCCCCACCAGGCAGTGTACCTGATCGTTGTAGTATAGTATAGTGACAAGTACCGGGGGATTGATCGTTCAGCTTAGGAATAGTGTCGCTAGGATTAGAAAACCTAATTAATAGTTCTAAAGGTGAGAGATGATTATTTTTGTATTTTTATATTTTTATGAAAGCAATTAAAATCTCGGTTTTTGAAGGAGTGGGCGGAATTAGTTGCTAGTCAACTAACCCAAAGCTAAGATATATTCAAAATAAAATAATAAAAATGAAAACAAACTAATTATACTAAGGTTGTGAGCAGTAATTGGAGAAATTGTGTTTACTTAGACTTCACTACTCCCTAGATATCTTTTACACATTAATTACTTGTTATACTTGTATGGATGACGGATTGTATTCCTTAATATCATTCGTGGGGTGGCATACATAACTCCCCAACTCTATGAGCTCTTATCTCCTCCTACACCATGACCCAGCACAACTATAGGGATTGTAAACAGTGGCTCATGCATTAAATACAACCAATAAAGACCTAGTACGCCTCGGTTCATGTTTCTTAAGACGTTCAAGCATGTTACCATTTGGAGATCTGCCAGTTTTCTTAAGCTTAACATATAAATCATTCATCCAAGAACAAGAATAAACAAGTAATCAACACATAATCAACATCTAGGTTTCATTAGATCTAAGCAAACACAAGAGAGATCTAGCCTAGCATAATTGAATTGAGACAAGAACAAGAGATAAACAACCAACACATAGACATATTGATTGAATTATAAGAACACTTATCTCAATTACAATGCAAGGTATCAAGGGTTTGGAACCCTTGAAAAACCTGTAAAAGAGGCACCAAATTCGTCTTTAAGGTTTCACCAAAACTTCTCCTCTTTTAATGAAAAAACTAGAAAACTATATATAGGAAAAGTAGGCTGACGGCGTCAAGAGTTACATGTGACGCCGTCACCTCGCCGCCATATACTTCCTCGGACGGCCTTGATCTACTTATGACGGCCTATGTGACGCCGTCACCGACCACGGTATTTTATTCTTGCCACTTTGTCGCCGTCATGAAGGCGTTTGACGCCGTCACCACCTTCGGTATTTTAATCTTCATGTCTGACGCCGTCAAGATATTACTCTTGACGCCGTCACCTTGTATCTTCAGCATGGAAATTTGGTACTTTGCCGTTTTCTTCACTTTTATGCTCCAAAAACGTCCAAAATGGCTTCTTTTCCAGAATTCACTCTCCAAACACCTAAAATCACAAAAGGAACGATTTAGGGCAATATTTGATCAAATAAATTCGGATTCGGGCTTAAATGACCCCCTAAAAACGGATTATTTTTTGCCTCATCATATACCCTTACACTTGAGATTTGGTTGTCCTCAAGCAAATGTGCTTTTATTCTACTCGAAAGACAAGTTAGGGGTCATTTAACACTAATATAAAAGTAATTACAACAAATAATCATTCCACTAAAGACCAATATACAAGCACGGAGGTCATACACAAGCACCTCACAAATAGTGTTTAGATACTCACATCTCTCGGGTGTAATAAAGTAATATAACATTATGGAAATGGAAGATATCTCTCGCTACCTGTCATAACAAAATAGATTACCATAGGCGTGGGAAAGGATCAAACCTCCACCACATGGCGTAAGCACCTAGGATAAACTATCAAAGAGGTCTTTTAAAGGGTTGTAACGTTAGGTATAGGGATATGAATTACACGGTTTTGTTGGATAAAGGAAGTTTTACTGGTGGCGAGTTAACAATCTTGGTTAATTACATGTACAATATGGCGTTGCTAAGCCAAGACTAGACTCGACTTAAGCTAATAAATGAAAAATAACAAAAACATAAAATAAACATAGAATAAAAACGGGATGGTAGTCCGTATATATATTTTTTTTTCTTTTTTTCTTTTTCTATATTTTTTTTTTTTTTTTTTTTTTTTTTTTTTTTGTTTTTGCATACACTCTTACCCTACCATCCGAAATAATACATCATAGGGGATGAGAATTCCCCTTACACTTGAATCTTTACATACTTTACATTTAACTAATCTAATGACTCGAATTAAGAAAATCAAAACACTTGGAGCACTTTTAAGATTAACGTACATATGGGGGTAATATATTATGTTCTTCCCCATTACTCCATAAAATAAGTACTTACCCATGAGTCCCAATAGTCCCAAAACAATATGTACAATGATATGACTCGACTTAGCAACCATGTAATCAATTAGAAAGTTAACTTAGGGTTTAACAAATAACAATAATGCACTAAAAATGAGCGCATACACGGAAGGCTAAGGCGATTTGGTTGTACATTTAAGTGGGGTGTAACAAATTCTTCCTTTAAGTAAGATGCTTAAAGTTAGAAACGAAAAGATAGGCTCGGAGGGGTGTACTAGGGGTATCGTGTACTAAAAATGAGTACAACGCTAAGGGTGTGGGAAAAATTAGTTGACTTAACTAGCCAAGTAATATGACTTAAATGGTCAAGTAATTATAATACGGGTTTAACACAAGGGTGATCCTAATGCCTCTTATCATGTAGTAAATCCTACCACACGAATGTAGTCTCACTCGCGGTCTCGGGATGCATCACTAACGCAAGTTCTAGAATCTAAATGCTACCGGTACACTCATAAGCACTAATAGTAAATGCTTTTCCTATCAAATCTAAAGGCGAACCTCACATTTTTGGGTGAAAATTTTTTCTGAATATACGGTTATGTGCTAGTCATACAACCTCCTATCCATGAGACGCTTGCTATGGCTAAAGTTTCACTCCTAAATGTTGTAAAAAATTTTAAATTTGGCGCTAAAATTGCACTAACAAGTATTTCTCGTAGTTTTATTACACATCTACTATCAGACAAAACAAACTCAAGCGAAAGTGCATATGTAAGGTATCATCTTTTTACTCTCCCCTTACACTTAAGATGAACATTGTCCCCAATGTTCAAGTAAAGAATGTAAAAGTGAAAAAGTAAAGAGAATGAAATCAAATACTCCCCTGATTCGCTCGGTATGGATTTTAGGTTGACCAGGTTAAATCTTCTTCCAAGAAAACGAACAATCAAAGCTTCCCTTCCAGAATATAAATCATCTTCTTGTCAAACATAACCTGTAAATCCTGACAACAATAGACAAGGCAACCTCGCGTAAAATCGGCGGCATCCTATATAAGTTACTAATCCTAGAAAACAAAGTAAGATATAATGCTTGTGGAATGAAGTTTGCAGATTTCCTGGAGATTATAAAACTTAATAATTCACAAAAACCATAAGACTCCGTTAGAAAAACAAAACCGGTAAAATTTCCAGATTTTTAACTCCTGACGCCGTCAAGAGTAATACTCTGACGCCGTCAGAATGGACCTGCATAAATTCTTATGTTAAGTTTCCGGGAAATTTCTGGAAAAACTTTGTCCTACTTCCTGGAAAATCCTGCAAAACTTCATTATGACTCAATACAAGCATTTGACTCTAACAAATACGAATATACATGTTCATTAAATATTGTGGAGAATCATGATCGGTTTGTTTCTTAAAAACATATATGGGGTTTCCCCTTACACTTATCTTTTGCAAAAATACCTTTAGGTTGGAGTTAAGACTAGGCCAAACAACATAATAAAGTATTTCCACATTTTAATTGAGAAACATGATCAACCAACAATAAAAATAAAACATGCATACGGAAGCAAATAACAATCAAACAAATAAAATCACACAAAACATGGGTTGCCTCCCAAGAAGCGCTTTTCTTTATTTACGAGTCTTGTAGCTAGACTCAAAGTCATGGGTTACTACGTGATCTCATCATTGGTTCCACTCTCTAGGTCGTCTTCTAAACTAGTATCGCTTTCATAGTGCAAGTACTTCGGATCTTCGAATTCGAAAACATCTTGTCGATACTTAGAACCAAGCTTACTAACATTCTTAAAGAATCCACATGATAAATCAGAAATATTCCTACACCCTCTCCTGACATCCTCATCACACAAGATAAGTTGGGAGCTCATCATATCAAGCCCGTCACAATCTATTCCCTTAAGGTCTTTTCTCTTGTATGGCGTTTGGTATGAAATCCTCCTAATCCCATCAGTGAAGGTCATGATTCCGTTCAAGTCATCCACTATCAAATTAGTGATTTCACAAAAGGGTGCTCCAAAAACGACTTGTGATAACCTAGGGTCGACATAGTCCTCGATGTTATCCGCAATTGTGAATTCCATAGGGAATGCCATATTTCCTACAAACACCTGGATTTCATGATCCTTGCCAACCACTTTCTCTCATTTGTAAATCATCCCCCATCTGCAGATATTGTTATAGTGAAACAATGACATAAAATTCTTTGGTAGGAATACATTAATGTATATGTTATCGAAGTACTTATGACCGATCATGCAGGGGATTTTGAGATTATCTGGATCACGTCGTCTTATCTTCCCCAACTCTCCATCCTTTGACCCATATAGATTCCCCTCAAGAGATGGACGACACTCATACACCTCCTCACTATCCCTACGAAAGATTACCTTCCTAACACCATTGGTGAGTACTACACTACCATCTTTCTCATCAAGGATTGCTCCTGATTCATTGATAAATGGTATCCCAAGGACAAGGTGGGTTAACGTTTGATTGGTGAAAGGGTCCACGTCGTCAACCACGGTGAGGTCAGCACTGTAAACAAGCCCTTCAATCCTAATTGATAAATTTTCTATTACTCTCTTGCTCGCAACGTGCTCTGGGAAGGTTTTGTGGTATAGGGAGAGGGGGATTATGTTGACTGGGAAGCTAGGATCTATATGACTATCGGTTAAGAGCTTTTCCTTAATGGTACAGGGGATTTTGAAAACTTTAGGGTTACTTTCCTTAGTATGATTGTTACCCACACTAATAACATCCTCCATTTTTCTCTCGGGTTCTTCTATAATAGATTTACCCAAAATGGTTTGATCTTTCTCGTGCTCTTCCGATTTCTCTTTCCTTTCATCAGGTTTGTCGGATTCTTGCGCGGTGTATTGCTCGGGTGAGTCGGTAGGTTTTCTTGCCAAATCATGGTCAACCCTTGAGGTCTCATCTTTCGCTGTCTGACGGAATTTGTTAGGTTGTTGTTGGGTTGGGTTGGGTGTTGAAGCAGGTATTGTGGTGATGGTGTTTACGAAGTGGATTGGTCCAGGGGGGTTGACAGGTTCTTCTCTGTTAGGAGACAGATGTTTGAATAGCTTGCTAGGACTTTTTATTTTTACAGGGGAAGCTGGTGGACTCATGATGGTAGCAGATTTAACCTCATTAACGGGAATGGGCCTATTATCAACATGCTCTTTGATAGCAGTCAACAGATTACAAATCTTGTTGTTTACATCATCCTGCTGTTGTTTAAATTTGGCCTCGAGCGTAGCGAGCTGTAGTTCTTGAGAGAGAATGAATTTCTTTAAAGTATCTTCACAGCTTTGCCTAGGATTGCCTTGTGATGGAAAATGCTCGGACCAAGTGAGTGGTGAGGAGTCATTGAAGGATACGCTTCGCGTTTGGTACCTTCTAAAATCAGGTTTATCCTTCCATGCCTCATAGGCTTTGGCAGAAGTTTGAGGACCCTGACCTATGTGCGATGATGTGAATTCGTTATAAGCACGTTTTGGAAGTTCCATGCAGTTATGGGTCTCATGAGGACCATTGCATAGTTTGCATGTAGAAGCGGTTCTGCTTACTTGGCTTGAAGGTTTATGGGCTTCGTAGGATTTCATGAGAGACTTGACTCGACCTTCAAGTTCCATGATCCTACGGTCGGGAGTGCTAGAATTGTTCGAAGGCAAAGATATTGCCTTGACCGTTTCGTTCAAGTCACGGGGATCATTCCAACTTTCGTTGTCATAGAGAGCAAGATCTTCTATGAGTTCCCATGATTGTTCCGCACTAAGATCACGTAGCTTACCACCGGCCGATTGGTCAATGGCTCGCCTCGTGGAGATGTCGATATGGTCATAAAAAATTTGGACTTGGAGCCAAAGATCTATGCCATGATGAGGGACTTTTTGGAGTAAGTCCTTGAAACGAGTCCATGCTTCATAAAGGGATTCATTTTGACGTTGTTGAAACATCAAGATGTCATTCCTAAGCTTAGTAGTTCTCCCCGGTGGGAAAAATTGAGCAAGGAAACGAGTGGTGAGATCATCCCATGTGGTGATGGATCCCGCGGGTAAACGCTCAAGCCATTGACTAGCTTGATCCCGTAGAGAGAATTGGAATAGGCGTAAACGGGTAGTCTCTCTAGTTTCAACACCTAGGTCTATGGAATCCACGATTTTGAGGAAGTCCTTAAGGTGTTGGTTTGGATCTTCGGAATGAAGTCCATGGAATGCACATCCGCTTTGCACCAACCGGATGGTGTCGGATCGCAAGGGGGTCACATTGGCTCCGGTGAGCTCAATGGTGTTTCGGTAGCCTTGATGGCTAGGTCGGGAGTAATCTCCTAAGGTTCGGGGCCTAAGGGGTTCTAGTGGTGGGTTTTGTTGTGGTGGGATGACGGGTTCAACGATGTTACCACCTTCCATGATGTTGGATGGTAAAGAGTTACGAACAAAGGCACGAAGAAATAAGATAGACTAAAGAAGACCTAAAAATAAAAATAAAAATCTTACTAGAAAGGAATCTAGCAAGTAGACCTAATAAAAAGAAATCCTAACCTAGACAAAAACTATTCCCCAGGCTGCGGCGCCAAAAACTTGATGCGTGGGAATCGCACCTTGCTTTACCTCTCGAGGGATCTCGAGAAGCTTACAACCCCCACCAGGCAGTGTACCTGATCGTTGTAGTATAGTATAGTGACAAGTACCGGGGGATTGATCGTTCAGCTTAGGAATAGTGTCGCTAGGATTAGAAAACCTAATTAATAGTTCTAAAGGTGAGAGATGATTATTTTTGTATTTTTATATTTTTATGAAAGCAATTAAAATCTCGGTTTTTGAAGGAGTGGGCGGAATTAGTTGCTAGTCAACTAACCCAAAGCTAAGATATATTCAAAATAAAATAATAAAAATGAAAACAAACTAATTATACTAAGGTTGTGAGCAGTAATTGGAGAAATTGTGTTTACTTAGACTTCACTACTCCCTAGATATCTTTTACACGTTAATTACTTGTTATACTTGTATGGATGACGGATTGTATTCCTTAATATCATTCGTGGGGTGGCATACATAACTCCCCAACTCTATGAGCTCTTATCTCCTCCTACACCATGACCCAGCACAACTATAGGGATTGTAAACAGTGGCTCATGCATTAAATACAACCAATAAAGACCTAGTACGCCTCGGTTCATGTTTCTTAAGACGTTCAAGCATGTTACCATTTGGAGATCTGCCAGTTTTCTTAAGCCTAACATATAAATCATTCATCCAAGAACAAGAATAAACAAGTAATCAACACATAATCAACATCTAGGTTTCATTAGATCTAAGCAAGCACAAGAGAGATCTAGCCTAGCATAATTGAATTGAGACAAGAACAAGAGATAAACAACCAACACATAGACATATTGATTGAATTAGAAGAACACTTATCTCAATTACAATGCAAGGTATCAAGGGTTTGGAACCCTTGAAAAACCTGTAAAAGAGGCACCAAATTCGTCTTTAGGGTTTCACCAAAACTTCTCCTCTTTTAATGAAAAAACTAGAAAACTATATATAGGAAAAGTAGGCTGACGGCGTCAAGAGTTACATGTGACGCCGTCACCTCGCCGCCATATACTTCCTCGGACGGCCTTGATCTACTTATGACGGCCTATGTGACGCCGTCACCGACCACGGTATTTTATTCTTGCCACTTTGACGCCGTCATGAAGGCGCCGTCACCACCTTCGGTATTTTAATCTTCATGTCTGACGCCGTCAAGATATTACTCTTGACGCCGTCACCTTGTATCTTCAGCATGGAAATTTGGTACTTTGCCGTTTTCTTCACTTTTATGCTCCAAAAACGTCCAAAATGGCTTCTTTTCCAGAATTCACTCTTCAAACACCTAAAATCACAAAAGGAACGATTTAGGGCAATATTTGATCAAATAAATTCGGATTCGGGCTTAAATGACCCCCTAAAAACGGATCATTTTTCGCCTCATCAACCTAGCGAACAGCTTTTTCAGGAAATGAATAACTACCCTAGCATCATTGGTCCTAAGGGCTTGTGCCTCTACCCATTTTGAAACAAAATCGATGGCAACTAAAATGTATTCATTCCCCCTAAAGATGGAAAGGGTCCCATGAAGTCGATTCCCCAGACGTCGAAAACCTCACATACTTGTATAAAATTCTGAGGTGCTTCATCTCTGTTCGATATATTCCCTGCTCGTTGACATGCATTGCATGCTTGTATCATTTCCTTAACATCACGGAATATCGTGGGCCAATAGAATCCCACATCGAAAATCTTTCGTGCGGTGGTGTGTATCCCATGATGGCCCTAGAGGGGCCAGAGTGACACTCTTTCATGATCTTTATTGCCTCATTTCCCGAAACACAACGTTTGATTATTTGATCAGGACACCTTTAGAATAAAAATGGTTCATCCCAGCAGTAGTATTTTAGTTGGGCAAAGAACCTTTTCTTTTCGTATTTAGTCATGTGTTCCGGAATGAGTCTGCTCGCAAGATAGTTAGCAAAATCAGCGTACCAAGGCTCAGAATCTGTCATTGACATGAGTTTTTCGTCAGGGAATGAATCCCGAATCTCGCTTCTATCAAGCTCATTAAGGGGATTTTCAAGACGAGAGAGGTGATCAGCAGCCAAATTCTCCGCCCCCCTTTTATCATGAATTTCAACATCAAACTCTTGTAACAACAAGATCCACCGAATTAGTCGTGGTTTAGCATCTTTCTTGGCAAAAAGATATCGGAGAGCCGAGTGATCAGTGAAAACAACTGTCTTTGAAAGGACAAGATATTGACGGAATTTGTCGAAGGCGAACACTACGGCTAATAATTCTTTTTCGATGGTAGAGTAATTCTCTTGAGCGGGATTCATAGTTTTGCTAGCGTAGTAAATAGGTTGGAATAGCTTGTCACGCCTTTGGCCTAATACTGCCCCGACAGCAAAGTCGCTAGCATTGCACATGATTTTGAAAGGCAACTCCCAGTTGGGTGTAACCATGATTGGGGCTTGCGTGAGCTCCTTTTTCAGGAGATCGAATGCATCCTTGCATTCTTGAGAGAAATCGAAAGGGGCATCTTTCACCAGCAATTGAGTCATTGGCCGAGCTATTTTAGAGAAATCTTTGATGAATCTCCGGTAGAACCCGGCGTGGCCCAAGAAGTTGCGTATTGCCTTAACAGTCGTGGGATAAGGTAATTTAGATATAGCTTCCACTTTCGCTTGGTCCACCTCAATCCCATTCCCTGAGACCTTATGTCCTAACACAATCCCTTCTTTTACCATAAAATGGCATTTTTCCCAATTTAAGACCAAGTTGGTTTCCTCATAACATTTAAGCATTTTTTCTAGATTAGCACGACAGCGGTCGAAAGAGCTCCCGAAGACCGAAAAGTCATCCATGAAAACTTTCATGCTGTCTTCCATCAATTCGTGAAAGATTGCGGTCATGCATCGCTAAAAGGTGGCGGGAGCGTTACACAGCCCAAAAGGCATCCTTTTATAGGCGAACATTCCATAAGGGCAAGTAAACGTGGTTTTCTCTTGGTCCTCAGGTGCTATAGGGATTTGGAAATATCCCGAGAACCCATCCAAGAAACAGTAATACTCGTGCCCAGATAATCTTTCCAACATTTGGTCAATGAATGGTAGGGGATAGTGATCCTTCCTTGTGGCATCATTGAGCTTTCTATAATCGATGCATACCCTCCAGCCAGTAACCGTTCTCTGGGGTACCATCTCACCCTTGTCATTTTTCACCACAGTCATTCCACCTTTCTTTGGTACAACCTGTACAAGACTAACCCACGGGCTATCCGAAATTGGGTAAATTAGTCCTGCATCCAGAAGTTTGATGACTTCTTTCTTCACTACCTCCTTAATGTTGGGATTCACCCACCTCTGGGGTTGCATGGTAGGTTTATAGTTTTCTTCCATAAGAATATTATGTGTGCAAAAATTTGAGTCAATCCCCTTAATGTCGGCTACACTCCATGCAAGGACTCCCTTATATTTCTTTAGAACTTCTAAGAGCTTACCTATTTGTTCATGTTTGAGGGAAGAGTTTATGATTACCGGCAGTTGATCCTCTCCCTGAAGGAAGGCATACTCTAGGTGGTTAGGGAGTTCTTTAAGCTCTAGTTTGGGTGGCTCGATAATAGAGGGCTTAAGCTTGTTTTCGGGTTTTCGGAGTTCAAGCTGTTCAGTGGTCTCTTGTCTAGGGTAGAAGGAGACTGCTCTAACGCCCTCCACCTTTTCTTCCTACAATAAGGGGAGGAAACTCATCCCGTAGCTAGCCATCTTCGATCTGTTCATCAACACAGTTTTCAATGACATACGTGATCGACCTCTCCGATGAAATAGAGCTGGTTAGCTGCTTCGAGAGAGAGATTCATAGTGTCTTTAATGTCGAAGGTTAAGCTATCGGTTCCTACTTGTAAGGTTAACTTGCTGTCATGAACATCAATCACTGCACGAGCGGTAGCAAGAAATGGTCTCCCTAAGATGATGGGCACCAAGTCATCCTCCTCCATCTCCAAGATCACGAAGTCCACCGGAAATTTGAATTTTCCAACCTTGACTAGCACATTCTCGCATATCCCTACGGGATATTTGACCGACCTATCGGCTAGTTGGATGTTCATACGGGTAGGCTTTAGTCCAGAGTATCCTAGTTTGAGGAACATGGAGTGAGGCATGAGGTTGATACTCGCCCCTAAATCGGCAAGAGTATATTATTTATTGATAGAGATCCTATGGAACAGGGCAAGGTGAAGCTGCCTGGATCGTCTACCTTTTTTGGCAGCCCTCGATGGGTCACCACCGAACATTCTTCCCCCAGAGTCACAAGACCCTCGAGTTTCTTTCGGTTGGCGAGTAATTTTTTAAAGTACGCGCTATACTTTGGCATGTGATAGCAAGCATCAAGGAGAGGTATGGTGACCACTGAATCTTTTAGATATGACAAGAATCTCTTATTGTCGTTCTCAATTTTTTGGTTCTTTAGGCGGGATGAGAATGGGATTCTCACAGGTTGGTTAGGTGGAGTTGATGGGGATGGTGTCACCAGGGAAGGTTGTTTGGGAGTATCGCTGCTCACATTACCTTCCTCCTCATGGAGCTCGCTTGGATCAATGGTGATAGGGTGTGAGCTCGGGTAAGGAGGGTCCTTGGTTGTTGTTCCAGCTCGAGTAGTCACCGCGAGCAGGGGGTCTTTTTGGCTTACTGATGGCCTGTCTTGGCCATCAAGGGTGGAGTTAAGCTTTTTGAACCATTCTTCCATGTCATTCTGTTGCTCAGCGATGAGCTCATCAAGACCTTTCAATTGTAAGCCTTTTTCTTGAGTGAAGTGACCGAGGTCATCTTCAAAAGTGCTCCTGATTTTATATTCAGGGCCTTCTTCCCCTTATTTTCTTTTTACCAGATTTCCCCAAAGGGTATAATCATCGTTTTGGTAAAAAGGCAAAAGGGAGGGGTCAGCGTAGATGTCATGTCCTGACAAACACGCATGTTCGGTCGTGGGTTCTCCTCCGCATTCCTCTACCTCGTGCGGGCCCCCACAGTAGTCGCAGATCAAGTAAGGATTTGAAAGTTGTTTAGTTGTTCGCGACCCCGCAAGGTATTCCATTCTTTTGTGAATTTTTCTTAGCCGATCTGAGGATGTTTGTGTGATTTCAGACATGCTAGCAGTTGACTCAGGTTCATCCCAAGTGTCATCTTGGTCTTGAGCGTATTCCTCAATCCTATCCCACCCTTCCTCGGCACTAAGATTGGCTAATTTCCCTTTTCTAGAATTGTTGATTCCGTTCTGGTCGTTTTAGGAGACATTGTCGTAGAAGATTTGGACCAGAAGCCAGAGTTCGATGCCAAGATGGGGAACTTGGTCTTATTAAATCTTTAAATCTAATCCACGATTTATGGATGGGTTCGTCCTTTCCCTTTCGGAAGCAGAGGATCCTATCCCTAAATACTGAGGTTTTCCCTGCTGGGAAGAACTTCTCATAAAACTTGGATATAAGTTGCTCCCATGTGAAAATAGACTCGAAGGGAAGTCTATCATACCATTCTTTGGCTTTTTCATAAAGAGTGAAAGGGAAGAATCGTAATCGGGACGTGTTTCTAGTGGCCCCGTCCGTATGGAGGGTGTCTACTATTTTCAAGAAGTCCTTGATGTGTTGAATCGGGTCATCATCATCTAGTCCGCAAAACTTGCACACACTTGGACAAGCCAAACATCGCTTGCACGCAAGACCTCATCGGTGTGTTCGTTTGGGAAGACAATGGCATTTGAGAAGCCACAAGGATTCAGGGAGGAGTAGTCATTAAGGCGCTTAGGAATGGGAGTTTCAGGGGTACTCACATCGTTGTTGGATTGGGAGCTAGGGGGTGTGAGGTGATTGTCTGAATTTTCTTCAGAAAGGGCCTCATCAAAATTGATAGCTATGCTAGATGGTTCGGGTGTTGAGAGAGATCGTCTTAGCCTACGCATTTCCCTTTCAGGTTTTGCATAGGGCAAAACTAGGTCTCTAGCGGAACTACGACTCCTAGTGACTCTAAGGTTCGAGAAATCGTCATTTGCCATGATGGTGGATGGTGAAGGTTACGAACAAAGACACGAAGAAATAAGATAGACTAAAGAGAACCTAAAAGTAAAAATAAAATCTTACTAGAAAGGAATCTAGCAAGTAGACCTAATAAAAAGAAATCCTAACCTAGACAATAACTATTCCCCGGGCTGCGGCGCCAAAAACTTGCTACGTGGGAATCGCACCAGGCTTTACCTTTTGAGAGATCTCGAGAAGCTTACAACCCCCACCAGGCAGTGTACCTGATCGTTGTAGTATAGTATAGTGACAAGTACTGGGGGATTGATCGTTCAACACAGGAATAGTGTCACTAGGATTAGAAAGCCTAAAAACTAGGTCTAGAGGTGAGGGATGATTCTTTTTGTATTTTTATATTTTTATGAAAGCAATTAAAATCTCGGGTTTTTGGAAGAGTGGGCGAAATTAGTTGCTAGCCAACTAACCCAAATAGCTAAAGATGCAATCAAAATAAAATAACAAAAATGAAAATAAATCTAATTACTAATGTGGTGTGAACAATAATGGGGAGAGTTGTGTTTACTTAAATTTCATTACTCCCTAGATATCTTTTACAGGTTGATAGTTTGTTACAATTGCGTGGATGACGGGTTATATTCCTTAATACCATTCGTGGGTTGGCGTACGTACTTCCCCAACTCTATAAGCTCCTACTTCACTCCTATGTCGAGCCTGCAAGAAGCTCCTAACATGGGATCACTAGAATTCGCTCATGCATTAAATACAACCATAATAACCTAGTACGCATTGGTTCATGTTTCTTAAGACGTTCAAGCATGTTACCCTATGGAAGTCTGCCAGTTTTCTTAAGCCTAACATCGAAATCATTCATCCGTAACAACTATAAACAAACAATCAACCCATAATCAACATCTAGGTTTCACTACATCTAAGCAAACACACAAGAGATCTAGCCTAGCATGTTAAATTCAAGACAAGCGTAAGATATATTCAAACAACACATAGACATATTGAATGAATTGAAAGGATACTTATCTCAATTAAACATGAAAGGTTTCAAAGGGTAAAAACCCTTGAAAGAACAGTAAAATTCGTGCTAGGGTTTCTCCAAGTTATGCCCTCTAAAGTTACACACTAATGAATGAAAAATTGCAAAACTATATATAGCTTTTCCATGGTGACGGCGTCAAGAAGAAATGTCTGACGCCGTCAACTCGCAGCCCATAATAATATCGGATTGCCTAGATCCAGATTTGACGCCGTCATGTGTAATATTACTCTGGGCCATCACATGTAATTGGACCATGACGGCCTATGGTGACGCCGTCATGCCCATAGTGTAAAATCCTTCTGGATCGTCACGGACTTTATCCACTTCACCTCTTGTTTTACTCTTGATGCCGTCATGTAGGGACTTGTGACGCCGTCAGGTACTATTCCCAGCAAGGAAAATTAAGACTTTGCCGTTTTCTTCACTTTTATGCTCTAAAAACGTCCAAAACGCTTCCTTTTCCAGAATTCACTCCAAAAGTACCTAAAATCACAAAAGGAACGATTTAGGGCAATATTTGATCAAATAAATTTAATTCCGGGCTTAAATGACCCCCTAAAAACGGTTCATTTTTTGCCTCATCAGATGGAGTCACTTCGGCCAACCGATCCATCACCAAACCAAGCTTGTCCACAGGATCCTTCCATCTGAGAATAGCACGAGAAATACTGTCGAGCTGGCACCATTCTCTCTGACCAGATCATCGCTAAGCTCTTTTAGTTGGCACAAAAGTGGATAACACACAGCATGGCAGAATAAGGAGTTGCACCCATACAGATAAGTCACCCGAGCGCGCAAGGACCTTATCCAACGCATATCGAAAAAGCTTGGCAAAACCAAGCCGCGCCCTAGAGGGAATACATTAACCGTGCGTAGCTTCTTTGAAAGGACCTCTTCGAGGAGGTTGATGTCAAAACAAGTGGACTCACCGTCAAGAGGGGGCACCACATAAGCGGCTCCGTTAACAACCTTATCAGCAACAAGAGTACCATCCGACTCATCAACGACACTCTCCTTGACTATATTCAGGGCCGGTCTAAGAGGCACCGGGATACTGTAGATCGCCACTTCGTCTTAACTAGGTGCAAGAACCACATCACCAACGGCATGTTTACAATTCTTACTAAATGTGTGAGTGCAATAACACTCACCAGAACGCCATATGCCTACTTGATGAAGTGCCTGGTCAAAAGTAGAGAATAAGGAGAAGTCACTCGCAATACGTGTTTTGTGAGAAGCCTTCAAAACATCAGTCTTAAAATGGCGGGTGCCCAAGTGGTCAATAAAATATTTCTTAGTAAACCCCTTCCCATTCCCCCCACTGCACCCCTCGTGTCCTTGTAACAGACATGATATCGGAAATGCGCCAAGGCTGGCCATGATAAGGAATAGACCGTTTGTCAAAACTATATCAAACCCCAAGACCTTTTTCGTGGGCGAACTACAATTCCCTTAGAGGCCAAAAACCACAAAGTCCACCAAGGTAAATTGAAAAGGCCCACTCACAAAAGTCCAAGCTTAATAAACAAACAAACAAGCCCACTAAATAAACCAGCAAATAGGAGCGGGCCCACCTGGACAAATAAATCGCTGGTTATTTTTATCACCACAAGACAAGAGGCAAATCGCAACTGGGGGGGGGGGGACCATCAAGGCAAATCGCTTGCTATTATTTTCACAATTGGACGACAAAGGGTGGGAAGATGAAGGCAAATCGCTACCGTATATGGCAAAAAAGGACTTTCTTCCCCAAAGATCAAATCGCTAACACAACAGCAAGCCGCACCAAGAACCGGAATGCGAGACAAAAAATATGAACCCCAGAAACAGGAGTACACGCCAATGATCGTTATGAAAGACGCAGGAAGCACACCCCACCAACACGATGTCCACAGCTCACCCAAAACCAAACACAAAAACAACAAAGGAAAAACAAAAACACGCCTCAGAGAAGCAATATGGACACAATAGGTGATGATCCAACTGAAAGTTGAATCACAGGTGAAGGGAACGAAGACGAAGATGCAGGATCAAGGAGATCCCATGAATCGCCAAATTCGCCTAATATTATAATTATTATTATTTATAAAATTATTATATTTATTGAAACATTATAATTTTAATAATAATAATTTTACATTATTATTTTTATTATAGTAAACTGCAAAAGACGTCGTTAAAATTTTTGAAAATTGTGAAATATGTCCTTGAAAAAAAACTGCAAATACTGTTTTTAAGATATGTAATTTTTAAAATAAAGGTAAATTACAAAAATGGTCATTCACGTTCCATGAAATAGCAAAAATGGGACCGAGACAAAAAGTAGCGCAAAAAAGACACCAACGTTCCGAATTTATGCAAAATCGCCACCGAGATGCCTTTTCCGTTAGTTTCATCGTTAAGTGCCATGTCACCGAGGGTATTATCATCATTTCACTACTTTAAGGTCCACGTGGCATATCACTATTGATTCAGGGACTAAATTTGCAAAGTTATTTTTATCTTTTATTTCATATTTACCACCACCACCACACAACCAACACCACCACCATTTACCCTTCATCTTCATCTTCTCCGGTGATCAAACCCAGATTCCGGTGACCAATCCCAGATTCCGATCACCTTTTCCTTTTCTTTAGTTTAAATCATTATTGTTCATAAAAAATAAGTTCAAGCTTGATTCTTTAACATTCTTGTTAAAGAAAAAAACAGACTTTGACATCTTTTATCCTTTAAAACTAAAACTAGTTCTTTTCGGGTCAAAATGGATCATGTTCTGTGAATCTGTCAACCCCATTTTATTTTTTTTGAACGGTTACTTTCTTCAAGGGAAAACCATGTCCAATTCGAAACCCAATAGAGGGAAAACCTTCAACTTAAGCCGCCTGAAGGCACGACACTTAAATTGAAGTAAACACTGCCTTCTCCAGATTCGAACCCTTGTGGGTTGAAACCTTCATTGAAGGACTTTGAAATCGTACCAACAGGGCATTGTGGTCCACAAGTAAGGACTTCCCGGTTTGGTCACTCAAACCGGTACTACTCTCCACTAGACACGCTTAACTGAATAAGACATGCCCAGTGGACCACAAGCCCATTGGTTGTCAACCCCATTTTATAATCCTTAAAAGATCACTTGTCACGCAGATTATAATATACGCAAGATTCTATCATGTACCTTGAATCAATTTCAATTATTAGAATTTTAAAATAAACGATGACTTTGATGAATTGTATTTCATCAATCTCCTAGCTAGATCCAAAGGCCAAACTAGATATTTTCAAAATCTTTTCTTGACAGTAAATTCATCCACATTGACCTCTTTAACCATTAATAATGGTTACAAAATAAGGTTACACTAGTAGTCCAGAACTCCAAATCACACCGGTTTCATATATATTAGACAGTACCTAAGAGGTAAATCGTGCGGTTATGCATAAATCATGTTGAGTAGGTTTACACTTTCAGCATCATTATACTAATGCCAACTATTCAATACATGTTTCTATTCATATACTATAAACTTGATTTAATTAAGTTAATAATGTGTTATTAAGGTCAACTACTCGATGCACGTTTCCACTCTACACTTCTTTATTATTCAAGTTTACAAAGGACGACTCATCATAATTTTATATCTGAAATAAATCTTTTATTTAAGTAAAAAGTACACAAATTTTCAGAAATATAATTTTCTAGACTTTAATTGTTTCCTCGTTGTTACGCAATAAACGGAAAAAGGTTTCAAAAAAGTCATACTGTATAAGCATATTCTCTTCTCTAGTTCTCCCTGCCATACTTTATTCGGTTTTAGCATTTAGATTGACACTTACTTTTTTATATGAAAAAGTTTTGTATAGATAAAGTTGTGCAATAAGTGTAAGGTTACAACACAACTAGGACATTAATATCAACGTTTTAGCAATATCAGTCGTCAAGGTATCTTAAAGATGCGATTTTAGACAAAGCTGTGATGTTTTGTATTCTGGCAAAGAGTCATTGACTGTATTTGTGCCTAGCTGCATACTGCATTATATGGTTTTTGACAAAATAATTTGTGTATCTTATAAATAATTACTTCTACTGAAAATTAAATCCTATTTGACCTTGATCACATTATTGGTGTTCCCTGTGCCACGTAAATGATGATTTGACTTTCCATTGATAGAAATTTCTTTGTCACAGATACTACATACATGCCAATAAAATGAGTTAAACCTAGATTTCGGTGACCAAACTCAGCATCCTGTACATGTCTACCAAATCTTGGACTGATGATCACTATGGGCATGAGTATGGCCGGAAAAAGTGACCCACCTTTACGGAAATAGTGATCGGAATCTGGGTTTGGTCACCGAAGAAGATGAAGATGAAGGGTAAAGGGTGGTTGTGTTGGTTGTGTGGTGGTAGAGGGTGGTGGTGATTGTGGTAAATGTGAATTAAAAGATAAAAATAACTTTGCAAATTTAGTCCCTGAATCAATAGTGATATGCCACGTGGACCTTAAAGCAGTGAAATAAAGATAATATCCTCTGTGACATGACACTTAACGATGAAACTAACGAAAAATGCCTCTCGGTGGCGATTTTGCAAAAATTCGAAACGTTGGTGTCTTTTTTGCGCTACTTTTTGTCTCGGTCCTATTTTTGCTAATTTATGAAACGTGAATGACCATTTTTGCAATTTACCCTTAAAATAAAATGTCAAAGTGGGTTATAATTATAAAAAAGAAAGGTGATCCAAATTTACAACTTTAATCACTTCATATTTTTTTCCCCCTTAAATCACGTTTGTTAGATTTGTAGTCCGGATTTATCTATTAAGTCAAAAAGATTTTGAGTTTCCAAAATAAAACTCATATACGAGTGATACTCTTTTGACAATGTTTTTTTACTTGTGGTATTCAACGTTCAATTCCATTTTCACGAAATATGTGCTATAGATATTAGTTATAGAGAAAAGATCAATGCAGAACATGATTTATCTAAAGAACAAAGCAACCAATCATGACCATTCATTTAACTTTGATCTAATGGCTAAATTTAATCATTAATTTAAATTAATAAAACAAATAGGGGTGTTTATGTCATTTCCTACTCCACCTAACACTCCACCATTTTTATGTTCCTGCATCACATTCACACACACACACACACCAGTTTACACACACCTCTTTCTCACCAAAGACACACGCTAATCACCATAAACCGTCGTGGATCCGCCATATCATCATAAATCGTCGTCGATCTGACGTCGATCACGCTGCCGATCTATTTTTTCATCAAGTTCTATTTTCCAATGATTGTTTGTGTGTGTGGGGAGGGAGGGGGGAGGTGCGGCGGGGGGTGACAGGATCTGTGGCGGCCGGATCTGTAACCTGATTTGCACATTATAGAGGTCATCACTTCACTTACACGAGAAACAAACAAAGAAGATTCAGTTGCAATAGTTGGAGCTATTAGTGATGTCATTTCGTTTAAGTGTCATGTGATATTTGTATTTGTCTTTGAACAACGTTTTGCAAATACAGGGTTAATTTAATGAACTTTTTTTGTTCCATGTTCTTAAGATGAGATCTGATATATTAAGTTCTATTAAGTTATCACTCATCATTACGAAGAAGAGTATTGAAGTTGTACTTGTTATGAGGTGAGTGTTTGTCTTTTTATAAATTGATACTTGCTTGATGTAGATGATGTTGACCTGGGAGCTAATGTCATCAAGTGAAACAAAAGGTTTCATGAACCGGTTTGATTCTTTATTTATGTGTTTGAGTAAAATCTTGGTAACATCAAAGGACAACAATATAAACTTTTAGTGTTTTATTTATTAGTGGATTAATATTAAGTGGATATGGATTTTGTAATTTATATTTATTTAAATATCAATGAATTGTTGTTATGTGCTTATGTATGTTGTTAATGACGAATTGATAATTCATGTTTTCGGCTCTATTAGATGAAACCGAAAATTAGATGAAACACATGTGATTTATTTGGCTTATCACATGTGATTCAGTTGTAAATCACATGTGATTAACATTTTTTCATGATAAAAATTAACAAAAAATTAAAATAAAAAAATCAAGTGTAATTTACTCCTTTCTAGATTAAAACAGAATCACATGTGTTTAATTTTATAACAGAAAAGAGTAAATCACACGTGATTTACATTTTTCCTTTAAAAAAAAAAAAAAAAAAAAAAAAAAAAAACTTTCTAAATCAAAACTAAATCTCATGTGTTTAAGTTTGTAATAGAAAAGAGACGTGATTTACATTATTCGATAACAAAACACAAGAAAACATAATCACATGTGTTTCAATTTAAAACAGAATCACGTGCAATTCACAAGTGATTTATATACAAATCACATGTGATTTACACATAAATCACATGTATCACATGTGATTTACCAAATTATTAAAATCACATGTGTTTAAGTTTGTAATAGAAAAGAGATGTGATTTACATTATTCCATAAGAAAACACAAGAAAACATAATCACATGTGTTTCAGTTTACAACAGAATCACGTGCAATTCAAAAGTGATTTATATACGAATCACATGTGATTTACACATGAATCACATGTGATTCACCAAATTATTAAATCTAGTAATTAATACAAAGATAAATGATTGTTTTTTAAATAAACCAATCGTTGTTAGAAAATAGTTTTTTTTTTTTTTTTTTTTTTTTTACCGATACTAATTCATCACTTTAATCTCTCTTTCACACTTAATAATCTTTTCGCCACACTTGACAAGCATATATTCTTTAATATCATCTTTTTAGCCTTGATTGACTTGTAGTTGACTTTTATTAATTTAGCTTTTTAGTACTAATAAAAAAAACCAAAACTTAAGATAACTAAGTGCTCAAAACGAGACTAAAACGTGATTCTCAATTCACCTTCTCGTGAAAACGATACTTACGTAATTTGATACTTACCAATATACTATTAGTATAAAGGTATCTATGCGAGTATTTTAAAATTTTAATTGGTGCGTCATGATGTGAACCAATACCACCGACCCATCTTCACAACACAATAAACAAAGAATTGGTTACTAGAATCACACATGATCCATCATATAATCACATGTGATTCTTGAACAAATCACATGTGATTGATGTATAAGAATCTCAGAACTAATGAATAGTGTGCACTTTAATCATATGTGATTCATCAAAGAATCACATGAGATTTTGTACAAATCACATGTAATTGGTGTAAAAAAAATCAAAACTTATAAAGAGTGTATATTTTAATTTTAGCTGTTTTGATGCACGATCGCATGTAATATTATGCCAAATAAAAATAAAATCACATGTGATTTAGGAAAACCAAAATTTCTCATTTTCAGTTCAGAAAATGCAAATCACTTAAGATTTATATTTAATTACAACAACAAAATCACATATGATTACTCTTTTGTAGATCAAAATACAGTCAAATTTGATTTAGTTTACAACAACGAAAAGCAATCACATGTGATTTAATTTTTTTCATAATAAAACACTACAACAACAAAATCACGTGTGATTTACTTTTTTTACCAATTAATTGAGAATTCATCAATTGTTTTGATGACAAGTAGTTACTAGAATCACAGGATTTTGTACAAATCATATATGATTATCGTAAAATAATCTATAAAGTAACAAAAATTCGATCACCTCGCCGGAAAATAATCTATTAGTTAGAAATTTTGCAAAAAATCATCTAAGTAGTTAGAAATTTTGCATTTTTAATCTTCACGCCACCTCGCCGGAAAAAAATTCGATCACTTTTCGGCGACAAAAGCACCGTCACCGACCTCACATCCTAAGTTTTACTGTGATTTTACAGTTAAACGAAAGTTTTACGGTTAGTCGGAAGTTTGCCGGTGATTTAGAATGTTATCCGGTTAACCGGAGATTTTTTGGAGAAGAAGACATGGATGAGAGAGAGAGAGAGCATTGATGTTTCTTGTAACTGATTGAAAATGAGAGGCTTGAACAAGTTATTTTGTGTTTTTTACATTTTTGCCCCTGCTTTATCATTTGATTCTTAATCAGCGCTGTTGGATGGAGTTGAATTGGAGGGCCACGATTTGTTTGTTTGTTCCTTAGAGATTTGGTGTTTGTTATTGATCCCGCCTCATTAGTTATAAGTTTTCTATACAAGATCTCCTCCAACTTATCTTAGTTTTTCACTACTCCATAACCACCGGTAACCACATCCGGGAATAGCGGCTACCACTACACCACACCCCAAAGCTGGAAAGGACAAGTAACATACACCTGGATTCTGCATCTTTCATATTTTATGTCTAACCATTTCAACAACCGCAAGACCACTTATTAAAGCCCTGAAAATAAGTGTATATATATCATATAATCATCACTTGGGAAAACAAGTTTTAGCATAAACAGTTAAGTTATGATCAATATCTTGCAAACTTAAACGATTTTGAAATTGACAGAACATATATTCAGTATTAACTATATGTTAGATTCTAATTTACACTTACACGCATGGAGATGGGGGCTGAAAATATTGGCTCAAAATAATACTACGTAACGTGTTATATGAGATGGAGATGGGGCATTTTAGTAACTTGATAGTTGCAAAAAACTATTTTTTACTTATGAGTTAATTAAATTAATGACATGTAATAACAAATTAATGCGTGAAAAATTAACCCGTCATATTTGCTATTATTATAGACTAGTTATAATGTCCGCGCACGCGCGGTGTTTTTTTAAAATTTTTTTTTGAATCATATATTTTTATTTATTAAAAAAACAAATAATTTAATATTTGTTTTGTTTGATTTATGATGTTTAATTATAGTTTTTTTATCATTAAAGATAATTATTTAAAAATTTTAATCCTATTGTTAATTGCATCTTATCTATATTTTTTGTATTTATAAATATAAAATGTTATCTAATAAAAAAATATTTTTTTTAAATAAAAGTATTACTAAATAAGGTATGATTTGATTTTTTTTAAAATGAAAAAGCCTCATTTAAGGTTTTGTTTTATTATATAAAAGATTACAACAAGTTTTGTATGTGTAGTTTAAAAGTTGATTCTAACTCGATTTTTTTTTTTTTTTTTTTTTTTTTTGAAATATCATTTCTGTTTATAAATATGGACTTTAACTTATTTTATTATGGAAAAGATACTTCATAAAACAAAGTGTAGTAATATAAAACTAGCCATATTTGGGAGCGGATAAGATATCTGTGCCTGTGTGGACCGCCTTTTCGTCAAGTGTCTCTGTAATTTCTTTTTCATTTTGAACAACTAGATTTATGGGAGAGACATAAATATGAGATACTAGTGGGCTGTTTAGCTGATTTTCACCATACCTCATAATGGCTGGTTACTAACATTATTTAGAGACTTTGGCTAAAAATATTTTACAATTTTTGTTAAAACTAGGAATGGAGAAAGTAATATTGACCTACATTTTTTTTAAGTGTGCACTATGTCATTTTTATTTAGTGATTATATTACACAAATTAGGTTTTACATACTTTCTTTTAAGGCAAAATGTTTTCACGAAAAGGCCTAGAACGATACCCGCCATTTTTAAAATTAATGCCGTTATCGACTTCTATTATAACAAGTTTTCTGTGTCACTTTTAGTAAAAAAATGAAACCTCTAGCTAGTCATCACAACTTTTTGTGCGGCGCTATGTCATTTTAATTTCTTGTAGTACTTGTTAGCTTATAAAACACCTAAAGACAAAATTTAGACAATTAAATAACTTAGAGCAATCAGAGTTTTTTTTTAACAGGATATATAATGTAAACACGTATACATGGGTAAGATAGTTTTAATTCAATAGAAAAATGTTCTCTTTTTATAAAATTGCGATATATAAACTTAAATAAACGTGACAATAATAAAGTCATACTCGTATTTCATACCTACATTTGTCTTGTTTATACGCGAATCCATTATAAATAGGAGCTCAAATTACACATTGAGACACACCTCTCTTTTCTCCAACCATGTCTTCTACACTAGTCCCTTTAACGTCCACATTCACTTCATTTCCATCTAAACAATTAGCCACATCCACCAACTCACAATTCACCTCCAAGGCTCGAACCAACCAAACCCATGGTTTCAAAGTTTCATGCAACGCTTCACCTGAAGACAATGAGAACCAATTCATACTACCCGAAACACAAAAGCTTATACTACCCAATAATGTAGACCGAAGAAACCTCCTCGTGGGGCTTGGCGGCCTGTATACGGCTGCCAGCCTTACTTCACTCCCGTCAGCCTTTGCTAGTCCCATTACGGCTCCTGATATCACGAACGTATGCAAGGACTCAGCATCAGGCTTTAACACTGCTACTGCTATAAGGACAGGGAAATGCTGCCCTCCTAGCCTTGGGAAGAAGGTTAAACCGTTTAAGTTTCCTAAAGAAAGAATAACTCGAGTCCGATGGCCCGCACATTTGGGCACAAAACAGCAAGTTGATAAATACTTGAAAGCCATAGCAGCCATGAGGGCTCTCCCAGATGACCACCCGCACAGCTTCGCAAGCCAAGCTAAGATTCATTGTGCTTACTGTAACGGTGGTTATACTCAAGTCGATAGCGGTTTCCCTGATATCGATATCCAGATTCATAACTCGTGGCTCTTCTTTCCGTTCCATCGTTGGTACCTATATTTCTACGAGAGAATTCTCGGGAATTTGATCAATGACCCCACGTTCGCTTTGCCTTACTGGAACTGGGACGATCCTGTTGGCGGAATGACGATTCCCGACTTTTTCTTACCAGAAAACAGCGCTGCTTATGATGTTTACCGTGATGCTCGGCACAAGCCACCCCAACTAGTTGATCTCGCCTTTGACGGCCGTGAGCGTGACGTTTCAAATGAAGTGCAAAAGCAATGTAATCTTAGCACTGTGTACCGAGATTTGGTGAGAAATGGAACTGATTCAAAGAGTTTCTTTGGAGGCGAATACGTAGCTGGGGATAAGCCTGTTGCAAATGGTGCCAAGTCGATTGGATCGGTCGAAGCTGGGACTCACACGGCTGTGCATAGATGGGTTGGTGACTCGACAAAGCCTAATAATGAAGACATGGGTAACTTCTACTCCGCAGGGTATGACCCTGTGTTTTACGTGCATCATTCGAATGTCGACCGCATGTGGAAACTCTGGAAGGATTTGGGCATTAAAGGACACAATGAACCAAAAGATAAGGATTGGCTAGATGCATCATATGTGTTTTATGATGAGAATCAGGACCTTGTTCGTGTCTACAACAAAGATTGTGTCAAGTTAGATAAGCTGAACTACGATTACTTTGTGACAGAGGGTGAGATCGCATGGCGCAAGAGTCGACCCGGAAAACGTAACAAAAATGTGAAACGTCCAACTGTATCAATTGCAAAGGTGAAAACCGTTGAGCAATTGAGGTTCCCAGTTGGTGTAGACCCAGAGTTGAAGGTTCGTGTGAAGAGGCCAGCTGTGAACAGAACTGAAGCCGAGAAAGCACAAGCGAATGAGATTTTGATGATAAATGGAATAAGATTCAACAGTGACAAGTTTGTGAAGTTCGATGTGTTTGTGAATGACAATGTCGAGGATGGAACACTTACCACGCCTTGCGATCCAGAGTACGCTGGTGGTTTTTCACAAGTTCCACACAACGATAAGATGAAAATGTTGATGACAAGTGCAGCGAGGTTCGGGTTAGATGAGATATTAGAGGACACAAACACTGAAGGTGAAGAATATGCATTGGTGACATTGGTCGCTAGGGCTGGGTGCGACGATGTCACGGTTGCGGACATCAAGATCGAGTTGGTTCCTATTGAGGATTAATCGTAGCAAGATCCTAAGTACGATTGTAATAAAATGTGCATTGTCTAAACGTGCACTTTTGTTTGTGTACCATGATGTTTAATTAGACATGTAATGATCGTTGCCAGGCATGATCTCCACTTCGATCTTGTAATAATATTGGTTTTACCAAGTCGCGTATTATATCATTCATATTCCAAATATATTTTTAGTTAACATAGCTGTATTTCTTTAAGAACTTATAATGAACAATACTCATTGCTAAAAATGCTGCAGAATAAAAGTAGTTTGGTATTTTTGAGAAAAAACAACCAAAATACAAACTCAAAGCAATTCCACATAAGATCCAACTGGGTGACATAAGATCCTCGTGATGTGTATCTTTGTACAACTGGATTTGAACGTAAAGTGAAATGTAAATGAAATAGGAGTAATATTGTAAAGATATTTGAATAAAAAGTTAGAATCACTTTTGTTTATTTATTTATTTATTTTTTCATCTTCTCGTAAAAAAAAAAAAAAAAAAAAAAAAGTATTACACGTTCATGCGTGAAGTGTGTTGCACCAATCAAACTGTAATATAGTTTTTCTTTAGAGTAAACTACACCGTTCGTCCTTATGGTTTGCGTTGACCGCATCCCTTCGTCCCTTGACCAAAAAAATTGCACCACTAGTCCTTAACTCAGAAACGTTATGCACCGTTAGTCCCTCCCTCTAACGGGGCCACTAACGCTCGTTAAATCTTGTTAAAATGACGAATATACCCTTAGTAACATAAACCATTTAATTACTTATTTATTTCATTTCAAAACCCTATCATCTTCATCCTCACTACACTCTCTTTCTTTCACCAAAACCCTAGCCGCCCAAACA
Source organism: Artemisia argyi (assembly GCA_030686995.1). Lineage (NCBI taxonomy): Eukaryota > Viridiplantae > Streptophyta > Magnoliopsida > Asterales > Asteraceae > Artemisia > Artemisia argyi. The sequence goes on along the minus strand of CM060677.1, from coordinate 28,884,477 downwards.
CCACCCACTGCCATCCCCACCACAGCTCCACCGCCATCATTCTCACCACACCACCACCACCATTCAACTCCCCACAACCTCCTCTCTCCGATCTACTACCACACGCGCTCAAAAGCTCATCATCACTCCTTATTCATATTACACGCGCCATCCTTTTCATCCTAACCCCACCACATACCACCATACACACGCCGTCAACAACCCCCACCACCTTGATTGTTCACTGCCGTCGCCTAAAACCCACTACTACCATCATTATAACACCTAACACTTGCAGATCTGTTGGATAAAAAGGTAGGAAACGTGTTTTAACATGTGAGTTTACTCGGCCACGACTCAAACTCGTGATTTCTTGATTTTTGTATTAGATAACAAATGGGTTTTAATGTTTTGATGAATAAAAGTAAATAAAAACGTGATTAAAAACTAACTTTGGTATTAATGTTGTGTTTGTGTGTGTCGAGTTAGATTCGAACCGTGAGCATAAGCTCACGGTGTTGGTGTCGTTTGTGTTCTCGTTGTTCTTATCATTGTTATTGTTGTTATGGGTTGATGGTATTTTGATGTTAGTGACCTGTTATGGTTCATGTTGGGAAGCAGATTAGTAAGGATTTGATGCTGTTAGGTTGTAGCCGTAGGTAAGGATTAGGAGTTGGGAGTTGTTTTGAGTGTTTGTATGTTTTTTTACGTAAATAAAGAGACGGAAACGTAAATAAACAGAAGAAAACGAAAAAAATGGACGAAAACGAAAAAAAAAAAAAAAGAAAACGAAAAAAATGGACGAAAACGTAAAGAAAATGCGAAAACGTAAGAAAAATGAACAAAAACGTAAAAAACGGGCGAAAACGTAAAAAAACAGACGAAAACGTAAAAAAAACAGAAGAAAACGAAAAAACGAACGTAAACGTAAAAAAACGGACGAAAACATAAAAAATGACGAAAACGTAAAAAAAAGGGACAAAAACGTAAAAAACGGATGAAAACGCTTAAAAACGGATAAGAATGGAAAAAACGTATGAAAACGTAACAAAAACGGACAAAACGTAAAAAAGACGGACGAAAACGTAAACAAACAGTCGAAAACGTGAAAAAAACGGACGAAAACATGAAAAACGGACGAAAACGTAAAAAAACGGACGAAATCGTATAAAAACAGAAAAAAGTGAAAATTACACCGTTCGTCCTTGCACCATTCGTCCTTATGGATGCGAAATGACGAGTATACCCTTATGGTTAACAGGATTTAACGGGCGTTAGTGGCCCCGTTAGAGGGAGGGACTAACGGCGCATAACGTTTCCGAGTTAAGGACTAGTGGTGCAATTTTTTTGGTCAAGGGACGAAGGGCTGCGGTCAACGCAAACCACAAAGACGAACGGTGTAGTTTACTCTTTTCTTTATTTATTTTCGCTATCTACATTTACTTGACGTATGTCTGCGTGTAACTTTTTTTTAACATTACGTGGATGTAAAATTTCTCTACTTTTTGTTCGTCTCGATCATTTCTTACTGTTAAAATAAATCATACTATATCCGTCTCAAGAATATTGTTTATATTTTTATTTTAGGATGTCTCAAAATAATTGTCCACTTTCCTTTTTAAGTAAAAACTACATAATATAGTAGATGAATATTCTCTTTAAGTGGTTAAAAATTAAAGTGAGTCCACTTTTATTAAATTTTGTAATTCTTATCTCCGGACAATTATTTTGAGACGGAATGAGTACTATATTATAAAGCATGAATGACTATTATTAATAGAATACTTAAAATTAAGTATTACACATTTCAATGCTAAAAATACAAGTGATTCAAAATAATTAGACATTTAATACAATAAATGAGATATAATTAGACATGTACACACCACTTTGTCTTTGTCATTAAAATTTAAAATTAATGACTTAAAATTGAATTATGTACATTAAATACAATTAATTAAATAGTCGATAAATACAATTAATACACTTATTAAAACACCCTTTATATAAGAAATACAAGTTATCAAACATATTGTACAACCAACTTAAACACAATTCCTGCATTAAATGTCATTAATACAAATAATAAAGCATATTATACAAATTTTTAAGCCCGAACGGGCAATGAGCCAAATGGGCTCGAGCCTAAACGGACACGAGCTAAACGAAATTTTTGATATCCGTAAATTTATTGTCAAAAACAATATAATAAACTAAAATATGTTCACATATTGTACAAACCAAGCAAACTACTAAACAAAAACATAAAATAAATAATAAATAAAATAATACAAACTAAGCAAAATTTCATCAAAATTTTGCCATTAAAAACTAATCAGTAAAGCTATTGCCAAAAGACGTACAAATAAAATAAATTATTAACTGAAAAAATTAAATTACAGGGTGTACGCAACTGTATCGCGCAGGAACCCTACTAGTATATTACAATGAGCAAACGTGCATAACAAAAATATGGTCATATGCCAATGTTTACTTGTTAAATATCTTAATTAACATTCATTTTCTTTTGCTCAATAACAACTACTAACAGAAACCTTTCAAAGATAGCTATTTTGAACTTTTTATTTGGAAAAATGAAGCATAAGCCGTTATGCCCTAATTAAATATATACTCCGTATAATCGTTGATTTGATTTCCACATGTCTAGATGTCAAAAAACTTTAGGACCTGTTTTAGTTAAGGGTAAATTGTAAATTTCGTCTCTAATGTTTCTCAAAATTGCAAATAATACATCGGAAAAAAATTGCAAATTTGCCACCAAGAGTTAAAGTGGCATGCAAAATAAGTCATGGTCAAACGCATGTAAAATGACTAATATACCCTCGTCTTCTCTCTTACTCTTATTTTCTTTTGAATTTGAAGCTTTCCTTTTGTCATACTACACAGGGCCGTCCCGTGGATTTTGGGGGCCCTGTGCGAAAACTTTTAAATAGGCCTTTGATCATGAAAAATATAACTATTCACTAACAAGATATCTCGTGCTCAGACATGTTTGAATGCTTTGAATGTTGTTGTTGTACTAGCAGACTATCTCGTGATTTTACGAGCTTTGTGCTATAAGGTGCTACTATGAATACCACTGGCCTACTCATGTTTACAATACAACACAAATTTTTTTTATCAATTTTTGTTTTGTATTTTCTGTCAGTTAAATACTTTTGACTTATTAAACTTTATATTTTCTGCTCCATACTTTTAGTTTATAGTTTTAATATAAACAAAATTTTAAACTAAAAAAACGAAAAAACATAAAGAGGGTATTGATGATATTTTAAGAATACTAATAACCCATCCTGTCATTCTATAATGTATAATTGTATATGTTTTTAACTTGAAAATTATCAACAATTTTAATATTGCAAAAAATAAGTAAAACCAAAGTCTTCAACATTTGGCCATTAAACTTATAATATGGATTTTATTGGGTGTATGCCTTTAAATGGCCATTTGTAATAATGTTCTTGAAGAGTAAAACTCGAAAACCATAAATTTTATGAACAACTTTTACCTATTAGGAAACAAAACAAAAAAGTTGGACCAAACATGTAAAAACTTAAAACTCTTGGGGCAAGATGTAGATGACACCAAAGTCATCATCTTCCTCAACTTTCAATTCCGTGCATAAAGCATGAATTTTTAAAACAACTTGATTCTCACTTACATTCACTCACTACACCATTCTGGACTTATTGTGACGAAACTTTTTCGTGACAACACATGTTGTCGCGACAAGTCCGCTAAACCAAAAAAAGTAGCATTCTGGCGTCCATTTTTGACCAAAACTTTTCGCGACAACATTTTTTCTTTTTGTGAAAACATGTTGTCTCAAAAGAATCACTACATGACAAAATAGAGGCATTCCAGTTTATAAATTTTGACTATATTTTATTGCGACAACATTTTGATTTGTAGTGACAACAATGTTGTCACTAAAAACTTTGATATTGTGGACTTTTGACTTTTATCTTTCGCGACAACCATGTTGTCACGATAAGTTCTGGGAGAATAAAAATTGGGAAACTTACCACCTAAACTTGTAGTGACAACTTATGTTGTCACGATAAATGTTGTCACTAAAGAATTTGATGATTTGGGAGAAATTTACCGCCTAAACCATTAGTGACAACATGTTGTCACGAGGACTGTTGTCACTAAAAATTGAGACATAATTTTACCTAATTATAAATGTTTTTAAAAAATGTTATAAATTAATTAAATATGATTTTAATTGCCTAAAAATGATTCAAATTTATTATAAATTCTTTTAAAATATTATAAATTAATCTAAAAATGAATTAAATTAATTATAAATAACTTTAAAATGTTATAAATGAATTAAAAATAATCTAAATTAAGTTTAAAAACTTTTCTTTTATATATAATTAAAATTAAATACTTTCATTTAATATATAATTAAAATTAAATAATTTTAGTTAATATATGATTAAAATTAAATACTTTTATATTTAATACTAATTATAAATGATTTTAAAGCCTACGAATTACATATCAATAAAAGTTCAAATATCACTACTAGAATAAATAGAACTGGCTACGCCAAATATCCCGGCGACACAATGTCATTGGCATTTTATACTAAATGACAAAAAAAAAAAGAAAAAAAAAAAAAAAAAAAAAAAAAAAAAAGAAAAAAAAAACCCTTGACCGAGCCAAGCCCGCATTGAATTTTCTGAAAGCACATTGGACACCAAACTTGATGATCTGGGAAATAGGGTAACAAATCTCGAAGATACGTTTGAATATATCAAGCAAAGGAAAGCAAGGAAGGGAAAAAATGGTGCAAGTTCTAGCAAAGCGGGAAGTAGCAGCAAGAAAAAATGAATGGGCGATGTTTGTTATGGTCTATGTCGTGTGTTTCGTTTGCTTATCAAGTTGTTTTGTTTGCTTGTAGAGTTGTGTTGTTTGAGTTGTTTCGTTTGCTTGTCGCGAGTTGTTTCGTTTGAGTTGTTTAGTTTGCTTGTCGAGTTGTTTCGTTTTGAGTCTGTATGAAATGTATGTGATTGAGAACTCTTGCGTGTTTTGTATAAACGGTTTACCTTCGTGTTTGTTAATTGTGATATTGTTCCTTCAATTCCTTTCTTGAAAGTGAATCATTACAACAACAACAAACGAAGTTTTCACAACAACACCAACATTTTATTAAACAACAACAATAACACAACAAACAACAACATCAACAATAACAACAACAACAACAACGTTACATACGAAGATTTTCCATGTCACCTAACAGGTCACGGAGTATTGCATCCTACTGACATGCATTGTCGTGGTTGTCGGGATTCGTTGCCACTTCAAGTCTTGCCTCCAGCATCCTTACTTTTGTCTCTAACACTTGTTTTTGTGCCTCCAAATGTAAAAATATGATTTTATAAGAAGATATTAATATCTTCTTGTAAAATCATATTTTTACGCTTTTTAGCACAACGTTGCCTGTTTTATGTAGGAAATCGACTTAAAACTCCTCTTTACGTCTATAATCATGGGGCCCCTTAAAAGATGGATCCCTATGCGGTCGAGCACTCCGCACTCCCTCAAATCCGGCCTTGATACCACATCACAAACACATCCAACATCACCACCTCTCTAACACCACATAACCAACACACAACCACCACCATCAAATCCCTGTTTTAGGTTGGACTTTAAATACGAACATAGTACAAGGAAATTTTATCAAATATCATATTTGAATATCTTTAGGTCCTGCGAAATGCAAAGGAGCTGTAGCAGTAACAGTCTAGTATTTAGAGTTCCAGTGTGCGTGACTGGTTAATTACAACCTCGCTGTTACATGAATTGAGAACACAATATACACATGATCAACCTTTTTTAAAAGGAATATATACATATACGGGGTAATCACGCTGTTTGGGCTTTGAACCTTTTTGAATTATTAAATAATGCCACTAGTACCTAGAAGCATACAATACTATTTCTAATCATTTTCTTGATCTACAACTAATCTCACATGTTCCTTATATGACTTAAAACATGCAATATATCGATACTGGGATTTAGAGGCACTTTTGAATTTTGATACTCACGCCATATTCATTTTGAAAGGTTTCATACGCTTATATCAAACCTTCAAACCATACTCCTTATGTTACAAAAATATGATAGAAACATTATATTATAGACACTACAAGAAAAAATCAAATAGTGACACACAAAAAGTGTCAGAAAATATCCAAAAAAGTGTCACTAAATATATTTTTTTTCACATTCACTTATAAAAAGTGTCAATAAAAGTACAGGCGGTAAAAGTATATAGTGACACAGTTTATTGACACTTAAATAGTGTCAGGATTGGTTGTGTCTATTTTTGACACATACTTGTGTCACTCTAGGTTACCACCAGTAAAGTAGCAGGTATGTACTATTCATACATACATCTTAGGCTGCCGTATGCATTCCAAATTAACTAGTACATACAAAAAAACTGAGTAAAACCTATAGCTCAACCATATATCGATATGTAAAGTTGCAAACCAAACAAATTGTTATAGTACCATAAAACTAGAAAACATAATTCCATAACAAATCTGCAATTATGTCAAGGTTTCACAACTGATTGGGTGACTAAAGACCAATCTGCAGTTCTTATACTTGATTCTGTAATAAAGATAACGTTGTAGCCTTCATGTCGCTTAATTCCTCATGTTTCTTAATTGTTTCCTGTAAACATTACACGTGGGTAAGATTTTCATCATCATGGGTTGAAAACAATAACTAGGTCAAAAACAACACAATAACAGGTCATTTGGGTCAAAAACAATAACAAGTCAGTTGGTCAAAATATTTAACATTCAAATCGACCCAACCTGCCACTGGTAGTTTAAGACTTATTAAATCACATATAAAACTGTTAAACTAAAGAACTACCTGATATAAGAAGACAACTTGCTTCTGATACTCTGATTTGTTGACAGCATCGGTTAAAGGACTTCCAAGCATTTTACGATAACTGCTTTTTTTCCTATAGAAACTGTGCATACAAAAACAGTTAAACCTACTTTTAATAGTCTACAAAACGGTCAAAATAGTGTGGGTTAGCTATGCCAAACCTGACCCATTTCAAGTAGCACTAAAAAACACCCTATTTTACCCGACCCAAACCATCCGACCTTCCATTTTGACTCCTGCAACGTGCAGCTTTCTTGCCTAACAGCTCTAACATTACATCAAAACATAGCATGCAGATTGATTAAGAAAAAAACCAACAAGTTGACAAGCGGAAAGCAGTGTTTACTTTCGGACCAAAATATAAAAGCAATACAAGAATCTCTCATGTCCTGGGATATATTAATAAGATCATTACATATATCTACCAATCACGTTATAGAAACCCACAGTAGTATTTTATATAGGGTAACAATATGTGCAAGTCACAAGATGAACTTCAAATAAATTTGGCATTCTTAATTAGAACCCAGTGTTTCCTTTAAATAATCATGAGAATATCAACCAAGTTTTTCCTACTTAATAGTTGCAGACTAGTTAAATTCATATCGAGTCATTGTCAAACTAAGTTCAAATTTATAGAAATGGCAATTGTGCATATCAAAACTAATAAACTAAAAAACTACATGAAGTATTAAAACGACTTGTGCTTGATTTGTTGAGAGTGTCACGGACAGCTGATTTTTTTGCTGTAAAAGTTGCACACATAAAACATTTAAAAGGGTTGCACGTATTAAAATTGTTACATACAATTGCATGAAGCAGATGTTGTACCAGAAGCAGATGCTACACCAGAAGTAGATGCTGCACCAGAAGCAGATGCTGCACCAGAAGCAGATGTTGTACGAGAAGCACGTGTGTTAGGCGAACTTTATCCTATACATTTTGGCTAAAGTTTGTATGCTAGATGTGCAAGTCATTAGTCCCCTGTGATTGCATAACTTCCAGGCTTAGTTTATTTCTAGTATTAAAAAATTTAGCTGACCTTTTCCAAATTCAAATAAACCTATAAGCTTGATATATAAGCTAATCCAGACACCCCCTAGAAGAATTGTTTTAATCAATTTCACAACCTAAATACTAGACAGAACACAATGTGAAGAAAATGTAGTAGAGTTTCTGTAACCAACATACTCAAAAATGCAAACTTGATTATAACAGAAGTGTTAAATCTTCTACTACAGACTCTACTCTCTCTATATCTCATCATCACACCTTCAGGGTCAGATACCGATCACATATATTCCACCCCAAGAATGGATAAAGTGATAAACGGCAAAGAAAATCTAAAAAATTACCTGAATTATTAAAATGGCTTGTGCCTGATTTGTTGAGAGTGTCACGGACAACTGATTTGTTTCCTGTAACAGTGGCACACACAAAACATTTAAAAGGGCTGCACGTATTAAAATTGTTACAGACTAAAATTACTTGAAGTATGATGACGACTTCCACCTGATTTTTTGATAGCACTGTTTTGAATAGTTGATTCTTTTACAGGAAGACTTGTATTTGATTTGTTGAGATGATTATCATGAACACTGCATACATAAATAACACGTCAAGGCGGTTTAAATGAGGGCACACTGATCTAGAACTTAGTATTTCGTTACTTTGCAGCTCCAATGAACTATAGATGTAACTTAGTATTTCTACAAGTGTAAACTAAACAGACCGTGCCACCTTCACCCGAAACAAGCCTAACCCAGATTGAATATGTATAATTCTTTAACATACACAAATACGTGAGTTCTGATGGTGAGTCATACCAGAAGCTGTACCAGAAGTTGTACCAGAAGCTATACCAGAAGCTGCTGAAGCTGTTGTACCAGAAGCTATACCAAAAGTTGAAGCTGTACCAGAAGCAGAAGCCGAACTTGGGTTTTTGCCAATCGTATTATCAGGAATACTAGATAAATCATCAACCTGAAGCAATGTAAAAAAAGTATAACATGTAATAAAATGTTTATACACATAAAGTAGTCAAGAAACTAAAATCGAATGTGAAATTACCTCCATGTTCATATAATTCATGACAGATGAAATATCTAAATTTGGTACTTGTTCTTGAACAGCAGAAACAAACATCATAAATCCTTGTCGAAGAAATTTCACTTGAGCCTTCAGTAAAGGAACTTGAGGATCGGGCAATCTTTTGTTCCTTCTGACTAAGAACTTTCCTGTGCAACGAAATGAGCTTCTTCTTTCTGGTCCTTTCACTTTTAACAAGTCATCATTTTCCCAATCAGAGGAGTTTGTTGTCTCTTTATTAGTACTCCTAGCTTTTATGTCCCCCTACATGTAGAATCAAATGAAAATTGTTATCTTCATGATAAAAGATGCTTTGTACTTGAGTAGCTATTCATTAACAACATTTATAAATAGTGTGGAAAACTAGAAGGGGGGGGGGGGTTGAATAGTTTTACGTTTTTTTATTTTATTACGAAAACTTAGTTTAGTTTTAAAACCTTGTTTACTTTTAAAACTTTGATTCAATCTTATGCGAACTCAAATCTTGAACAATATGAACAACTATATCTAAGTATGAACAATAATAATAATGTAAGCTAAGTATGTGAAATCAACACATGCCTAATATAGACAATTATAGCTATATACGAGAGATAAGTAAGTAAATGTTTATTTTGTAATCCTTAATTATATTTTGTATGAAAACTATACTTGATCGAAATGATCAATTATATGTATGTTACCTTTTTAGTTTGATTGTAAAAACTTTGTTTTGTAAATGAAACTTTTGTTTGATCTTTAAGTGAAATCAATACTAGTACTATATGATTAACAATATATATATATATATATATATATATATATATATATATATATATATATATGTCTACGTATACAAAAGTAATAACGATATAAGCAAGATAATAAGTAATAGATGGAAAGATCTAACCGCGAGACAAGAGATTTATAGTGGTTCGGCTACAAGGACACCTTCCTTGCCCTACTCCACTCCCCGAGCACCTAACTCGAGAGTTTTCTTCACTATGTCAACAAGCTCCCTTATGGCGGAGAAAATCTTACACACCAATTATCACACCACAACTTCGTCACACCTTTTTCACAACTTCTACACAACTACTTTACAACTCCTTCACAACTTCTTCACACCTAAGCACTACCTAATCACACTACTTCTTCTTCACACCTATACTACTTACACACCACAATCAATTCACAACTTCTCTACCTACACACCTTACTAGCCTACCTCCTTATGTTTACTTCTATCTAACCAATATTCACAACTAATACACAAATGGATGAATACTATACAAGTGATGATGCACAAACACCTTGGATGTGGAGGTCACAACAAGTTGTAATACTTCTTGTCTTGAAGGATTGAAGTATTCTTCTCTTGCACTTGAAAGGTTGAAGCTTGGATCACTTGGAAACAAAAACTTATGATTATATGATCAAAGTGTTTAAGAGAATGGTATAGAAGATTTAGATCAGAAAGTTTATAGTGCAAAAGGTGAGGAAAAATGTCAGATTTGAGCCAGTATTTATAGGGAAAAAAAATACTGTTTGGGAGCGTGGTTGGTCCCCTTAATTAGGGGCCAGTCCCCTTAATAATTAAGGGGGCCGCCTAACAAAAAAAATTTTCTTCAGAATTTTTTGTCCTTTTGTGGGGAAGGTTTTAGCTGAAGAATCTAGCCGTTTTTGGGTATAAATTTGAATTCAAAATATTTATTTTGAATAAAATATTTTTTTGTAAATACAAAAACATTCTGTATATGTTTGAAAATGTTTATACCATTTTATAAAAACTGTAAGGTTTGTAAAAATAAAAATTCCTTTGATCATAGAAGAATGCAATAAACACTTTGTTTATTCATACCTTAAGTGATTTGGATGTTAAGTGAATATTTACCACTAAATACTTGTTTACAACATAATTTTTAGCTCCATGGGTTTACGTTTTGTGATTATCAAAACATAGAGATATCGATAAATGTTAATAATGTTTTTAGGCATTATTTATATCAACAATCTCCTCCTTTTTGATGATTACAAAACCTAAACTCATCAAGTCTAAAAATTAATTTTTAGACATGTATTTAGTGAGTTTATATTCACTTCTCCCCTTTTTTGTAGAATCAAAAAGGTTATGCCGACTAGCTTCATAAATGAAGTTAGACGGGATGAAAGCTCCCATTTGATGTGTGATCCCCCTCGTTCGAGGGCACCAAGGAATCAAGCAATGGTAATCTTGGATGCAAAAATATTAGAAGCACAAGCATACATAGAAAAATATGCAATATACAAATAACAAGCATAGCAAACAAATATTAAGGATACATAACAATTATTTCAAAGTGATTATGTTAAAGATCCTAATTTGCCAAAGAGAGCCATCGGACTTGCTTGTAACAAAAGGTTGGTTGATACTTATTTGAAAGTGTAAATCATAAGCATATATTATGCTTAGATGGTTGATGATTGATTGTTTGGAATGAAATGGTTAAGTTAGGGTAAGATTGTTGGATTAATGGAGGTGTATGTTTGGGTGCATGAGTGTTGGAGAGTTTAGAGGTGTAGAGTTAGGAGCGGAAGAGGTTGATAGAGAGTTTGGATGTTGTTCAAGCGAGGGTTTTGGATGAGATCTAGTGAGAAGATAATCAATCCAAGTGAAGTGTTCATTCAATGAAATGGTTTGTTTTTGGAGAAAGATGCAACAAGGAAAATTGTTGACATGTTTTGCAACTTATTTCAAGTTGTGGGGTGATAAAGGAGAGCTAGAGGAAAGTTGTTCCAAGTTGCATTAAGCAAGGTGTAAGGCAAGAAGAGCACAAAGCTCATAGGCTTCCATAAGTTCTTCAATGAACTTCAAGTATTCGAAGGAAGGTGATGATGGCGGAGTGTGATTGTTATTAGGGATTGTTGTTTTGAGATTGAGCATGTTCTTCATATGACTAATGTAGGTGAGATGAAGGTGTATTTTTGGGAACAAGGATGGATGTTTGGTTATTATGTTGAGGTTTGTAAAAGGGTTCATTTGAGTGAACATGAGGTTTGTGTATCATGAAATATGGTTTGACCTTCATGGGTTAAGTTGTAGTGGTGATGACACACTTTGTAGAGTGTAGGGAATGGTTATATGGTTGAATCTTTTTGTTAGGATGACTAGGTGGAGTTATTGGTGAAGATGAAAAATGAGTATCAAGTGATGTGATTGGTTAGAGTGAAAGAACGATGTTCATGGAAGGGATTTCTTGGTAGGAGGGTGTTATAGATGGTGCATTAGGTGCACTAGGAGATAAAATTTGAGGTTTAGGTGTGTAAAGGTTATGAGGTTTGAGTGTGTAAAGGTTTTGAGGTTTGAGTGTAAGGTAGAAGGATATGAGGTTTGAGTGTGTAAAGATTATGAGGTTTGAGTGTAATATAGAAGGATATGGGTGAGTAAAGGTTTTTGATATGTAATGTTGGTGAGAAGGAGAGTGAGGTGTTAGGTATGTAATGTTGAAGACATAGGAGGAATTTGGTTTTGGATGCTTGACAACATCATTTGGTTTGACGGGCTTTTAATGGAAGTTAGGCTTTCTTCTCCAAACGGGTTTCTTAGTGGTTTTGGTTTAATGGGAGAGGACATGATGAGATGAGTAGAGATTGAGAGGAATGAGAGTGTTTATAATGTAGGATTGGTGGGATTAAGGATGTATAAACTTTGATAGAAGGTTTAGGATAAAATAGGTTTGTGAATTTTGGGAAGTGTAGGATGAAATGGGCTAAAAAATAGAAAAAGGAAACAACACCTTTGACCATCAGATGGCCGGTCCCCTTAATTGGAGGCCCGTCCCCTTAATAATTAAGGGGGCTACCTTATGATTTAAGGGGGCCGCCCATCTGGTGATTCCCAGATTGCCAGAAAAGGGTTTTTGATAGTGAATTGCAGAAAGGTTGTGTTTTTTGTTTCAAACAAGTCCAACTCTTTGAGGCAATTAAGCATATACTAATAATGTAGACAATTATGTAGGCAAAGCATGTTTACCAAAGAGATTAAGTAAACAAGCAATTTCATCTAGCATGCAAACATACTCATCAAGCAAGTAAAATATAAGTGCTAGAAAATAATAAGCAACATCAAGTAGTTCATAACTACATAACTAGGAGGATTAATCCTAATGTGTATCAATGTGCAATAAGTGAGTAGTTATGATAGCATGGATATCTAGACTTGTTACAAACAAAGTCTTAACAGACAAACCATGGTCCTCTTGATTTGATTTAGTTCACTTATAAGAGTCATTTATATAAATATAGATGACAAATATGAGATCACCATGCATGATTTAAAGAGACGTTTTTAGCATTATTCAACAATGTTTGAAAGTAGCTTTTCACGTAGATGTGAGAGTTATTTGAATAAAATAGATTGGGTTTTACATCAAAATATGCTAATGAAAGGTAAAGAAAATTTTCCCAATCTTTGGTTTTGATCAAAACAAAATTGTGGATATTGATAGTGAAAACAAAATTGTGGATATTGATAGTGAAAACATGTTATTGAAAAGTGGGATAGTTATTTGAAAAACTATTTTCCAAAATGTGAGGTTTTTGCATATTTATAGAGATATTTGATTTTTGACAGCAAATATCATTAATCATAGATTTTGAAAGATGTTTATTAAAGATCTCATGCTCAAGAGGATTGGTTAAGCCTATTCATATGCTATCCTTTTCTACATAACCTATGATCTTAAGTGAGTGAAGACGTAATTCTACATGTTTGATGCGAGGGTGTTGAATGGGGTATATCCTAACATCTATAGCTCCTTTGTTTTTGCACACTTATCTAACTTAATGCCAAAGCCTACGAGAGCCTGTTTCATCCATAGTTTTCTTACACAAGGGATCTAATCCTACTTCTATATTAACGATTAATCCACTTAACTCATTTCACTTCATCACCATGAGTTTGCTATTAGTGGATATAGAAGACTTCCATTTTCTATTTTGTTCGACAATGAACAATTTCATTTTATTCCTAAGAAAGTCAACTAATTAAGTTTCTAGGTTATAAGTATATAAGCTATCATTTACGTATATATGTATAAGAGTTACAAATAATATATATGTATAGCCAAGCATTAATCTAACTAATCATTTATCTAAGCATGCAAATTATAGCGATGAACTTAAAAGAGATGCGTACCTTTTAGTCTTTAATGGATATTCTTCAAGCACTTCAGGTGACTATGTTGACTTATAGAAGTCATTTGTAAATGAGATTCGAACTTCTTCGAAGAAGGACAACTTAGCCACTTGGTCCTCATTGTCTCATTGGTCCAAAGTTATTTGGTCCAAACATATTTAACATTTAGCTACGATGCATGTATGGTGGTAATATTCCCCAAGGATTGTAACTTGGTTGATAATTCCACATTTGATTTCTAGTGTTATTGTAATTTTGTCTATTTTGATTTCTTCTAGGTTGAGGTGTTTTAGATCTTGGATGATGATTGTTAGGTTTTCTTGGTGGCGGAGTTTTAGATCTTAATTTGGGTTTAGATGATCCTACTTCGGTTTTTAAGGATGGTTTATAAAAGGTTTTTACTTCTTCATCGTTGGCAAGAGGTATTTTTCTATTATTAATAAGTATATATTTAGAATTTGATTCTAAAGGTTTTATTTCATTAAGTTCATTTTCAAATTTAACATTTTTAGTTTCACTTGCTGAAGCTTCGGTTGAGTTAAATCCTAAATCGGTTTTATCTCCGGATGCTCTTTGAATACTTATTATTTTCCTAAGTGAGTGACTACTATTTTCAAATTTATCAAGTTTATAAATTTCATCCTTAAGTTTTTCTTTTTCATTTTCGAGATCATGACATGATTTACATTCCTCAAAAATTTTCTTACCCTTTTCTAAGTGGTGTATTTTAGCTTTCAATTCAAGTATTTCATTTTCTAGTTGAGTATTTAAGCATTTTAGTGTTTTATTTTTAACCATTACTTTATGACCTAATTTGCATAATCTATTATATATTCATTATCTAGGTCTTTTTCATCTAATGATAAATTTTCATCACTAAAGAATTCGGTTTCGGAATGTACCTCTTTTGACGTCTTAGCTATAAAACACTTTTCCTCCTTTGTGGTTTCTTTCTTGTCCTTATCGCTATCACTCCAAGCACCTCCAATGAACGCCTTTTGATTTTGATCTCTTGACATCATTGGACACTTTCCGATGAGATGATTTGGATCACCACATTTAAAACACTTCCTTTCATTCTTCCCATTCTCGTCATATTTACTTCTTTGAGATACTTTCATTTCATCATGCGGTTGTCTAACAAATCCTCCTCGTCTTTTGAAAAATTTCTTGAAATCTCTTACGGCCATAGCGTATTCTTCATCATCATTTTCAGAGGTTGAGCTTTCGTCATCACTAGATTCCCTCATAGCTTTCAAAGCAATGGATTTGCTTTGTTCTCTTTTTCCTTTGACTATTTCGGAGTCCTTCTTTATTATAACCTTGCGTACTTTCAAGTTTCCAATTAATTCGTCAAGTTGTAGAGTTGACAAATTATTTGATTCTTCAATAGCTCTGACTTTAGCTCGCCATTTTGGATGAAGAGCACTAAGAAATTTCCTGACAGAATTCTTACTAGAAAAATTCTCATCAAATGCTTTTAGACTTGTGATGATAGTGTTAAACCTAGCAAAAGCATTATCAATTGATTCCTCTTTCGGAATTGTAAATTGCTTATATTGTTGCACAAGTAGATCTATTTTGTTATCCTTAACTTGACTATTACCTTGTTGAGTTATTAGTGGAGAACTCCAAATTTTTTTGCGGTTTCACACATAAAGATCCTTTCGTATTCTTTACATGGTAACGCATTGTAAATAGCCATTTTTATTTATTATTTTTAGAAAGTTTTCTTTTTAAATCATCATTTTGTTTTTCAAAAGGTACTATTTCATCTTTATTTGTTTCGGGATTATTTTGAGTAGGTAAAAAATCACTATTAGTAATAACATGCCAAAGATCTAGATCCTTTGATTTCACATAAGTTTCTAATCGATTTTTCCAATATAAAAATCCATCACTTTCAAATAGTGGTGGTCTTTACATAGATTGTCATTCTAAATATTTTTCAGATTCCATAAATCGTTACAAGTTTTAAAATACAATATATTTTAAAGATCTTGTTAGACGTGGCTCTGGTACCAATTGTGGAAAACTAGAATGGGGGGGGGGGTTGAATAGTTTTACATCATTTTTTTTTATTTTATTATGAAAACTTAGTTTAGTTTTAAAACCTTGTTTACTTTTAAAACTTTGATTCGATCTTATGTGAACTCAAATCTTGGACAATATGAACAACTATATCTAAGTATGAACAATAATAATAATGTAAGCTAAGTATTTGAAATCAACACATACATAATATAAATAATTATAGCTATATACGAGAGATAAGTAAGTAAATGTTTATTTTGTAATCCTTAATTATATTTTGTATGAAAACTATACTTGATCGAAATGATTAATTATATGTATGTTACCTTTTTAGTTTGATTGCAAAAACTTTGTTTTGTAAATGAAACTTTTGTTTGATCTTTAAGTGAAATCAACACTAGCACTATATGAGTAACAATATATATACATCTACGTCTACAAAAGTAATAACGATATAAGCAAGATAATAAGTAAGAGATGGAAAGATCTAATCGCGAGACAAGAGATTTATAGTGGTTCGGCTACAAGGAGACCTTCCTTGCCCTACTCCACTCCCCGAGCACCTAACTCGAGAGTTTTGTTCACTATGTCAACAAGCTCCCTTATGGCGGAGAAAACCTTACACACCAATTATCACACCACAACTTCGTCACACCTTTTTCACAATTTCTACACAACTACTTCACAACTTATTCACAACTACTTTACAACTACTTCAAAACTTCTTCACACCTAAGCACTACCTAATCACACTACTTCTTCTTCACACCTATACTACTTGCACATCACAATCAATTCATAACTTCTCTACCTACACACCTTACTAGCCTAACTCCTTATATTTACTTCTATCTAACCAGTATTTACAACTAATACACAAATGGATGAATACTATACAAGTGATGATGCACAAACAACTTGGATGTGGAGGTCACAACAAGTTGTAATACTTCTTGTCTTAAAGGATTGAAGTATTCTTCTCTTGCACTTGAAAGGTTGAAGCTTGGATCACTTGGAAACAAAAGCTTATGATTATATGATCAAAGGGTTTAAGAGAATGGTATAGAATATTTAGATCAAAAAGTTTATAGTGCAAAAGGTGAGGAAAAATGCCAGATCTGAGCCAGTATTTATAGGGGAAAAAATACTGTTTGGGAGCGTGGCCGGTCCCCTTAATTAGGGGCCGGTCCCCTTAATAATTAAGGGGGCCGCCTAGTATATTAAGGGGGCCGCCTAACAAAAAAAAATTCTTTAGAATTTTTTGTCCTTTTGTGGAGAAGGTTTTAGCTGAAGAATCTAGCCGTTTTTTAGGTGGAAATTTGAATTCAAAATATTTATTTTGAATAAAACATTTTTTTATAAATAAAGCATTTTGTATAGGTTTGAAAATGTTTGTATCATTTTATAAAAAATGTAAGGTTTGTAAAAATAAAAATTCGTTTGATCATATACTACAATAAACACTTTATTTATTCATACAATAAGTGATTTGGATGTTAAGTGAATATTTACCATTAAATACTTGTTTACGACATAATTTTTAGCTCAATGGGTTTACTTTTTGTGATTATCAAAACATAGAGATATCGATAAATGTTAATAATGTTTTTAGGCATTATTTATATCAACAAATAGCATACCACAACTTGAGCAGCTACAACATTTACGATGCTTCCATTTTTTCGGGTTCGGGTTATACAGTACATGTCTCCTCGTGACGGACTTATACCCTTGTTCTTTTTTGTCTACATTGAATAGTACCTTTACACGAGCTTTTTAATTATATTTAAATAATACGATGAACCATTACGATAAAGGCCATGATTTATATATGTGTTAATATGTAATGTTAAACATTATAGATGTAGGAAAAAGATGATCTGACCTCTTCATCTTTCACGCGTGCGAATGATTTGGTCCCTGTCACGTGAGGCTCAATTGACTTCAAGCGATTTACTTTCTTCCTTTCGCTTTCCACCTATCAATTTACAGCTTAACTATATAATTCCATATATTTCATGAGCAAGCCTACTAATGAAAAGTTACCTGTTTTTCTTCAGTGAACCAACTAGCCACAAACTTTCTGAATTGACTAGCTTCCACTCTATCTTCAGTTTGAGATTCCACAATTTCATCAATTGTCATAGTCGGATCGTATGAACTTTTTTTAAGCTCACACTTCCAAGATTTCCACTTACTAGACATGTCCATCAGGATCCACGCTTTTATATCTTCTTCTGATTGATCTGATTCAAATGAAAACTTCTCCTAGAACAATATTATAGGGATTAGTAACAGATTGCTTACACACACACACACACACACACACACACACACACACACACACACACACACATATATATATATATATATATATATATATATATATATATATATATATATATATATATATATATATATACCTTATAACACATTAAAGCAATTTACCTTAACGATGTTCCGCAAATCCTCCTTTTTCTCTTTAGGAACCTTCCTCCATTCTGGGTAATGAATTCCAATATGTTGAAGCATCCTTACTAGCGTCCCAAGAAAATTTGTCAATTCGTTTCCTTCATCTCCAATAGGTTGACATAGTTCGTTGAATGTGACTAAGATTTGCTCATCACTTGCCAACTTCCATATCTCTTTCTTTTTAGTTGGACCTCTCGCCCTCTTTTTTTTCAACCTAGCACATAAATAAAACACATTTATAATACAAGCTCAAAGATATTGCCAAGTTCCAGGATCAAGTATTGTGTACCGGTTCTAACTGATCCTAGTCCGGTTCTAACCAGATGGTCAAATACATCACAGAGCTTTCATGGTATGATCATCCAAAAATATCATGAGAAAGTATGAGAAAGAAAATGCACTCTGCTTGAATAATTCAAGTATGAAAAAAATACCAGATATTCAATATTGTAATTAAAAAATTAACATTGGCATGTAACTTAATTTTCCAAATGTGTTAGAAAATTAACTTAATTCATCTGTAGTCAGGTTAACCTTTTAAGTTACTTCTCTAAGCTACACTTTAATGATATTAGACACTTTCATATCCGAACTTTTTGGGTCAGTAGTACCTACCTTGTATTTCAAATTTACAGCTTACAAATTTACTAAACTAAGTACTGGTATATTTACAGTGACATACTGTAGAAATTTAATTGTAACTGACACTTACTTTTGTGGTTCTGTGCAGGCCCGTTCACTATTAACGATGCTAAATCCAAATTTGAAAATAAGCCAATACTTGAGTTCAACTTAACACTCACAGTTGAGGTGTTTAATATTTACAGTGTTTGTTTACTTATGCATACATAGTCATTAATGCAATTAAACTAAGTTACCACTTTGATGCAAAATAAGAAACACTCACTCTCACGAAATGTGTAAAGTTAACATATTTAAAAGACATAAAGATTTCAAGCAAATATGATAATGATTGATGGAAATTAGTAGAATTTCAGTTGATTTAAGGTAGAGGAATAGGAAGTAAAGATGGTGTTTTTTATCAAGCATTTTTAGTCAATGGTAGCAACTTAAACCAACTATTTCCCCGACCTACACTATTAAATTATTCATCGCCAGCCTTCTGATTAGTATAATCATCCAAAAATATCGTTTAACCAATATAGATTCAACCATCAGGGATAATTCTCAGCAGACATTTCACCACTTATATTTCTCTTTCCCAATCTGTTTTTTTTAAACCTATTACCTACTTCTCATAACTGATCATAATTCTCTGTGCTCACATTAAAAACACTCATCAAATTTCACAACTCCCATGAAAATCTAACTTAAATGCAACTAAAACTATAACACAAAAGCATTCAACTTCACCAAGCATAAAAACATACTATACTAAATTGTGAAATATGAAAAACAGAATATACCAATTGATGAGGCGAAAAATGAACCACTTTTAGGGGGTCATTTAAGCCCGGAATTGAATTTATTTGATCAAATATTGCCCTAAATCGTTCCTTTTGTCATTTTAGGTACTTTGGGAGTGAAATCTGGAAAAGGAAGCAATTCAGACGTTTTTGGAGCATAAAAGTGAAGAAAACGCCAAAGTCTTAATTTTCCTTGCTGGGAACAGTAGGTGACGGCGTCAAGAGTAATTTCCATGACGACCCAGTACAGATTTGAAGGCGTCACGAAGTAGGGCGTCAAGAGTAAAATTCATGACGGCCTGGAAATGCATAACACATGACGACATCAAAAGTAGATCAAGGCAGTCCGAGAAGTATTTTGGCGGCGAGGTGACGGCGTCACAAGATTTGTCTTGACGCCATCAGACCCTATTTCCTATATATAGTTTTCTAATTTTCACATTAAAAGAGAGAAGTTTTGGAGAAACCCTAAGTACGAACTTGGTGCGAATTTTACAGGTTTTTCAAGGGTTCTAAGCCACTGATACCTTTCATGTGTAATTGAGATAAGTATTCTTTTAATTCAATCAATATGTCTATGTGTTGGTTGTCTATATCTTGTTCATGTCTTAATTCCATCATGCTAGGCTAGATCTATCTTGTGTTTGCTTGGATCTAATGAAACCTAGATGTTAATTATGTGTTGATTACTTGTTTATAATTGTATTGGATGAGTGAATTCGATGTTAGGCTTAAGAAAACGGGCAGATCTCCAAATGGTAACATGCTTGAACGTCTTAGGAAACATGAACTGATGTGCACTAGGTTTTATTAGTTGTATTTAATGCATGAGCCATTGTTTACAATCCCTATGGTTGTGCTGGGCATGGCATAGGAGGAGATAAGAGCTCATAGGATTGGGGAGTTAAGTGCGCCACCCCATGAATGGTATTAAGGAATACAATCCGTCATCCATGCAACTATAACCAGTAATTAACGTGTAAAAGATATCTAGGGAGTAGTGAAATCTAAGTAAACACATTTTCTCCACTTATTGCTCACAACCTTAGTTTAATTTAGTTTATTTTCATTTCTAGTATTTTATTTTGATTGCATATTTAGCATTGGGTTAGTTGACTAGCAACTAATTCCGCCCAAATCCTTCAAACTCGAGATTTTTAATTGCTTTCTAAAAAATAAAAAAATACAAAAATAATCATTCCTCACCTTTAGAACTAGTATTTAGGTTTTCTAATCCTAGCGACACTATTCCTAGCTGAACGATCAACCCCCCGGTACTTGTCACTATACTATACTACAACGATCAGGTACACTGCCTGGTGGGGGTTGTAAGCTTCTCGAGATCCCTTGAGAAGTAAAGCCTGGTGCGATTCCCACGTACATCAAGTTTTTGGCGCCGCAGCCTGGGAAATAGTTATTGTCTAGGTTAGAATTTCTTTTTATTAGGTCTACTTGCTAGATTCCTTTCTAGTAAGATTTTATTTTTATTTTTAGGTTTTCTTTAGTCTATCTTATTTCTTTGTGTTTTTGTTCATAACTCTTCACCACCTGCCATCATGGAAAACGACGAATCCTTTAACCTTAGGATCACTAGGAGTCGTAGTTCCACCAGAAACCTTGTCTTACCTTATGCGGAACCCGAAAAAGAAATGCATAGATTAAGACAATATCACTCAACTTCTGAACCATCTAGCGTTGCCATCGATTTTGATGCACCCCTTTCTGAAGAAAATTCAGAAAATCATGTCACAACCCCTAGCTCCCAACCCAACGACGAGATGAGTACCCCGCAACTCCCATTCCTAAGCGCCTTAAGGACTACTCCTCCCCAACCCCTCGTGGCTTCTCAAACGCCATTGTCTACCCAAACGAACACACCAACGAGGTCTTGCATGCAAACGATGTTTGGCTTGTCCAAAGTGTGTGTAAGTTTTGCGGATTAGATGAGGAAGATCCAATCCAACACATTAAAGACTTCCTGAAAATAGTAGACACCCTCCATACGGATGGGGCTACTAGAGACACGTCCCGATTACGATTCTTTCCTTTCACCCTATATGAAAAAGCCCAAGAATGGTATGATAAACTCCCTTCTGAATCTATTTTCACATGGGAGCAACTCATATCCAAGTTCTATGAGAAGTTCTTTCCACCTGGAAAAACCTTAGCGTTTAGAGATAGGATCCTCCGTTTCCGAAAAGGGAAGGACGAACCCTTCCATAAATCGTGGATTAGATTCAAAGATTTAATAAGACAAGTTCCCCATCATGGCATTGAGCTTTGGCTCTTGGTCCAAATCTTCTACGATAATATCTCCTCTAACGATCGAAACGGAATTAACCAATCTAGAAAAGGGAGATTGGCCAATCTTAGTGCCGAAGAAGGATGGGATAGGATTGAAGAATATGCTCAAGACCAGGATGACACTTGGGATGAACCTGAGTCGACTGTCAGCATTTCTGAAATCACCTCAGAATGGTTAAGAAAAATTCACAAAAGAGTGGAATACCTAGCTGGATCGTAGTTACCTAAACAACTGTCGAATCCTTACTTAATCTGTGATTACTGTGGGGGCCCGCATGAGGTAGAAGAATGCGGAGGAGCAGCCACAACTGAACACGCATGCTTGTCAGGAGGGGACATTTATGCTGATCCCTCCCTTTTGCCTTTTTACCAAAATGACGATTACACCCTCTAGGGAAATCTGGTAAAGAGAAAAGAAGGAGAGGAAGGCCCTGAATTCGAAATCAGGAGCACTTTTGAAGATGACCTTGGTCACTTCACTCAAGAAAAAGGCTTGCAAATGAAAGGTCTTAATGAGCTTTTCAACGAGCAGCAGGATGACATTGGAGAATTTTTCAACAAGCTTAACTCAGCCCTTGATAATCTTGAAACGCCATCAGTAAGCAAAAAAGACCCCATGCTCGCGGTAACCACTCGAGCTGGAACAACAACCAAGGACCCACCTTACCCAAGCTCATCCCCCATTGCCCCCGATCCAAACAAACCTGGTGAGGAAGAGGAGGATGTCGGCGGCAAGACCCCCGACCAACCGCCCTTGACGACCCCTTCCCCATCAACCCTACCTAACCAACCTGTGAGAATCCCGTTTCCATCCCGATTAAGGAACCAGAAAACTGAGAATGATAACAAGAGATTCTTGTCATAGCTAAAAGACTCGGTTGTCACCATACCCTTCCTTGATGCTTGCTATCACATGCCAAAGTATAGCGCATACTTTAAAAAACTACTTGCTAACCGGAAGAAACTCGAGGGTCTTGTGACCCTGGGGGAAGAATGCTCAGTGGTGACCCATCGAGGGCTACCAAAAAAGGTAGACGATCCGGGCAGCTTCACCCTGCCCTGCTCCATAGGATCTCTATCAATCAAGAATGCTCTTGCCGATTTGGGAGCGAGTATCAATCTCATGCCTCACTCTATGTTCCTTAAACTAGGATACTCTGGATTAAAGTCTACCCGTATGAACATCCAACTAGCCGATAGATCGGTCAAGTACCCCGTAGGGATATGCGAGAATGTGCTAGTCAAAGTTGGGAAATTCAAATTCCCAGTCGACTTCGTAATCCTAGATATGGAGGAGGATGGCTTGGTACCCATCATCTTAGGGAGACCATTTCTTGCTACCACTCGTGCAGTCATTGATGTTTATGACGGCAAATTAACCTTACGAGTGGGAACCGATAGCACAACCTTCGACATTAAGGATTCTATGAACCTCTCCCTTGAAGCAGCCAACCGGCTCTATTTCATCGGGGAAGTCGATGAACTCACAAATGTCATTGATAGTTGTGTCGATGAACAGATCGATGAAGGCTGGCTACGGGACCAGAGTTTTCTGCCTTTGCTAGAGGTAGAAAAGATGGAGGATGTTGGTGCAGTCTCCTTCTACCCCAGACAAGAGGCAACGGAGCATCACGAGCTCCGAAAGCCCGAAAACAAGCTCAAACCTTCTATTATCGAACCTCCTAAATTAGATCTTAAAGAGCTTCCTAACCATTTGGAGTATGCCTTCCTTCTGGGAGAGGACCAACTGCCGGTAATCATAAACTCCTCCTTGGAACATGAACAAAAAGGTAAACTCTTAGAGGTCCTAAAGAAATACAAAGGGGTGCTCGCATGGAGTGTAGCCGACATTAAGGGGATTGACTCAACTTTTTGCACACATAAGATTCTCATGGAAGAAGATTATAAACCTACCGTGCAACCCGAGAGGTGGGTGAACCCTAAAATTAAGGAAGTAGTAAAGAAAGAAGTTATCAAACTTCTGGATGCAGGACTGATTTACCCGATCTCGGATAGCCCATGGGTCAGCCCTGTGCAGGTTGTACCTAAGAAGGGTGGAATGACTGTAGTTAAGAATGACAAGGGTGAGATGGTGCCCTAGAGAACGGTCACTGGATGGCGGGTATGCATTGACTATCGAAAGCTCAATGATGCCACAAGGAAATATCACTTTCCCTTACCATTCATTGATCAAATGTTAGAGAGATTGTCTGGACACGAGTACTATTGCTTCTTGGATGGATTCTCTGGGTATTTTCAGATTCCCATAGCACCTGAGGACCAAGAAAAGACCACGTTTACTTGCCCTTATGGAACATTTGCCTACAAGAGGATGCCTTTTGGGCTATGTAATGCCCCCGCCACTTTCCAACGATGCATGACCGCAATCTTTCACGAACTCATGGAAGACAGCATGGAAGTGTTCATGGATGACTTTTCGGTCTTCGGGAACTCCTTTGACCGCTGTCTTGCTAATCTAGAAAAGATGCTTAAACGTTGTGAGGAAACCAACTTGGTGCCAAACTGGGAAAAGTGTCATTTCTTGTGAAGGATGCTCCATTCGATTTTTCCCAAGAATGCAAGGATGCATTCGATCTCCTAAAAAAGGAACTCACACAAGCTCCAATCATGATCACACCCAACTGGGAGTTACCATTTGAAATCATGTGTGACGCTAGCGACTTCGCTGTCGGGGCTGTATTAGGCCAACGGCGTGACAAGCTTTTCCAACCTATTTACTACACTAGCAAAACCATGAATCCCGCTCAAGAGAATTACTCCACCACCGAGAAAGAATTATTAGCCGTAGTGTTTGCATTCGACAAATTCCGACAATATCTTGTCCTTTCAAAAACAGTCGTCTTCACTGATCACTCAGCTCTTCGATATCTTTTTGCAAAGCAGGATGGTAAGCGACGACTAATTCGGTGGATCTTGTTGCTACAAGAATTCGATGTTGAGATTCCTGATAAGAGGGGGGCAGAAAATCTGGCCGCAGATCATCTATCTCGTCTCGAAAACCCCTTGGATAAACACGATAGAAGTGAGATTAGGGATTCATTTCCTGACGAACAACTCATGTTAATGATTGATTCGGAGCCGTGGTACGCCGATTTTGCTAATTACCTCGCAAGTAGACTTGTTCCTAAACACCTGACTAGATACGAAAGAAAAAGGTTCTTTTCTCAGCTAAAATACTACTTTTGGGATGAACCATTTTTATTCCGAAGGTGTCCAGACCAAATTATAAGACGCTGTGTTTCGGAGAGTGAGGCAGTAAAGATTATGAGGGAATGTCACTCTGGTCCCTCTGACGGGCATCATGGGATAAACACTACCACCCGAAAGATTTTTGATGCGGGATTCTATTAGCCCACAATTTTCCGTGATGTAAAAGAAATGGTGCAGGCATGCGATGCATGTCAACGGGCTAGGAACATATCACATAGGGATGAAGTACCTCAGAACTTTATACAAGTATGTGAGGTCTTCGATGTTTGGGGAATTGACTTCATGGGACCCTTTCCATCTTCAGGGGGGAACGAATACATTTTAGTCGCCATCGATTATGTTTCAAAATGGGTTGAGGCACAAGCCCTTAGGACCAATGATGCCAGAGTAGTTATTCATTTCCTGAAAAAGCTTTTCGCGAGATTCGGGATTCCTAAAGCTCTCATCAGTGATAGGGGGACCCATTTTTGCAATGCACAAATGGAAAAGGTAATGAAGAGGTATGGAGTATCCCATCGGTTCTCCACCGCCTATCATCCACAAACCAATGGCCAAGTCGAAAACACCAATAGGGCTATTAAAAGAATACTTGAAAAGACGGTTAGTCAAAATAGAAAGGACTGGTCATTTAAACTCGACGAAGCCTTATGGGCATTCCGAACCGCCTACAAAACACCTATTGGAACGACCCCGTTTCGCATGGTGTATGGTAAGGCATGTCACTTACCAGTGGAATTAGAACATAAGGCTTATTGGGCGCTTAAGACATGTAACTTAGATTACACAATTGCTGGAACTAATAGGTTCTTGCAATTACACGAGCTTGATGAGCTTAGGTTAGAAGCCTACGAATCTTCCATCACATATAAAGAGAGAGCAAAAAGATGGCATGACCAGAGAATTAAGAAACCCAAAGAATTTTCAGAGGGAGACAAAGTCCTATTGTACAATTCTCGGTTAAGATTATTTACGGGAAAACTTAAGTCTAGATGGTATGGACCATTCACGGTGAAGAATTCCTCTAAAACTGGAGCCGTGGTATTATTCGACGATGAAGGTAGAGAATTTACTGTTAACATACAACGTGTAAAACATTATCAAGAAAATAACAATGAAATGATTAGTGAGGAGGATGTGACGTTTGATGATGAGGTCACGTAGTAACCCATGACCTTGAGTCTAGCTACAAGACTCGTAAATAAAGAAAAGCGCTTCTTGGGAGGCAACCCATGCTTTGTGTGATTTTATTTTTGATTGTTTGTTATTTGCTTTCGTATGCATGCTTTATTTTTATTGTTGGTAGATCATGTTTCTCAATTAAATAGTGGAAATACTTTACTTTGTTGTTTTGGCCTAGTCATAACTCCACCTAAAAGTATTTTTGCTAAAGATAAGTGTAAGGGGAAACCCCAAATATGTTTTTAAGAAACAAACCGATCATGATTCTCCACAATATTAAATGAACATGTATATTCGTATTTGTTAGAGTCAAATGCTTGTATTGAGTCATAATGAAGTTTTGCAGGATTTTCCAGGAAGTAGGATCAAGTTTTTCCAGAAATTTTCCGGAAACTTAACATAAGAATTTCTGCAGGTCACTTCTGACGGCGTCATGAATTAATTCTTGACGGCGTCACGTGTAAAAATCTAGAAATTTTACCAGTTTTGTTTTTCTAACGGAGTCTTATGGTTTTTTGTGAATTATTAAGTTTTATAATCTCCAGGAAATCTGCAAACTTCATTCCACAAGCATTATATCTTATCTTGTTTTCTAGGATTTAGTAACTTATATAGGATGCCGCCGATTTTACCCGAGGTTGTTTTTGTTTGTTTTCTCAGATTTACAGGTTATGTATGACAAGAAGATGATTTATATTCTGGAAGGGAAGCTTTGATTGTTCATTTTCTTGGAGGAAGATTTAACCTGGCCACCTTATTATCCATACCGAGCGAATCAGGGGAGTATTTGATTTCATTCTTTTTATTTTTTCGCTTTTACATTCTTTACTTGAACATTGGGGACAATGTTCATCTTAAATGTAAGGGGAGGGTAAAAAGATGATACCTTACATATGTACTTTCGCTTGAGTTTGTTTTGTTTGATGGTAGATGTGTAATAAAACTATGAGAAATACTTGTTAGTGTAATTTTAGCGCCAAATTTAAATTTTTTTACAACATTTAGGAGTGAAACTTTAGCCATAGCAAGCGTCTCATGGATAGGAGATTGTATGACTAGCACATAACCGTATATTAAGAAAATTTTTCCACCCAAATATGTGAGGTTCGCCTTTAGATTTGATAGGAAAAGCATTTACTATTGGTGCTTATGAGTGTACCGGTAGCATTTAGATTCTAGAACTTGCGTTAGTGATGCATTCCGAGACCGCTAGTGAAACTACATTCGTGTAGTAGGATTTACTACATGATAAGAGGCATTAGGATCACCCTTGTGTTAAACCCGTATCATGATTACTTGACCATTTATGTCATATTACTTGGCTAGTTAAGTCAACTAATTTTTTCCACACCTTTAGCGTTGTACTCATTTTTAGTACACGAAACCCCTAGTACACCCCTCCGAGCCTATCTTTTCGTTTCTAACTTTAAGCATCTTACTTAAAGGAAGAATTTGTTACACCCCACTTAAATGTACAACCAAATCACCTTAGCCTTCCGTGTATGCGCTCATTTTTAGTGCATTATTGTTATTTGTTAAACCCTAAGTTAACTATCTAATTGATTACATGGTTGCTAAGTCGAGTCATATCCTTGTACATATTGTTTTGGGACGATTGGGACTCATGAGTAAAGTACTTATTTTATGGAGTAATGGGGAAGAACACCATTTATTACCCCCATATGTACGTTAATCTTAAAAGTACTCCAAGTGTTTTGATTATCTTAATTCGAGTTATTAGATTAGTTTATTGTAAAGTATGTAAAAATTCAAGTGTAAGGGGAACGTTTATTCCCTATGATGTATTATTTTGGATGGTAGGGTAAGAGTGTATGCAAAAAAAAAAAAAAAAAAAAAAAAAAAAAAAAAAAAAAAAAAAAAATTCGAAAAAAATAGAAAAATCAAGAAAAAAAGAAAAAAAAAATATACAAAAAGAAAAAGAAAAAAACATACGGACTACCATCCCTTTTTATTCTATGTTCATTTTATGTTTTTGTTATTTTTCATTTATTAGCTTAAGTCGAGTCTAGTCTTGGCTTAGCAACGCCACATTGTACATGTAATTAACCAAGATTGTTAGCTCGCCACCAGTAAAACTTCCTTTATCCAACAAAACCGTGTATTTCATATCCCTACACCTAACGTTACAACCCTCTTAAAAGACCTCTTTGATAGTTTATCCTAGGTGCTTACGCCATGTGGTGGAGGTTTGATCCTTTCCCAAGCCTATGGTAATCTATTTTGCTATGACAGGTAGTGAGAGATATATTCCGTTTCTATATTGTAATTTATACTTTATTACACCCGAGAGATGTGAGTATCTAAACACTATTTGTGAGGTGCTTGTGTATGACCTCCGTGCTTGTCTTTGGTCTTTAGTGGAACGATTATTTGTTGTAATTACTTTTATATTAGTGTTAAATGACCCCTAACTTGTATTTTGAGTAGAATAAAAGCGCATTTGCTTGAAGACAAGCAAATCTCAAATGTAAGGGTATATGATGAGGCGAAAAATGAACCACTTTTAGGGGGTCATTTAAGCCCGGAATTGAATTTATTTGATCAAATATTGCCCTAAGTCGTTCCTTTTGTGATTTTAGGTACTTTGGGAGTGAAATCTGGAAAAGGAAGCAATTCGGACGTTTTTGGAGCATAAAAGTGAAGAAAACGCCAAAGTCTTAATTTTCTTTGCTGGGAACAGTAGGTGACGGCGTCAAAAAGGAATTTCTGACGGCGTCAAGAGTAATTTCCATGACGACCCAGTACAGATTTGAAGGCGTCACGAAGTAGGGCGTCAAGAGTAAAATTCATGACGACCTGGAAATGCATAACACATGACGTTGTCAAAAGTAGATCAAGGCAGTCCGAGAAGTATTTTGGCGGCGAGGTGACGGCGTCACAAGATTTTTCTTGACGCCGTCAGACCCTATTTCCTATATATAGTTTTCTAATTTTCACATTAAAAGAGAGAAGTTTTGGAGAAACCCTAAGTACGAACTTGGTGCGAATTTTACAAGTTTTTCAAGGGTTCTAAGCCCTTGATACCTTTCATGTGTAATTGAGATAAGTATTCTTTTAATTCAATCAATATGTCTATGTGTTGGTTGTCTATATCTTGTTCTTGTCTTAATTCCATCATGCTAGGCTAGATCTATCTTGTGTTTGCTTGGATCTAATGAAACCTAGATGTTAATTATGTGTTGATTACTTGTTTATAATTGTATTGGATGAATGAATTCGATGTTTGGCTTAAGAAAACTGGCAGATCTCCAAATGGTAACATGCTTGAACGTCTTAGGAAACATGAACTGATGTGCACTAGGTTTTATTGGTTGTATTTAATGCATGAGCCACTGTTTACAATCCCTATGGTTGTGCTGGGCATGGCATAGGAGGAGATAAGAGCTCATAGGATTGGGGAGTTAAGTGCGCCACCCCATGAATGGTATTAAGGAATACAATCCGTCATCCATGCAACTATAACAAGTAATTAACGTGTAAAAGATATCTAGGGAGTAGTGAAATCTAAGTAAACACATTTTCTCCACTTATTGCTCACAACCTTAGTTTAATTTAGTTTATTTTCATTTCTAGTATTTTATTTTGATTGCATATTTAGCATTGGGTTAGTTGACTAGCAACTAATTCCGCCCAAATCCTTCAAAACCGAGATTTTTAATTGCTTTCTAAAAAATACAAAAATACAAAAATAATCATCCCTCACCTTTAGAACTAGTATTTAGGTTTTCTAATCCTAGCGACACTATTCCTAGCTGAACGATCAATCCCCCGGTACTGCCTGGTGGGGGTTGTATGCTTCTCGAGATCCCTTGAGAAGTAAAGCCTGGTGCGATTCCCACGTACATCACCAATGCCAGGATCAATATCAATAATGATCTTTTCAGATAAAAGACTACCATTGCAATTCAGCATCATTTTTTCACAATCCATGAAATGAATCTTTGTAGTTAGATACGTAAACATACCTTGAAGTAGAGATTTGCCAATAGATGGATCACTTGCTTCATCTCTTGCATTTAAATCAAGTAAACATACCTGAAGACTATCGTGTTACAGCTATGTAAATCAAGTGAGCCTTTAGGTTTCTCGTTATACTATTGAGTTCTCATGACTTCAACATATATATGACTACCGTATGCATAAAAGTATATAGAGTTATGGACAGACTACCACACAAGTTCAAGGTACTCTCATTGAATGGGTTTAAGCTTATATTTGACTTCATAAAAGAAACTATTTAAGCACATAAATTCTACATCTCCTCACCCTGCTTCGTACAACTTGTTAACAATGAATAACAAAATCAGATTAAATTATGTTAAAAAATGTTAAGTTCTTAGATCAGACCACTATTTGAACCATAATCTTTGAGGCATATTACCAATTTGGAACTTCCTACATTTTCTGTTAAAAACGACTCCTTGACCACATACCCGATGACCAAGGATGGACTTGTTTTGTTAAAAAAAAGAACCTACTAGGACAATAGGCAGTTAGGTACAAAGTGGTGTTATATATTCACAAGTCTACATTCTTTTACCAACCAAGTAACTTTACTACTTTGAGGAATATCTCACCTCAAACCAAACCAATAAAACGCAAACTGAATTGGTACTAAACTTCACTAAATTCAAGTAAAACTAAGCGTATGACCTCAAACTAAATAAAACACAAAGTAAACTGATTGCGTAAGGAACTAGTTCCATTTAACTCCAGCAAATCACAACAATCCAAGCGTAACTTACATCAAACAGTGCATCACATCTATCATTTTACTAGAGCATTTTACAGCTAACTAATCTCAAAATGAATCAGTGCAAAATTAATTCCAGTAAATTACAACTGAAATTATGGATTCTGTGCATATGCCGATAATTCTGATATAGACAGAGCCGAACACTAGCAAAAAAACACAAACTCGTATACACATCAATCATCTATAGTTCGATACTAATCGATCTAACACGGTAACAAATGTAAGTTAGATTATCTTATATGCATTAAAATTGAGCTCAATTTAAACTAATAGACTCATTGAGCTGAACAATATGATACCAGAGACACAAATTCAACTTTAGTGATGTCATTCTTAAGCTAAATTCAGATTAATATACACGTAGAGATGGACAAACTTAAATCGAGAATGACAAACTTGTACATTATATAATCAGATACAATAATCTGTCAAACACAGGTTCCATAATGTCGTTTGCACTAAGCTTCACGTATATTCAATGTAACAAACTCGTACATATCATGATCACACATTCATACATACTAACTAACAGATGACTTATGCACTAAATTCAAACTGATATGCACATAGAGCATAACTGAAATAGAATCCATAACGTACTTCAAATACAAACTAATATACACATGGATCGCAACAAATTGATGTCTAGAAACACAAACTCGTACACGACATAATGATACACAATTTAGATATCGGCATATAAACAACTGAAATTATTTGACTGTGATGAAATACTACACCAAAAAAGTTGATAACCGCCAACGCTCACCTACTAGTGTGCGTACTGCCTAGCCAACACTTGAGTAAGCATAACATTCTATTTCGACAAGTCTACGCCAAAACAGTCGATAATTAACTCAAATCAATAAAAAAGGCTTACTATAAAATAACATAACATCCTTATCACTTATTTCACCTCAACAATCAATCACTAATTTAACTATTCTACAATTCTATTTCAAACGCATTACTATAAAATAAATCTACACTGCCTAAACATAAAGGCTCATGACTGAACGCCTTATTACAGATGCATCTTCAACATATAAAGCTATGTATAATCCAGCTGGCACTCAACATATATGCTGCCTAACCATTAACTAAAAATAGTATTAAGCTCACCTACTAGTTTTATACTAAATATGTTAGTATTGATTAACAAAAAATTTGTAATAAAAATAAACAACGCTCACCACACAAATTACAAAAACTTCACTAATAAACTTTATAGCATCAATCACCACAAAAATTACAAAAAACTTCACTAATAAACTTTATAGCATCAATCACCACACAAATTACAAAAACTTCACTAATAAACATCAATCGGTACAAAATATGAAGCAATTACCGAATTGAGTGACGAGGTTGAACAATGAGCTTCGAAACAGAATGATTAAACCCTAACAATTGAGCTTCGGTGTTGATTTGTAGTTGGATTGAGCATTGATACAGAACGATTGAGCTTCGATTAAGCTTATTAAGGTGCGATCATTGTGATTAAGCTTCGATTGTAAGGTGCGATTGAGCTTCGATTTGGGTAAAATGATTTGGGGAAAGTGAGAGTGATGGACCGAGTTAATAAATGGTCAAGTCAGAATATCAGATGTTGATAAGTTAATAAATGGTCAAATCATGTGTAATAATTGTAACATTATTATTAGGAGTTAATAAAAGGTCAAATAAGATAATTTAGTTAAATATTAGAAATAGTAAAGTTTTTATAAAATATTTTGTTAAATAATTTGAAGAGTAAAAGCCAATGTTTTAGAAACAGGTTTTTTAATTGACCTAGCCGAGTCATCGGGTCAGTCACGATTCAACTGGGTTGTTGGCTGAAAACCGCCTTCCGGCCACTCAACCGGGGTTTTAAAACAATGGTAAAAGCAAACTTCACTTTAATACACGTAAATTTTAACAATCTTGTAAACAAAAACGAGCCTCGTATTTATATTTTTCAACAAGTATAGATAAAAGGTAGATTTTTTTTAATACAAACTACACTTTTGCTCACACTTTTTAAAAAGTGTGGATAAACGTAAGACTATTAATTACACTTTTTAAAAAAGTGTGGGTAAAAATAAAACTATTACCTATACTTTTTAAAATGTGAGGGTAAAAATAAAACTATTACTTACACCTTTTAAAAAGTGTAGGTAAAAATAAAACTATTACTGGCACTTTTCAAAAAGTGTTAGTAAAACTATATTTTTTCTCACACTTTACATAAAGTGTGTATAAATTAGACTTTTGCTCACACTTTTCTAAAAGTGTAGGCATAACTAGACTTTTACTTACATTTTATGTAAAGTGTGGGTAAAAGTTAAGCTTTTGCTTACACTTTTTGAAAAGTGTGGGCAAAACTAAATTTTTGCTTACATTTTTCTTTAAAAGTGTAAGTAAACATGTACTTTCACTTACACTTTTTTTGTGTGTCATTAAAAATGGTGTCACTAAAAGGCCCTTTTCTTGTAGTGAGAATAAGTTTTTACAGTGAAGTTTATTTGTTGTCAAAACTATCACAAACTGACGAATAATTATACTCTTTGAGAGTCTTAGTGTAGCACTCGTCTATAAAGTTCCTCGCATTCTCTGTGTTGAAAAATAACTCAACCTTGAACACATAAAGTACAAGGACTAATATTGTGATTTTGTATTTTTCAATTATAAGGAGTTCTTTGCTTTAAGCTGGTTTTAGCTAGATGGTGAAAGATAAAGGACTGGAGTTGACAAGTAGCTAAAACTTATTGGTCAAGGCTATATAAGGTCCTCATCTGCTAGGGTTGGATGTTATGCAGTCATATTAATCTCACACAATTCTCTCATTGTTTACACATCAACCAAAATCTGTTGTTCATATTTCTTGAGTGTTTGTGAGGATATTGTAATAGTACTATTGATAATTAGTCAATAGCCTACCACCTGAATAGCAGTGGGTAGGTTTTTGAGTTGATTCTTGATTGTTTGATTCTGGTATTGAGATTGATTAAGATCAGTTTCTTATTGATCTTGTGATTTTGGTTGATTAATAAAATTGATTCTTGGATTGAGATTCAAGAGTTGTTTCTGGGTAAAACTTGTGTTTTTCTACATGGTAAAACTTGTGTTTTTCAAGACCCAAACAATTTCTGAAGTAGCAGAGGCCATGGCTCTATACTCAGTCTCTGCACTAGACTTAGAAAGGGTATTTTGCTTTTTGCTTTTCCATGAAACTAATGAACCATTTAAGAAAACACAAAACCCTGTAACGAACCTCCTAGTTACCACACACTTGGCCCAATCTGCATCCACATAAGTCTTAAGTGATTCAAAAGAGTTTTTAACAGTGTGTATTCCTCTACCAGGTGAGCCTTTAAGATATCTCAATACTTTAAGAGCAATTTTAAGATGAGACTTGAGTGGCTTATGCATGAACTGACTTAAACAATGTACTGCATATGAAATATCTGGCCTAGTGTGTGTGAGGTAAATCAGCTTACCCACTAACTTTTTATACTCAGTTATGTTATCTAAAATAGGATATTTATAGTGGGTTCATTAGAAATAACAAGATTTTGCTCTAAAGGAAAAGCAGATGGCTTACATGCCAGTAAACCAAACTCAGATAAAAGATCTAAACAATATTTTCTTTGTGTTAAACAAAGTCCTTAATCTGTTTCAATAACTTCAATTCCCAAAAAATACTTAAGTTTTCCCAGATCTTTAATCTGGAATTTAGACTTAAGAAACACTTTGAACTTTTCAATCTCAGCCAAGTTATTACCAGTAACAATTATATCATCAACATACACAAGTAAAGCAACAATATTACCTGAAACATTTTTGATGAACAAGGAATAATCACTCTTACTATGCATGAATCCATTTTCAAGTAAAGCACTGGTTAACTTAGAATTCCATTGTCTAGGTGCTTGTTTAAACCCATATAAAGACTTTTTGAGTCTGCAAACTCTTTTATCATTAACATCAAAGAAACCATCAGGCAAAGTCATGTAAACAGTTTCATCTAAGTCTCCATATAAAAAAGCATTGTTAATGTCAAGTTGAAGGAGAGGCCAATTCTGTTGCACAACAAGATTGATAAGACACCTAACAGTCACTATTTTGATAACAGGTGAGAAAGTTTCATCAAAGTCAACACCTTCTTTCTGATTAAAGCCCTTAGAAACTAATCTAGCTTTGTATCTATCAACCTCACCACTAGACTTGAATTTTATTTTAAAGACCCACTTGCAACCTACAGCTTTTCTACCAACAGGCAAATCAACAATTTCAAAAGTGTCATTCCTATATAAGGCTTCCATTTCACTATTATTAGCATCTAACCAGTGCTGATACATACAAGCCTCCCAATAATTTTTTGGTTCAAAACTCTTGTTTAACTCAACAACAAAACAAAGAGTATCATTTTTAAGTTTTGCATAAGTAACAAACTTTTCAAGGCCAAATTTGACTTTTGAGTCAACAATGTACTCATTATATTTGTTTGGAAACACTGATGACCTATCAGACCTTCTTAAATAAGGTTGATTATTTTGAAAATTTCAAAAGTGTCATTCCTATATAAGGCTTCCATTTCACTATTATTAGCATCTAACCAGTGCTGATACATACAAGCCTCCCAATAATTTTTTGGTTCAAAACTCTTGTTTAACTCAACAACAAAACAAAGAGTATCATTTTTAAGTTTTGCATAAGTAACAAACTTTTCAAGGCCAAATTTGACTTTTGAGTCAACAATGTACTCATTATATTTGTTTGGAAACACTGATGACCTATCAGACCTTCTTAAATAAGGTTGATTATTTTGAAAATTGATCCTTGCTGCTTGTTCATGGAAGGGACAGAATTCACCCTCAGAACTTGTCACACCACTTGGTGTTGCAACAGTCTCACCAACTCTGGTAATCCCATTGGAACCAGGAGAATGCCCCATATCATTCTCCATATGGTCAAGAGTTGGACTACCTAGAGGCTGGGAGTAGTTACCATCACTCAAATGATGATCATCTTGAGTATGGTCATCCAAAGGTGTACCATTTTGACCACTATCATCATTGGGTGTGCCAGGGTTATCACAAGTAACTTCATCAAAGAAATTAACATGATCTAAACCCTAACTGAGAGGGTCAGGAGCAGCAGAGACATTTTTAATCTTGAAAGGAAATACTTTTTCAAAAAATTTAACATCTCTAGAAAAAACAAATTGTTTCCTTTCAAGACTATAAAGCTTATAACCTTTTTGAAAATTTGAATACCCAACTAAAACACATTTTTCAGCTCTACTACTAAACTTATCATGACTGGTAAGAATAGTAGCAAAACACAAACAACCAAAAACACGTAAGTGACTTAAGTTAGGTTTTCTATTAAAAACAAGATCAAAGGGAGACTTTCCATTCAGTACTGAGGAGGGCAATGTAATACTCCATAAAATCCCAAGTCATTTATTAATGCTAATTATCGAAACTGTTCTAAGCAAAGCCATTTTTACGGGCTAATTTAAATTTTTATATGAGACACCATTTGTTTTGTCACTTGGTATCACCATTGATCACTCTTGGATGCCACCCAATGAGGTTAACACCGGTAACTCCCACTTGCGACCCGACACCTTGTAATGACACCGATATATATATATATATATATATATATATATATATATATATATATATATATATATATATATATATATATATATATATATATATATATATATATATATATTAACTATTCCGAAATTATTATTATACTATGTATATATGAGTATATATGTATACGTATGAGCAACCCTGTTAATATTTCAAGTTTTGCACGACACCGACACCTCGTGATCGTTTTAGGCCTGTGACTTTCCAAAGCCCACTAGATTTCTTTTCTTTTTCTGTTTGGGCCGCGTATCGCCTAAGCCCACAAATCTGCTTTGTTGATATAAATAATGCGTAAAAACGTTATTAATATTTCTCGATATCCCTATGTTTTGACGATCACAAAATGTAAAATCATTAAACGTAAAATCATTACGTAAATAAGTATTTAGTGACAAAATATCATTATATCCAACTAATTCACTTAAGTTATGAATAAACAAGTGCCTAATACATTTTATGATCAAAGGAAAGTTTATTTACTAATTACAAATTATATAAACATTTTATATATTTAAGAAAAACACTTTTGGTAATTAAAAGAAAATGTTTATTTCACAATAAATAAATGAATTCAAAATTTTAACCAAATTCAGTTAAATTTTCACCAAATAAACTTTCCCCAGAAAAGAAAAAGAAATCAGGCCGTTACAGTGGGCGGCCCCCTTAATTATAAAGGGCGGCCCCTTAATTTTAAGGGGGCCGACACACAATTAAGGGGGCCGGCATACGCTCCTATTTCAGAACTCTTTTCCTATAAACACTGGTTCAAATCTGAAATTTTTCCTTACCTTTTGCACTAAAACTTTCTGTTCTAATTCTCTCAAATCATTTTCCTAAATCCTTTGATCATAAACATATTAGTTTTTGTTTCAAGTGATCTAATTCCTCATTATTCAAAGTGCAAGAGAAGAATACTCCTTTCATCTCAAATCAAGAAGTATTGAATATTTGTTGTGTAGCTTGTATTTATTGTAAAGTTGTGTAGTGATTATAATTGGTAGATCTAGGTGGGTTTGTAAATCTAGTTTTGAAGAAGTTATGGTGTGAAGTAGAAGTAGTGTGTAGTTGTGAAGTAGTAGTGTTGTGTATAAGTTGTGAAGAAGGCGTGTTGTGGTGTGAGATTGGTTCTAGCTACTATTAGGACTCGACATCTAGCTTAGTGTCGTTAATTGGTGTAAGCGAAAGTTGTGTAAGGTTTCTCCGCCAAAAAGGGAGTTTGTTGACATAGTGAAGAAAAACTCTCGAGTAGGTGACTCGAGGAGTGGAGTAGGGCGAAGAGGTGCTTCGTAGCCGAACCACTATAAATACCGTATGTTGTGGTTTGATCTCTCTATCTCTATCTTTTCTTTACTTTCATATTTACGTTATAATTATTTAGTTAGTTAGATTAAATTGTTTGTGTTGTGCAAGTGTTGATATTCACATAAACAAGAATCGAAGTTTTTATAAATCAAAGTTTTTGAAATCTAAATTGACGTAAAACTATTCAACCCCCCCCCCCTCTAGTTTTCCACAATTGGCATCAGAGCTACTTTAAACAAGATTTTTTAAAATAAACTGTATTTTAAAACTTGAAACGATCTATGGAATCTGAAAAATATTTAGAAGGTTAATCTATGCACAGACCACCACTATTTGAAAGTGATGGTTTTCTTTATTGGAAAAATCGATTCGAAACTTATGTGAAATCAAAAGATCTTGATCTTTGGCATGTTATTACTGATGGTGATTTTCTTCCTATACAAAATAATCCCGAAACCAAAAGGGATGAAATTGTACCTTTTGAAAAACAAAACGATGATTTGGAAAAGAAACTTGCTAAAATCAATGAGGCTAAAATGGTTATTTATAATGCGTTATCACGCAAAGAATATGAAAGAATTTTTATGTGTAAAACCGCAAAAGACATTTGGAACTCTTTACTAATCACTCACCAAGGTAATAGTCAAGTCAAAGATAATAAAATAGATCTTCTTGTACAACAATATAAATAATTTACGATTCCGGAAGAGGAATCAATTGATTATGCTTTTTCTAGATTTAACACTATCATCACAAGTTTAAAAGCACTTGATGAGAACTTTTCTAGCAAGAATTTTGTAAGGAAATTTCTTAGGGCTCTCCATTCGAAGTGGCGTGCTAAAGTGACGGCTATTGAGGAGTTAAAGAATCTATCAACTCTACAACTTGACGAGCTAATTGGAAACTTGAAAGTGTATGAGGTGATAATAAAGAAAGATTCCGAAATGGTCAAAGGAAAAAGGGAGCAAAACAAGTCAATTGCATTGAAAGCAAAAAAGGACTCTAGTGACGAAGAATGCTCAACCTCCGAAAGTGAAGATGAAGAGTATGCCATGGCCGTAAGAGACTTCAAGAAATTCTTCAAAAGACGAGGAAGATACGTTAGACAACCGTTTGATGAAAGAAAAACATTCCAAAGAAACAAAGACGACAAGACTAGTAAGAATGAAAGAAAGTGCTTCAAATGTGGAGATCCAAATCATTTTATTGGAGAATGTTCGAAATTATCAAGAAGTCAAAACTACAAGGCCTTTGTAGGAGGAGCATGGAATGATAGTGACAATGATGAAAAAGATACAACAAAAGAAGAAAAGTGTCTCATGGCAAGGTCTTCCGATGAGGTATGTTCCGAAACCGAATACTATAGTGATGATAATTTATCGTTAGATGAAAAAGATTTAGATAGCGAATATAGTAGATTATGCAAACTAGGACAAAAAGTCATAGCTAAAAATAAACTACTAAAACACACTAATAATAAATTAAAGGATGAAATACTTGAATTAAAAATGAAACTACAAAAACTAAAAAAAGGAAAAGAAAGTATTATAGAATGTAAAGAATGTCTAGTTGTTAAAAATGAGAATAAACAACTTAAGGAAGAAATTATTAGATTTGAGAAATTTGAAAATAGTAGTCAATCACTTAGTAAAATAATTGGCTCTCAAAGAATTGCCAAAGATAAAACCGGTTTAGGATACGACTCAACTGAAGCATCAACTAGTCAATCCAAAAATGTAAAGTTTGAAGGTGAAACTAGTGAACTAAAACCTTTAGAGTTAAAACCAAAGTATATACTTTTGAAAGATAGATTAGTACCTATTGTAAGTGATGAAGAAATTAAAAGCTTTCGTAAATCGTCTTTAAAACCCGAAGTATAACCCATTAAGCCAAAAATAAGATCTAAAACTCCACCACCTAGAAAACTAAATAGTCCTCATCCTAGGTCTAAAACTCCTCAACCTAGAGTAAACCAAAATAGACGAAAATTTCACAATAATCATCAAATGTGGAACTTCAATCCTTGGGGAATGATTCCACCATACATGCACCCAAGTCAAGTGCATAACGTCTTTGGACCAAACAACTTTGGTCAAATGAGAAAATGGGGACCAACAAGATGAATTTGTCGTACCTTGGCAAGCTTGGTTTTCTATCCGCTTCCACATGATCATGCAATTTCTTGAAGACTTTGAAGATTTGCTTGTTGAAGACAAATAGGTACACGTTTCTTTTAATTTTTCCATGTCAAGATTGCATGCTTAGTCTAGTATCTAGTTTATTGTTGGTATAGCTTGTTTTGTAATTTCTCTTAGCTATTTTTCTTATATATATACATATACTTATTATCATATAGCGCGCGCGCGCGCGCACACACACACACACACACACACACACATATATATATATATATATATATATATATATATATATATATATATATATATATATATATATATATATAAACACGTATACATATTATTATTATACATACTATATGCTCTCATAACCTAGAAAACTCATTAGTTGATTTTCTAGAACTAGAAATTGTTCATTTACGAACCTTTTCTTTTCCCCTCCTTTGGCCTTCTTGAACTTTATACTCATGTTGATGTAGAGAAATGAGTCAAAAAAAATCTATGGATGAAACAAACTCCCTTCATCATTTGCATCCGTCTCCCTCTTTTTTTCTCGTCCTATAAACCCATATTATTTACATATATTTATATATATACATACCTATATACCTTACACATTTTCCATCATCGACTTGACGGCTTGATTAATTTTATCCGAAATTATCAAGAAAATTTTAATTGGCGAAATGTCAAATAAAAATGTCAAGGAATTCTCTTCGTGCGAACTCTCTCCAACGTATTTTTGATTAAAAATAAATCTAATATATATATATATATATATATATATATATATATATATATATATATATATATATATATATATTTACTTATTTTTATTTTCAGAATCAAAACCGCGAAAAATTCAAATTTGACTGGGCGGCCCCCTTAAAATTAATGGGACCGGCAGTGCAAAAAAGGGGTGGCCCCCTTAATGATTAAAGGGGCCGGCCGGCCATCTGACGATTTCCACTTGCTTTTCTGATGAGGCAAAAAATGAACCGTTTTTAGGGGGTCATTTAAGCCCGGAATTGAATTTATTTGATCAAATATTGCCCTAAATCGTTCCTTTTGTGATTTTAGGTACTTTGGGAGTGAATTCTGGAAAAGAAAGCATTTTAGACATTTTTGGAGAATAAAAGTGAAGAAAACGGCAAATACTTAATTTTCTATGCTGGGAATAGTACCTGACGGCGTCAAGAAGGAAAATATGACAGCGTCAAGAGCAAAATGCATGACGACCCAGAGAAAACGTGACGGCGTCAGAAGTAGGATGTCAAGAGTTATTTTGGTGACGGCCTGATGCAGAATTATACATGACGGCGTCAGACCCAGATCTAGGCAGTCCGAGAACTTTATTGGAGGCGAGATGACGGCGTCAGAAATTTACTCTTGACGCTGTCACCTCACAAAATCCATATATACTTTTCTATTTTTCATTCATTAAAAGAGGAACTTGTGTGGAGAATACTAGGGTCGAACCTAATAAACCCTAGGTCGTTTGTAACAGTATTTTCAAGGGTTTTCACCCCTTGAAACCTTTCATGTTCAATTAAGATAAGTCTTCTTTCAATTCATTCAATATGTCTATGTGTTGTTTGTATATATCTTGTGCTTGTCTTGATTTTAACATGCTAGGCTAGATCTCTCATGTGTTTGCTTAGATGTAATGAAACCTAGATGTTAATTATAGGTTGATTGCTTGTTTATAGTTGTAATGGATGAATGATTTCAATGTTAGGCTTAAGAAAACTGGCAGATCTCCATTGTGTAACTTGCTTGAACGTCTTAAGAAACATGAACCGATGTGTACTAGGTTTTTATGATTGTATTTAATGCATGAGCGAATTCTAGTGATCCCATGTTAGGAGCTTCTTAGCCGGCTCGACATAGGAGTGA
The DNA here is from genome assembly GCA_030686995.1 of Artemisia argyi. Taxonomy (NCBI): domain Eukaryota; kingdom Viridiplantae; phylum Streptophyta; class Magnoliopsida; order Asterales; family Asteraceae; genus Artemisia; species Artemisia argyi. Next base: position 28,841,893 of record CM060677.1, on the reverse strand, counting down.
AGTAGGAGCTTATAGGATTGGGGAAGTAAGTACGCCACCCCATGAATGGTATTAAGGAATACAATCCGTCATCCACGCAACTGTAACAAGTAATTAACCTGTAAAAGATATCTAGGGAGTAGCGAAATCTAAGTAAACACAATTCTCCCATATATTACTCACACCACTAGTTTAATTTAGTTTATTTTCATTTTTGTTATTTTATTTTGATTGCATCTTAGTCTTTAGGTTAGTTGATTAGCAACTAATTCCGCCCACTCCTTCAAAAAAACCGAGATTTTATTTGCTTTTATAAAACATAAAAAAAAAATACAAAAAGAATCATCCCTCACCTCTAGACCTAGTTTTTAGGTTTTCTAATCCTAGCGACACTATTCCTAAGTTGAACGATCAATCCCCCGGTACTTGTCACTATGCTATACTACAACGATCAGGTACACTGCCTGGTGAGGGTTGTAAGCTTCTCGAGAGGTAAAGCCTGGTGCAATTCCAACGCATCAAGTTTTTGGCGCCGCAGCCCGGGGAATAGTTATTGTCTAGGTTAGAATTTCTTTTTATTAGGTCTACTTGCTAGATTCTTTTCTAGTAAGATTTTATTTTATTTTTATAGTTTTCTTTAGTCTATCTTTTCTTTGTGTCTTTGTTCGTAAAAACCTTTCCATTGACTCTTCCGTTCACCATTATGGATAACGTGAATCCACCAAGTCCGACACTAGAGTTTTAACAGAAAAAATTTAATTACACCAGTTTGGATATACCAAGATGGACGAATGAAATGAGGAGGACAGGATCTTATATTGATTTTATTGAGTACCTTGAGAAAAGAGGCCAAGTGCATAAGACTTTTAAAGAATTCACCTTAGGAGCTCCATCAACCCCTCAAAATGCCTCACTTTGTGAAACCTTTGCACCATATGAGCCTTCACCTAGGATAATTTCGTATGAGCCACCTAGATGCATGTCATGGTTAGGCACTACCATAATACAGGATGAACACATAGGTGACCTTGATGTGATGGAGGATGTAGCCGAACATGATCACATTGATAAAAAAGACCTAGGTTTTATGATCGATGATGATGAATCTCAAGAAACACATGATGAATCTTTTAGGCAATTTGTATATAGCAGTCAGAATATTGAGGATGATCCTTATGATTCGGATATAGAAGTTGAGATGCCTAGAGAAGCACTTGAGATACTTGGGAAAATGTTAGGGTTAGATTATAATAAAACACATGTTGAGGATATAGGTGATCTTAAAACAAGGAATGGTGAAGTAAATAACATGAGCCCACAAGGTACCCCACAAGTCCTACCATCATTTGATGCGTACACACCTCCCTTGACTTACCCGGAAAAAGTAGAAGAGATTATAGGAACCCCAATAGAGGTAGAACCTTTGAACCAAACACAACTAGAGGATATAGGTTTGAATACTTATAATGATAACCTTACTCTTAGTTCTAGGGAAGTTCCTAGTTTTGATGAACCAGAGCCTCAACCAAAACCATTACCTAATCTTCCATCCTTGGATGAAAATTTAGGAATTAAAATAGGTTCCGATCCACCCATCAAACCATATAGTCCGGGTAGTCTTAGGACAAAGGTAGGAGACTCTAAGCCTTATAGAGAGGAAGCTGACATAGGAGTGGAACATGACCTTACATACTTACATCACCCATTCATGATTGATCATAAGAAACATTATGGGTTTAAACCAGGTTTATTAGGTCAAGATGGATTCCCAGCTAGGAGTCTCTCGAATTTGATAGAAGATGATCCCTTTCTAAGAGAAAATCTTAGTCCGCCCACTAACCCAATTGAATTAGGTAAGGTTATGAAGATAGTAGCACACCCCTTTGAGCATATAATTCATCCACCACTCTTTCCTCACATGGCATATTTCCACCCTAAGGGTGTGTATCGCTACTTCCACCCGCACTTAATCCTAAGTGTAGGGAAAACCTCCCCTATTTTTGTTAAATAAGGGTAGAGTCAGGCTCGTGACTCGAACAAAAACAAGCGCTTCTTAGGAGGCAACCCATGCTTTGTGTGATTTTTATTTTGTTTGATTGTTATTTGTTTCCGTATGCATGCTTTATTTTTATTGTTGGTAGATCATGTTTCAAACTAAAATGGTGAAAATACTTTATTTTGTCGTTTGGCTTAGTCTTAACTTCATCCAAAGGAATTTAGCAAAAGATAAGTGTAAGTGGAAACCCCAAATATGTTTTTAAGAAACAAAGTCGATCATGATTCTCCACAATATTAAATGAACATGTATATTCGTATTTGTTAAAGTCAAATGCTTGTATCGAGTCATAATGATGTTTAGCAGGATTTTCCAGGAAGTAGGGCAAAGTTTTTTCAGAAATTTTCTGGAAACTTAACATAAGAATTTATGCAGGTCACTTCTGACGGCGTCAGGAAGAAATTCCTGACGTCTTCATGTGTAAAATTCTGGAAATTTTACCAGTTTTGTTTTTCTAACGGAGTCTTAAAGTTTTTGTTGAATCTTTAGTTTTATAATCTCCAGGAAATATGCAAACATCATTCCACAAGCATTATATATTATTTTATTTTTTAGGATTTGTTAGCATATATAGATTGCCGCCGATTTTACGCGAGGTTGCCTTGTCTGTTTTCTCAGGTTTAACATGTTATATATGACAAGAAGATGATTTATATTCTGGAAGAGAAGCTTTGATTGTTCATTTTCTTTGAAGAAGATCTAACCTGGTTACCATATTATCCATACCGAGCGAATCAGGGGAGTATTTTATTTCATTCTTTTGCCTATTTTACTTTTACATTCTTTACTTGAACATTGGGGACAATGTTCATCCTAAGTGTAAGGGGAGGGTAAAATGATGATACCTTACAGATACACTTTCGCTTGAGTTTGTTTGTTTGATGGTAGGTGTGTAATAAAACAATGAGAAATACTTGTTAGTGTAATTTTAGCACCAAATTTAAATTTTTTTACAACATTTAGGAGTGAAACTTTAGCCATAGCAAGCGTCTCATGGATAGGAGTCGTATGACTAGCACAAAACCGTACCATTCATAAAAAATTTCCACCCAAATATGTGAGTTTCGCCTTTAGATTTGATAGGAAAAGCATTTACTATTAGTGCTTATGAGTGTACCGGTAGCATTTAGATTCTAGAACTTGCGTTAGTGATGCATCCCGAGACCGCTAGTGAGACTACATTCGTGTAGTAGGATTTACTACATGATAAGAGGCATTAGGATCACCCTTGTGTTAAATCCGTATCATAATTACTTGACCATTTAAGTCATATTACTTGACTAGTTAAGTCAACCAATTTTTCCCACACCCTTAGCGCTGTACTCATTTTTAGTACACGAAACCCCTAGTACACCCCTCCGAGTCTATCTTTTTGTTTCTAACTTTAAGCATCTTACTTAAAGGAAGAATTTGTTACACCCCACTTAAATGTACACCCAAATCGCCTTAGCCTTCCGTGTATGCACTCATCTTTAGTGCATTATTGTTATTTGTTTAAACCCTTAGTTAATTATCTAATTGATTACATGGTTGCTAAGTCGAGTCATATCCTTGTACATATTGTTTTGGGACGATTGGGACTCATGGGTAAAGTACTAATGTTATGGAGTAATGGGGAAGAACATCATATTATTACCCCCATATGTGCGTTAATCTTAAAAGTACTCCAAGTGTTTTGATTTTCTTGATTCGAGTCATTAGATTAGTTTATTGTAAAGTATGTAAAAATTCAAGTGTAAGGGGAATGTACATTCCCTATGATGTATTATTTTGGATGGTAGGGTAAGAGTGTATGCAAAAAAAAAAAAAAAAAAAAAAAAAAAAAAAAAATAGAAAAAGAGAAAAGAAAAAAACATACGGACTACCATCCCGTTTCATTCTATGTTTATTTTATATTTTTGTTATTTTTCATTTATTATCTTAAGTCGAATCTAGTCTTGGCTTAGCAACGCCATATTGTACATGTAATTAATCAAGATTATTAACTCGCCACCAGTAAAGATTGCCTATATCCAACAAAACCGTGTATTTCATATCCCTATACCTAACATTACAACCCTTTAAAAAGACCTCTTTGATAGTTTATCCTAGGTGCTTACGCCATGTGGTGGAGGTTTGATCCTTTCCCAAGCCTATGGTAATCTATTTTGCTATGACAGGCAGTGAGAGATGTTTTCCATTTCCATATTGTGATATATACTTTATTACACCCGAGAGATGTGAGTATCTAAACACTATTTGTGTGGTGCTAGTGTATGACCTCCGTGCTTGTCTTTGGTCTTTAGTGGAACGATTATTTGTTGTAATTACTTTTATATTAGTGTTAAATGACCCCTAACTTGTATTTTGACTAGAATAAAAGCGCATTTGCTTGAGGACAAGCAAATCTCAAGTGTAAGGGTATATGATGAGGCGAAAAATGAACCGTTTTTAGGGGGTCATTTGAGCCCGGAATTGAATTTATTTGATCAAATATTGCCCTAAATCGTTCCTTTTGTCATTTTAGGCACTTTGGGAGTGAATTCTGGAAAAGGAAGCATTTTGGATGTTTTTGGAGCATAAAAGTGAAGAAAACGGCAAAGACTTAATTTTCCATGCTGGGAACAGTACCTGACGGCGTCAAGAGCAAAATGCATGACGACCCAGAGAAAACATGACGGCGTCAGAAGTAGGGCGTCAAGAGTTATTTTGGTGACGGCCTGAAGCAGAATTAAACATGACGGCGTCAGACCCAGATCAAGGTAGTCCGAGAACTTTATTGGCAGCGAGATGACGGCGTCAGAAATTTATTCTTGATGCCGTCACCTCACAAAATCTATATATACTTTTCTATTTTTCATTCATTGAAAGAGGAACTTGTGTGGAGAATACTAGGGCCGAACCTAATAAACCCTAGGTCGTTTGTAACAGTATTTTCAAGGGTTTTCACCCCTTGAAACCTTTCATGTTCAATTAAGATAAGTCTTCTTTCACTTCATTCAATATGTCTATGTGTTGTTTGAATATATCTTGTGCTTGTCTTGATTTTAACATGCTAGGCTAGATCTCTCATGCGTTTGCTTAGATGTAATGAAGCCTAGATGTTAATTATAGGTTGATTACTTGTTTATAGTTGTAATGGATGAATGATTTCAATGTTAGGCTTAAGAAAACTGGCAGATCTCCATTGTGTAACTTGCTTGAACGTCTTAAGAAACATGAACCGATGTGTACTAGGTTTTAATGATTGTATTTAATGCATGAGCGAATTCTAGTGATCCCATGTTAGGAGCTTCTTAGCCGGTTCGACATAGGAGTGAAGTAGGAGCTTATAGGATTGGGGAAGTAAGTACGCCACCCCATGAATGGTATTAAGGAATACAATCCGTCATCCACACAACTGTAACAAGTAATTAACCTGTAAAAGATATCTAGGGAGTAGTGAAATCTAAGTAAACACAATTCTCCCATATATTGCTCACACCACTAGTTTAATTTAGTTTATTTTCATTTTTGTTATTTTATTTTGATTCCATCTTAGTCTTTGGGTTAGTTGATTAGCAACTAATTCCGCCCACTCCTTCAAAAAAGCCGAGATTTTATTTGCTTTTATAAAACATTAAAAAAATACAAAAAGAATCATCCCTCACCTCTAGACCTAGTTTTTAGGTTTTCTAATCCTAGCGACACTATTCCTAAGTTGAACGATCAATCCTTCGGTACTTGTCACTATACTATACTACAACGATCAGGTACACTGCCTGATGAGGGTTGTAAGCTTCTCAAGATCCCTCGAGAGGTAAAGCCCGGTGCAATTCCCATGCATCATTTTCTTCCTTATCCCACTTACTAAACACTCCAATTTTCACTCCCCACTTCCGCCCTACCTGCTGTGACGAATTTTAAACCCCAAAACCATCCAAAATCCATCCTCAAATCTTCATATCAAGGTCAATTAACAAAGGGCAAATACTTATAACACGATTAGCAACGAGTATTATAAGTTTTTCATAACACATTTCTCTTAATTTCATCTAATTTGGCCATAATCATGATTAAGTATTTTATTTCAATTTTTTCAATTTCATCTTTTCTTTCAAATTGAGTCTAGGTATTCCATAACTAAATTCTTCCCTTAGGATTAGAATCTATAATTAACACTAGAAACTAATAATTACAAACCCTCTTGTCGATTTTTTTTTTTTTTTTTTTTTTGAAAAATTCATACACTCATTTTCAAATTTTGTTTATATATATTGTTGAATAATGCTACAAAAACTTGTTATAACATATCACATTATGGTTTTATAACTTATTAATCACAAAAACAAATTTTTTCGATGAAGTAAAAATATTTTTTTGTTTGATAAGAGGGTGTTTGGATCATGTCCAAATAGTGTCAAAAATTATTCAATATAACCTCTACAATACATCGTCATGAATATGAATATAAAACTAGTATTTTAGAGTTGTCAAGATATATAATTCATATATATATATATATATATATATATATATATATATATATATATATATATATATATATATATATATATTGACATTTTGGTAGTAAATTTTCTAGATAAGGAAGCGTTTGGCTTAACTAGAAAAATAGTATTTTTGAGTCATATTATAAATCATTCTTTTCGAAACAAATCATTTGCATAAGCAACTTGTTAGAAATAGCTAGTTATACAATCTAATGTACATCTAGCAAATTTTCACGATATATTAAGATATTTAAAGGGGCGTTTGGATTATCCCATAACAACTTGATAAACATCGTAAAATATATCTAACACAAGTTAAAAATAAAATAAGGAACATGGTAAACTACTTCTTAAGTTAAAGGTCTTTAGAGTCGAAGTACGTTTACGTTCCACATATGCCATAAAAATATAAACATTATATTTTAACGTTAACTTTGTTTTAATTTTATTTTGTTGTTATTTTGTTTAGGTGAAAATGCCCAAAGTTATTACCGAAGATATTTCCTTAACCAAAAACTATATTCCCAAAGTCTCTCAACTTCCCACTACTTCTCCCCCCATTGCACGTATCTATCATCATATAGAAGATAGAAACACTCATGAAGGTCGAGTCGTAGATCAAGCTTACTATCAATCCGATTTCATCGAAAGTTTGTTCACAAATATCCATTTTGAATGCCTCTTCCAAATTAATGAACCCATCATTCCTCGCTTCATTCTTGACTTCTATAGCCAAGTCACGGTTCAAACCGATGATTTTGGTTCCATCTTCATTTCATTCATGATCCAACATGAATTTATTACTCTCACTCTTGCACAATTTGGTCAAATTCTTCAAATTCCTTTTTCCGGTCAATCCGTATTCACAAATAAATGGGATCTTTGTGCTCTCCAACGTTCTCGTCCTACTCATGGTCCTTATGTCTCCGAAATTCCATCTCCCGAAGATATTCGTCAAATGCTCGGGTTGGAATGTGAAACTGCCACCCAAAGCATCAAGTCCAAACATGTCTCTATTTTTGAAAACCAAATTCTTCTTAAAGAATTAAGGCCCGACATGGAGCATTGGGAAGAACTAGTTCGTGAGAATGCGTTCGGTTCCGAAGGACGCCCTGACCATCTCCTGGCTTGTCTCGCTCATATGTTGTATTGTATTGTTGCCGAGTAACCTTACAATTTGGCTTACTTCTTTATCAAACGTATTGAATGTACAAGAGCAAATCCTAAAGCTATTCTTCTTTATGGTATGTTTCTCACTCGTCTCCACAAGCATGTCATTGAAAACTATCCTGATCTCGATGATAGTATTTATCAATCTATCTATCCGACCTTCCGTCCTCTTGTTCTTACTCAAAACCGCAAAAATCGTAGTGATAAGGTTAGATCTCATCGTCCTAGCATTCTTGTTTCGTTCTCTTGTCTTAAGGATGACGATGAGGAGGACTTATAGTCATTTGCCACTGCTTTTGGTGGGATGCTAAGAAAGAAAAAGTAGGGATGATGACTGTGAAATTGGCTTTATTACTCTTCTTGAACAATTTGTAATATGTTATTTATGTTCTATATTTCCGATATATATTCGGAAATTAATATTTATTGCTATGTTTTCAGAAACATTTGAACTATATTATTAGTTGACTTATTATTATTAGTTGCTCTACATGTATGCATGTTTTTATACTTGCTTTTAATCTATGCTTGCATGATTTGTGTATGATTATATATATGCTTCTCTAATAAACCAAAACTAAAATAAAATGTTCCAATAGAGCTTGCTGCAAACACAAAACCAAAATAAACCATTTTTAGAAATTTTTTGAAATTTGTTCGTCTGGGATTTTACCATATGGGCGGCCCTCATAATTAACACGGGCGGCCCCTTTAATTTTAAGGGGGTCGACCAAGAATTAAGGGGACTAGCCACCTGGAACAGTTTTTACACTGTTTTCTTTTGCAACTTGTGACTCCTTTTGCTAGTCATAGCTACCATTTCCCTTAAAAACTAAACTAATTTTGGAATCGAACAATGCAATTTCAAATTAATTCTACTTCTAAACATGATTCCATGCTATATAACCCTTATACACCTCTCATCCACACTCCATTATTATCACATTCATCAACCTCAACAATTCATCATGTCATCACTAAAAACCTCCACCTCCAACAAAGCCAAGAAACAAAAGCTTGTTATCATACTACCAAAACAACTCTTTATTGATCTCACTAATGAAGACAATACCATTCCATCACCATCACCTCAATGTTCATCTCCTAATGCTCCAAATGCACCATCCAAAACACCATCAATACATGGAACTTCCACCTCTTCCATACCATCATCATCATCCATCAATGACTACATCAACACTCACCTATCACCTCCACCAAGAATTCCACCACCACCACCTCATGAAAATGCAACCTTAGACATCACTCTTTCATTATCACCCATCACACCTCTTGATGTACAATTTTCACCATCACCACTCAATCCACCAAACTTCAATCCCATCACATGGAGCTTGCTTGAAGCTAATGGTGATACTTGCCTTTGTTGCATCCATAACCACACTATCATCTTTGGCTTAAGAGATGAAATCCACTACATGTTTTCATATCTTGAAAGCTTGTTCCCTCAACCTCAACCAACAACATCCACACCTCCACCACCAACATCAACAACACCTCCACCTCCATCAACATCAAACACACCTCCATCAACTCCATCATCTCCACCTACAATATTGCTCCTCCCAAACTAAGCATGGCTCATATTTGGAAAATAAAAATGTTTAAACCATTTTGATGGCAAGCTCTAGGAAAAACATTTCTATTAGAGTTTTGGTTGCTTGTAAGCCCTTAAGGCTTTAGTTTATTAGTTGTATTGTTCATGAATCTTGGATGTATGTTGTTTGTATTTTCATCAAATTATTGAAGTGTTTCGTTCCATGCTTATATTGCTTGTTTTATTTATATATGTAATACATAATTGTTGCATGCATATATATTGTATGTTCTAAATATTTTTGCAAGCATTCCATATCTCGACTTGTCTTGTAACCTTAAAACGAGGGGGAGTACACATCAAGGGAGAGCTCATCCGACTTCGGGACAACCTTTTTGATGTTCACAAAAAAGGGGAGCAGTGATATAAACTCACTAAATACTTGCATATATAATAATTTTTGATTTAATGAGTTTAGATTTTGTAATCATCAAAAAAGGGGAGATTGTTGATATAAATAATGCGTAAAAACGTTATTAATATTTCTCGATATCCCTATGTTTTGACGATCACAAAATGTAAAATCATTAAACGTAAAATCATTACATAAATAAGTATTTAGAGACAAAATATCATTATATCCAACTAATTCACTTAATGTAGGAATAAACAAGTGCCTAATACATTTTATGATCAAAGGAAGGTTTATTTACTAATTACAAATTATATAAACATTTTATATATTTAAGAAAAACACTTTTGGTTATTAAAGGAAAATGTTTATTTCACAATAAATAAATGAATTCAAATTTTTAACCAAATTCAGTTAAATTTTCACCAAATAAACATTCCCCATAAAAGACAAAGAAATCAGACCGTTACAGTGGGCGGCCCCCTTAATTATAAGGGGTGGCCCCCTTGATTTTAAGGGGGCTAGCACACAATTAAGGGGGCCGGCATACGCTCCTCTATCAGAACTCTTTTCCTATAAATACTGGTTCAAATCTAAAAATTTTCCTTACCTTTTGCACTAAAAATTTCTGTTCTAATTCTCTCAAATCATCTTCCTAAACCCTTTGATCATAAACATATTAGTTTTTGTTTCAAGTGATCTAATCCCTCATTATTCAAAGTGCAAGAGAAGAATACTCCTTTCATCTCAAATCAAGAGGTATTGAAGATTTGTTGTGTAGCTTGTATTTATTGTAAAGTTGTGTAGTGATTGTAATTGGTAGATCTAGGTGGGTTTGTAAATCTAGTTTTGAAGAAGTTGTGGTGTGAAGTAGAAGTAGTGTGTAGTTGTGAAGTAGTAGTGTTGTGTATAAGTTGTGAAGAAGGCGTGTTGTGGTGTGAGATTGATTCTAGCTACTATTAGGACTCGACATCTAGCTTAGTGTCGTTAATTGGTGTAAGCGAAAGTTGTGTAAGGTTTCTCCGCCAAAAAGGGAGTTTGTTGACAAAGTGTAGAAAAACTCTTGAATAGGTGACTCGAGGAGTGGAGTAGGGCGAAGAGGTGCTTCGTAGCTGAACCACTGTAAATACCGTGTGTTGTGGTATGATCTCTCTATCTCTATCTTTTCTTTACTTTCATATTTACGTTATAATTATTTAGTTAGTTAGATTAAATTGTTTGTGTTGTGCAAGTGTTGATATTCACATAAATAAGAATCGAAGTTTTTATAAATCAAAGTTTTTGAAATCTAAATTGACGTAAAACTATTCAACCCCCCTTCTAGTTTTCCACATGCTCCTTTCTTTGTTTCTGTTGGGCCGCGCTATGCCATAAGCCCAAGACACATTTCTTTTTTTTTTTGTTTTCTATTTGGGGCGAGCCCCTTTAGCCAAATGGTTGTTTTGTTTCGCCTATTACCCAACGAGCGTACAACATGTATATTACAAACTTGTCTCGTCACTTTACTACTCGACACACGACCCTATTATATCATGGATTGGGTACATTTCCTTGTTACATGCATAACTCAACAACAAACACCTCAAAAATCCTACTAGTACATCCATTAGTATTTTCTTTTCTCCTTTGGTTCCCTCATCACTCGACACAAGAACACCCATCCGATTTGTTTTTGCTTCATGCGTGTAAGATCAACCAAACACCAACACCAATCCACCCTAACCTCCCTAAGCTACCATTAAACAAATGCTAAAACACCTCCACTTTTCCTACGGATTATTAACCAAGAGTCCTTGTGTCTCTTTAACCAAAACCAAAGTCACCTGACTTCCTTTCTTCCCATTTGTTTAGTCGACCTAGTACTAACACCTCACATCAACACACCTAAACCTAGACCTAAACAAACCAAAAGAAATCATCATGGTCCTTTGACTTCAAAAACTCGACATGACTACACCAATGGGACTAGACAACCCTGTCTCAAGTTGATTGATAAGTCGAATGAATTGTACAATTAGTATCACATGGGAGCCTTGCTAACCACCATAATCAACCTATAAAACCCACATTAAATGCACAATTCCCTAACACACTCAAATTCTCACAAAAACTACAAGCAAAACTTCTCTTTGTCTTATTCCTTTCAAATACGAGGAGGCTAATCAAGAAATCGGGTCAAGTTTTAACTATTTGGGTAACTATTTTGAAAAGAAAATCACTATATAAGGAGGGTACCACGTTTACTCGTTTTCTGGTCTCATATCACACGAACTCTCCACCACCTTGATTCGGTGTTGTAAGTTGCTATCTCCCTTTTTCAATTCGTATGATATTCATTTCCATGCATTACACGCATTACACACGTTGTATATTACTTTGAAAACACTTAGGTTTTATAACTACACGTAACACTATATATGAATATACCACCTCGACACCCTTAGAAAGTGCCTTATAAGTTCGTTTTCTCACATACAATGTATATATATATTTCGATAACCTACTTCTTTGAACCAAACTACACCAAGCTAGCTTGACATGAAAAGAATACGGGAACTTATAATACGTCAAACAAGCTAGGTCCTAAGACGCACTCGAAAACACTCTCTAATATAAACTATATATCGTTTGGGCCTTACGTGGGCTAACGAGCCCATGTAAATTCTTTAAGGAATTTTCGGTATAAAATCTATAATATTTTCGAGATGTTTTAAAGCTTTGGCAACTGATTTTAAAAAATACAAATAAGATAAAATGTTACTTTCATTAAACAAAAAGTTTGTTTTTCAAAAACTTAACGAGGGACTATTTCTGCAAAAACTTTTGTTAAGGGGCTAAAAATGACAAAATTGTAAAACTTTCGGACTAAAGGCTAAAACAGTCAATTTATGATAAAATTTGAGGGTAGAAACTGTAAATACTTTAAAGTGAAGGTCTAATGTGTAAAAGGATTAAAAAGGACTAAAAATGTAATTATTTTAACCAAAAGGTAAAAAGTGTAATTTTCTTAAAAGTTAAGGGTAACCTTAATAATGATGTTTTATTACTTTATCTAATTATTTTAATATATACACATATATATTATGACTTATATAATAAATGTACATTATTACTAAAAATATTTAAAATAAATATTTTTATTAACGTTATTATTATAACGGATAAATTAACACCCATTGATTACCTATTCGTATCAATGTTATAAATAACCATGTAAAGATATTTTGAAATATTTCAAGACACCCGAATCAATATCACCGTACTCGAGACATATCATATGTCATTCACGTACCGAATCTGAAACACCGATGGTAATGCATATATTACATCAATATAGGTCGCAAGTCGGAGGATTTTTATTGCTAGTCGTAGCAATACACCGTCACCTTTGAGCACCGTTGTGATTCATACACACCCGTCAGGTGAGTTCATGGTCCCACATTTTAATTATTTCTAAACCTTGTGGGGAGATACATGCTATAAACTGAACACAAGTATTTTTCAATATGCTATTACTATCTGATATTGCCTAAGTTGACACCAGTACTACAAGTCCCTCATATCACGAACCTTAATCACTTGCGAGTGAGCGCGAATATAGCTAATAGATCTATTGGAACAGCAGCCCATCTCTGTCAAAGTGATTATTTGGCTGGAGGTGTGCTATATTCGAAGTACCATGGAAACCGAGTACATTTCCATCACCGAGGTCCCCTTTGTTATCTACATCCCCCATGGTGTAGGTGATTTTTATCTTTATGATATTTCGATACGATGTTAAGGCTTGAGTTTCGTGAGGCTTAGGAGCAATATGACACCAGTTTAGTCAAGACCGATCTATCTTGACTTGTTTATTTCAAAATACTTGACTTGTGTTCACACTATTACTAATTTAAACTACTATGGATTCACTCAACCGTTGTGTTGACTTTTTAGCATGTTTATCTTAGGCAACTAGCAGGCATGATGGCACGGAGCTGGCAAAAAGGGCATACAGGACCTCCCTTTTATTCCAATAATTATATCATTCTTTTCAAACTCATCACTTCTTTTATGAAACAATTAACATTTGGAAAAATGTTTGTAACTCTGACTACCTTGAGTTTTCATGGAATGATATTAACTATCTTTTGAATTGTTTTCTATAAGTATGACTGTGTTCTAAACTGTAATGACCCCGATTAGACTTCCGTTGCTTACCAAATTTTCGAGGTGTTACAGATTGGCATCAAAGCCATGGTTATAGAGATCCAAATATTTTTCAAAACATTGGACTATAACCGCACCAAATTTCTAAACAAACTATTTATCATTGAAGTGCCCTCCGTGCCAGCGCTTGTCAACATCATGTTTTAAGGTTTGATTTTAGCACCCATTGCACTAAGTTCACTATGACACCATGATCACTGTGCATGTAGCATTATGTAGACTAATTGACTTATATTACTATTATTTTTGGATATTACAGTACCATGTCGCCCCCGGTTATTATCTTGTCTAACAGCGATGACGTCATGCCAGCATCATCCACTTTCCCTACCATTGACCTATCCGACTATGACACCCGAGACACCCATGATTCTCCTGATACCCATGACACTTTACCAGTATCACCTGTCATTCCATCTACTATTCCGTTTGGGGACCCATCTGCAGAGACTGAGCCCTTCGAGGAGGGTGAGGTTGCTTCGACACCCATTGATTCTTTTGCTGTGCAGCCACTTTTCCGTCCTGTCTGTGGACCTTTGACACAGGATCAGTACCTGTATGATCAGTATCTCACATCTCGGCAGTTTCTTGTGGCTGATGACTGTCCTACACCACCTGCTAGTCACCATTCCAGTTCAGATGCTGATGACGAGTCTTCTGACTCTGATACTTCTGACACTGCTGCATCTATCCCACCACCATCCCCGCCTGCATCGACTCGTCGATGCAAGCGAGTGAGGACCCTTGAGCCTTTTGAGCCTGAGCCTTTTGGAGAGTTGTTTCGATACGATGATGATAGCTTCACCCGCAAATGCACGGCTCGGAAACGAGTCTGTATTTTGCCTACTTCTACTGTTCCATCACCTGTACATGTATCTGTGCCATCACCCACACCTGTACTTCCACCTGTGCCTGAGCTGACACCTGTGTTATCACCAACACCTTCACCATCTCTGTCACCATCACCTGTATCACCATTAGATGTGCAGAAACACGAGATGGAAGATCTGAGAGAGATTGCGATCATCACACAACAGATGTTGGAGCATCAGACCCAGGAGCTGGCAACATCTAGTGCTACTATCCACACTCTATCAGTCACGCTTGAGGAGGTCCAGGCCAGAGAGAGAGCTAGAGATCTAGAGATATTGGAGATGATCAGGATCATTAGAGAGCTAGAGAGGAGATCAGGAGGCGCACCTGGAGCTTCATAGATCTATGACGTATCATTACATTCATAGACATCTTAACTTGACCTGTGCGGCATTAATAATGTTGTATCTTATTGTTTTGTAACAATGAATTCAAATTATTAAAATTTTGTGTTGGTTATGATTGTGCTGTACTGATATTGATTTATGATGTTTTGGTTGTTTGATCTTATGTTATGCTCCCATATTGAGATTCATTATAATTTCCATGTGTGTTGTTACATGTTGTGATGATTATTTATGGATGATATGGTTTATGTGATGTATGTATTCATGGCGTGATTGTGATGTATTTTGTGATGATCTCGACTATTATGAGCTTGGTTATGATATTTCTCTTGTTATTGATCGATGTTTGGGATTATTACTTATACACTTGCGATTTTATAGAGATATGGCCCCTAGAAAAACCGCAACTACCACCGCATCACTATCAAGAAATTGGTTGCCAACAGTGTTGCTGCAGCTTGGGAAGAGCAAGCTGCCGCAATGGCACGATCAAGTAGCAACAACCGACCCACTGCAGAAAGCGAGTCCTTTCCGACTCGGAAGTGTACCTATAAGGACTTCATATCTTGTAAGCCATCTTATTTCAAGGGTACTGAAGGAGTAACAGAACTTGCTCGATGGTTTGAGCAAACTAAAACTGTGTTTGTGAGGAGCAGTTGTGCCACCGAAAACAGAGTCTCGTTTGCTACTGGAACATTGCTGGAAGATGCGTTGTCTTGGTGGAATGTAACTGCTTAGAAGATAGGTGTGGAGGAAGCCTATCAGATCACCTGGGCTGACTTCAAGGAAAAGATGTTGAAGAAGTTCTGTCCAAGAGGAGATATCAAGAAACTGGAAGATGAGTTTCACCTGTTGGTAGTAAAAGGGAATAATCTCAGGGCTTATGATAGAAGATTTCAGGAGCTTGCCACACTTTGCCCTTCAAAGGTTCCCGATTTGGAAAAGTTGTTGGAAAGATACATTGAGGGACTGCCTAGGAGCATTGAGGGAAACGTCACCTCGTCAAAGCCTCAATCTTTGGAAGAAGCAATGACCATTGCCCAAAGACTGCTAGACCAGGAGATTAAGCGTAACTCTGCTCAGGGAAACAGTGATCACAAAAGGAAGTTTGATGATCGAAAGACAAACAGCAACAACAACAACAGCAACAACAACAACAACAACAACCGTAACCCCAACCGTAACTATCACCATGACAGAAACACCCACCACAACCAACAAAACCGACGACAGGAAGCTGCCAGAGCTTATGTCGCCGCACTAGTTAAGAATGCTGGGTATGCTGGACCTGCCCTGTTCTGCAACAAGTGTAAGCTGCACCACACTGGACTCTGTTATGCTAAGTGTGGAAAATGTTCAAGGACTAGTCATAAGACACAAGATTGCAAAGCTACAGGGGCTAACTTACAACCCGTGGCTGTGGTATGCCATGCTTGTGGAGAGAAAGGACACTACAGGCGTCAGTGCCCAAACAAGGACAACAATGCACGAGGAAGAGTGCACGTGCTGGGAGAAGGAAACACTCAGCAAGATCCCAACGTAGTCATGCGTACGTTCCTTCTTAACAACCACCTCGTTAAAGTTTTATTTGATTCCGGAGCTGATCAAAGTTTTGTATCTATATCTCTCACACCTATAATTTATATCACACCAACCAAATTAGACACCACATACGAAATTGAACTAGCCAATGGAAAGCTGGTAAGCACTAACACTATACTTCGGGGTTGCACCCTATACCTATTAAAGACACCCTTCGTCATAGACCTTATGCCCATTAGACTTGGTAGTTTCGACGTCGTTATAGGAATGGATTGGCTATCCAAGAACCATGCAAAAATCATTTGTGACGAGAAAGTCGTTCACATCCCTCTTGAAGACGAGACCCTAATTGTTCGCGGTGAGCGAAGTAAAACACGTCTAAGTATCATTTCTTGCATCAAAGTTGTGAAGTACATCGAACGAGGATGTCAAGTCTTTTTAGCTCAAGTCACCGAGAAGTAATCAGAAGAGAAGCGACTTGAGGATGTGCCCGTAGTCAAGGACTTTCCTGAAGTATTTCCTGAGGACTTGCCTGGCCTTCCAACCCAGTACGTCAAGTGGAATTTCAAATTGACCTGGTGCCAGGAGCAACACCCGTAGCACGAGCACCTTACAGACTAGCACCATCGGAGATGAAGGAGTTATCTGAACAATTGCAGGAATTTTTAGATAAAGGATTTATTCGCCCAAGTTCGTCACCATGGGGAGCACCAGTGTTGTTTGTAAAGAAGAAGGATGGAACCTTCCGGTTGTGTATCAATTATCGTGAGTTGAACAAACTTACAGTGAAGAATCGATATCCGTTACCAAGGATTGACGATCTGTGTGATCAACTACAAGGATCGAGTGTCTACTCGAAGATTGATTTGAGATCGGGTTATCACCAACTGAGGGTTAGGGAAGAAGATATCCCTAAGACAGCTTTCAGGACAAGATACGGTCACTACGAATTCCAAGTAATGCCATTCGGTCTAACAAATGCACCCGCTGTATTTATGGATTTAATGAACCGAGTGTACAAACCCTATTTGGACAAGTTTGTGATTGTATTCATTGATGATATCCTTATCTATTCACGTAGTAAGGAAGAGCACGCATAACACTTAGGGCTATACTGACACTGATCAGAGAAGAGAAATTGTACGCCAAATTCTCCAAGTGTGATTTTTGGATCGAGAAGGTACAATTCCTTGGGCATGTTATCGACAGTAAGGGTATTCATGTTGATCCCGCCAAGATCGAAGCTGTTAAAAATTGGGCGTCCCCTACGAGTCCTACTGAGATACGCCAATTTTTAGGTCTTGCCGGATACTATCGGAGATTTATTGAAGGATTTTCAAGGATTTCTAAGCCTTTGACTGAGTTAACTCAGAAGAAGAAGAAGTTTGACTGGGGAGAAGAGCAAGAATCGGGATTTCAGTTTTTGAAGCAGAAGCTTTGTGAAGCACCGATATTAGCATTACCCGAAGGAAGTGAAGATTTCGTGGTATATTGCGATGCATCAATCCAAGGGTTGGGTACCGTATTGATGCAAAGATTTAAAGTAATCACTTACGCTTCTAGACAACTTAAACCTCACCAGGAAAACTACACTACTCATGATCTAGAACTAGGAGCGGTAGTATTCGCTCTTAAAATATGGAGACACTACCTATATGGAACCAAGTGTACGGTCTTCACCGATCACAAAAGTCTTCAGCACATTTTAGATCAAAAGGAGTTGAACATGAGGCAACATCGATGGCTAGAGTTATTAAGTGATTATGATTGTGAAATTCGTTATCATCCTAGGAAGGCAAATGTTGTAGCAGATGCCTTGAGTCGAAAGGAATGACTTAGACCCCTCAGAGTTAGATCATTGGGAATGACAATCAGATCACCACTTCCGTATCAAATTCTTGAAGTTCAAACTGAGGCCCTTAAAGAAGAGAATAGACAACACGAGAAGATCTACGGTATGCTAGAAAGCACGAATGGATTTGTCAAGAAACCAGATGGGAGGCTGTGTTTCAAGGACAGAAGTTGGATTCCATTGAATGGAGGAATACGAGACCTCATCATGCATGAGTCTCATAAGTCTAAATGTTCCATTCATCCTGGCTCAGACAAAATGTATCATGATCTTAAGAAATTATATTGGTGGCCAAACATGAAGGCTGACATTGCAGAGTATGTCGGTAAATGTTTGACCTGCTCAAGAGTAAAAGCTGAGCATCAAAGGCCATCCGGTTTTTTGATTCAGCCGGAGCTACCAATGTGGAAATGGGAGAGAATTACAATGGACTTCATTACGAAATTACCCAAGATATCGAGTGGATTTGACACTATTTGGGTCATTGTCGATCGTCTCACGAAGTCAGCGCACTTCTTGCCAATCAAAGAGACTGATGATATGGACACTCTTGCACGTTTATACTTGAAGGAGATAGTTTCCCGACATGGAGTGTCGATTTCTATTATCTTAGACCGAGACAGCCGTTTCACGTCTAACTTTTGGCAATCTTTACAGAAAGCCTTGGGAACTAAGTTAGATATGAGTACCGCTTACCATCCACAGACTGATGGTCAAAGTGAAAGGACTATTCAGACCCCAGAGGACATGCTTCGGGCATGCGTGATAGATTTTGGAAAAGGCTGGGATAAGCACCTACCGTTAGCAGAGTTCTCATACAACAACAGTTATCACGCCAGTATCAAGGCCGCGCCATTTGAAGCACTTTATGGAAGAAAGTGTCAATCACCAGTTTGTTGGGCTGAGATTGGAGATGTACAACTCTCAGGTCCCGAGTTGATTCTGGAAACCACTGAGAAGATAGTAAAGATTAGACAACGGTTTCAAGCCGCCAGAGACCGGCAAAAGAGCTATGCCGATGTGAGAAGGAAGCCAATGGAATTTCAAGTTGGAGATAAAGTCATGCTAAAGGTATCACCTTGGAAAGGGATGATTAGGTTTGGAAAATGTGGAAAGTTAAATCCAAGATACGTTGGACCCTTCGAAATAATTGAAAGGATCGGTCATGTGGCATACAAACTCAAAGTCCCTGAGGAGCTCAGTAGAGTACATAACACCTTCCACGTGTCAAATTTGAAAAAGTGTTTATCGGATGAAACCCTTGTGATTCCGTTGAAAGAAATCAAAATCGACGATAAGTTGAACTTTGTTGAGGAACCCGTCGAAATTATGGATCGGGAGGTCAAACGACTTAAGCATAGTCATACTCCCATTGTTAAGGTCAGATGGAACTCTAACAGAGGACCCGAGTTCACTTGGGAGCACGAGGATCAGATTCATGCCAAATACCCACAACTATTCGACAAGACAACCCCGAGCATCAATTCAACTCTGGATTCCGGGACGAATCCAATCTAACGGGTGGGTACTGTAATACTCCGTAAAATCCCAGGTCATTTATTAATGCTAATTATCGAAACTGTTCTAAACAAAGCCACTTTTAAGGGCTAATTTAAATTTTTATATGAGACACCGTTTGTCTGACACCTGAAACACCTTGGTCACCATATATTTTGTCACTTGGTATCACCATTGATCACTCTTGGATGCCACCCAATGAGGTTAACACCGGTAACTCCCACTTGCGCCACGACACATTGTAATGACACCGATATATATATATATATATATATATATATATATATATATATATATATATATATATATATATATATATATATATATATATATATATATATATATATATATATATATATATATATATATTAACTATTATGAAATTATTATTATACTATGTATATATGAGTAAATATGTATACGTATGAGCAACCCCGTTAATATTTCAAGTTTTGCGCGACACCGACACCTCGTTATCGTTTTAGGCCTGTGACTTTCCAAAGCCCACTAGATTTCTTTTCTTTTCCTGTTTGGGCCGCGTATCACCTAAGCCCACAAATCTGCTCCTTTCTTTGTTTCTATTGGGCCGCGCTATGCCATAAGCCCAAAACACTTTTTTTTTTTTTTTTTTTTTTTGCTATTTGGGCCGAGCCCCTTTAGCCAAATGGTTGTTTTGTTTCGCCTATTACCCAACGAGCGTACAACATGTATATTACAAACTTGTCTCGTCACTTTACTACTTGACACATGACCCTATTATATCATGGATTGGGTACATTTCTTTGTTACATGCATAATTCAACAACAAACACCTTAAAAATCCTACTAGTACATCCATTAGTATTTTCTTTTCTCCTTTGGTTCCCTCATCACTCGACACAAGAACACCCATCCCCTTTGTTTTTGCTTCATGCGTGTAAGATCAACCAAACACCAACACCAAGCCACCCTAACCTCCCTAAGCTACTATTAAACAAATGCTAAAACACCTCCACTTTTCCTAAGGATTATTAACCAAGAGTCCTTGTGTCTCTTTAACCAAAACCAAAGTCACATGACTTCCTTTCTTCCCATTTGTTTAGTCGACCTAGTACTAACACCTCACATCAACACACCTAAACCTAGACCTAAAGAAACCAAAAGAAATCATCATGGTCCTTTGACTTCAAAAAATCGACTTGACTACACCAATGGGACTAGACAACCTTGTCTCAAGTTGATTGACAAATCGAATGAATTGTACAATTAGTATCACATGGGAGCCTTGCTAACCACCATAATCACCCTATAAAACCCACATTAAATGCACAATTCCCTCACACACTCAAATTCTCACAAAAACTACAAGCAAAACTTCTCTTTGTCTCATTCCTTTAAAATTCGAGGAGGCTACTCAAGAAATCGGGTCAAGGTTTAACTATTTGGGTAACTATTTTGAATCAAGAGTCACTATATAAGGAGGGTACCACGTTTGCTCATTTTCTTGTCTCATATCACACGAACTCTCCACCACCTTGATTAGGTGTTGTAAGTTGCCATCTCCCTTTTTCAATTCGTATGATATTCATTTCCATGCATTACACGCATTACACACGTTGTATATTACTTTGAAAACACTTAGGTTTTATAACTACACGTAACACTATATATGAATATACCACCTCGACACCCTTAGAAAGAGACTTATAAGTTCGTTTTCTCACGTACAATGTATATATATTTTTCGATAACCTACTTCTTCGAACCAAACTACACCAAGCTAGCTTGACATGAAAAGAATACGAGACCCTATAATACGTCAAACAAGCTAGGTCCTAAGACGCACTCGAAAACACTCTCTAATACAAACTATATATCGTTTGGGCCTTATGTGGGCTAACGAGCCCATGTAAATTCTTAAAGGAATTTTCGGTATAAAATCTATAATATTTTCGAGATGTTTTAAAGCTTTGGCAACTGATTTTGAAAAATACAAATAAGATAAAATGTTACTTTCATTAAACAAAAAGTTTGTTTTTCAAAAACTTAACCAAGGACTATTTTTGCAAAAACTTTCGTTAAGGGGCTAGAAATGACAGAATTGTAAAACTTTCGGACTAAAGGCTAAAACAGTCAATTTATGATAAAATTTGAGGGTAGAAACTGTAAATACTTAAAGTGAAGGTCTAATGTGTAAAATGATTAAAAAGGACTAAAAATGTAATTGTTTTAACCAAAGGGTAAAAAGTGTAATTTTCTTAAAAGTTAATGGTAACCTTAATAATGATGTTTTATTACTTTACCTAATTATTTTAATATATACACATATATATTATGACTTATATAATAAATGTACATTATTACTAAAAATATTTAAAATAAATATTTTTATTAACGTTATTATTATAACGGATAAATTAACACCTATTGATTAGCTATTCGTATCAACGTTATAAATAACCATGTAAAGTTATTTTGGAATATTTCAAGACACCCGAATCAATATCACCGTACTCGAGACATATCATATGTCATTCACGTATCGAATCTGAAACACCGATGGTAATGCATATATTACATCAATATATGTCGCAAGTCGGAGGATTTTCATCGCTAGTCGTAGCAATACACCGTCACCTTTGAGCACAGTTGTGTTTCACACACACCCTTCAGGTGAGTTCATGGTCCCACATTTTAATTATTTCTAAACCCCGTGGGGAGATACATGCTATAAACCGAACACAAATATTTTTCAGTATGCTATTACTATCTGATATTGCCTAAGTTGACACCCGTACTACAAGTCCCTCATATCACGAACCTTAATCACTTGCGAGTGAGCGCGAATATAGCTAATAGATCTATTGGAACGGCAACCCATCTCTGTCAAAGTGATTATTTGGCAGGAGGTGTGCTATATTCGAAGTACCATTGAAACCGAGCACATTTCCATCACCGAGGGCCCCTTTGTTATCTACATCCCCCATGGTGTAGGTGATTTTTATCTTTATGATATTTTGATATGATGTTAAGGCTTGAGTTTCGTGAGGCTTAGGAGCAATATGACACCAGTTTAGTCAAGACCGATCTATCTTGACTTGTTTATTTCAAAATACTTGACTTGTGTTCACACTATTACTAATTTAAACTACTATGGATTCACTCAACCGTTGTGTTGACTTTTTAGCATGTTTATCTCAGGTAACTAGCAAGCATGATGGCACGGAGCTGGCAAAAAGGGCACACAGGACCTCCCTTTTATTCCAATAATTATATCATTCTTTTCAAACTTATCACTCCTTTTATGAAACAATTAACATTTGGAAAAATGTTTGTAACTCTGACTACCTTGAGTTTTCATAGAATGATATTAACTATCTTTTGAATTGTTTTCTATAAGTATGACTGTGTTCTAAACTGTAATGACCCCGATTAGACTTCCGCTGCTTACCAAATTTTCGGGGTGTTACAGGCAATCTGTTAATCAAATAAGTGGCAGTTAGGACACATTCAGACCACAAATATAAAGGCTATCCCCCCTGAAACATAAGGGATCTTGCTACATTCAAAAGATGCCTATGTTTTCGCTCAACCACCCCATTTTATTGAGGTGTATAAGCACAGGATGTTTGATGCATAATACCATTACTTTCACAGAATTTATTAAACTGGTTATTAACAAACTCAGGACCGTTATCACTTCTGAAAATCTTAACACATTTTTCAAACTGTGTTTTTACCTGATTATAGAAAATTTGAATGTAATCAAACACCTCATGCTTACTTTTAAGTAAGTAAACCCATACAGCCTTGGTGAAATCATCCACAACAGTTAAGAAAAATATATGTCCTTCTTTACTTTTAATTTTATAAGGACCCCAAAGATCAAGATGAACCAGATCACCAAGAGCTTTGGTTTTATGGTCACTTAAAGGAAAAGATTCTCTAGTTTGCTTTGCCTTTTGACAAATTTCACAAAGATCACTTTCAGTTTTATTTTCAAAAACAATTTCACCATCCAACACTGCAAGAACTTGATCAGAGGGATGACCAAGCCTGCAGTGCCATATTTGTTTGGTCAAATTACAAGTAACACTTGAATTCTCAAATCCTAGACTAGTACCTTGATTTCCATCAAAGTAATACATACCATCCTTTTGTCTACCAATCCCTAGAACACTCATTCCCCTCAAATCCTGAGGTAACACATAACATTGGGATTCATCAAAAGCAATAACATATTTGCTATCTCTAGCCACTTTATGCACAGACATCAAACTAACACAGTATTCTGGAACCACCAATACATCATATAGAGTTAAGTTTTTGGTTAAAACCATATTTCCAACCTTGGTGATCAAAGCCTCAGTACCATTAGGATGTGAGACTTTGATTCCAAGCTTGGAAATATCAATAACATTAACCAAAAACTTATCTGTATATGTAAGATGTTGATTGACACCAGAATCAACAATAAGCCCAGCTGCAACAAGTGCAGATCTAAACTTACTATTGTTACAAAAAAATCTTTGAAAATTCTGATTAAAAAACTTGCTATTGTTTAAAACAATACCTGCCATATTGGCATGTACTCCTTTTCCATTTCCATCATTACTAACAGAGTTTTCTTTAATCAAAGATATCAGTTTTGAAATCTGTTCATCAGAGAATGATTCAGGTAATTTTGTTGCTTTACTTGTGTATGTTGATGATATAATTGTTACTGGTAATAACTTGGCTGAGATTGAAAAGTTCAAAGTGTTTCTAAAGTCTAAATTCAGATTAAAGATCTGGGAAAACTTAAGTATTTTTTGGGAATTGAAGTTATTAAAACAGATAAAGGACTTTGTTTAACACAAAGAAAATATTGTTTAGATCTTTTATCTGAGTTTGGTTTACTAGCATGTAAGCCATCTGCTTTTCCTTTAGAGCAAAATCTTGTTATTTCTAATGAACCCGTTATAAATGATCCTATTTTAGATAACATAACTGAGTATCAAAAATTAGTGGGTAAGTTGATTTACCTCACACACACTAGGCCAGATATTTTATATGCAGTACATTGTTTAAGTCAGTTCATGCATAAGCCACTCAAGTCTCATCTTAAAATTGCTCTTAAAGTATTGAGATATCTTAAAGGCTCACCTGGTAGAGGAATACACATTGTTAAAAACTCTTTTGAATCACTTGAGACTTATGTGGATGCAGACTGGGCCAAGTGTGTGGTAACTAGGAGGTCAGTTACAGGGTTTTATGTTTTCTTAAATGGTTCATTAGTTTCACGGAATTGGGAACATTTTTTACCTATTAATCTGTATTGTGACAGTCAGGCAGCAATTAAGATTGCTGCTAATCCTTTCTTTCATGAAAGAACCAAGCACTTAGAGATTGACTTACATTTTGTGAGGGATAAAATCTTAGCTGGGGTTATTAAAACTGAAAAGGTCCAATCAGCTGATCAAACAGCTGATATATTTACCAAAGGGCTGGATAAGCTTCAACATGAAAAGCTTGTTTCTAAGCTTGGAATGTCTGATGTGTTCCAGGTTTGAGTTAAGGGGGATGTTGAAAAATAACTCAACCTTGAACACATAAAGTACAAGGACTAATATTGTGATTTTGTATTTTTCAGTTATAAGGAGTTCTTTGCTTTAAGCTGGTTTTAGCTAGATGGTGAAAGATAAAGGATTGGAGTTGACAAGTAGCTGAAAGTTATTGGTCAAGGCTATATAAGGTCCTCATCTGCTAGGGTATGGATGTTATGCAGTCATATTAATCTCACACAGTTCTCTCATTGTTCACACATCAACCAAAATCTGTTGTTCATATTTCTTGAGTGTTTGTGAGGATATTGTAATAGTACTATTGATAATTAGTCAATAGCCTACCACCTGAATAGCAGTGGGTAGGTTTGTGAGTTGATTCTTGATTGTTTGATTCTAGTATTGAGATTGATTAAGATCAGTTTCTTATTGATCTTGTGATTTTGGTTGATTAATAAAATTGATTCTTGGATTGAGATTCAAGAGTTGTTTATGGGTAAAATTTGTCTTTTTCTACACTCTGTTTTGGTTTAATAACATTTCTTCAAACGAGTAATTTTGTAACTATTGTTCTTGCACTCGTGGCATATAATAGTGTCCCAAATAGTATCATTGATTTGCCTCGTTGATTCCTAGGCGATCTTGACATAAATATTGGCTGGGCACAGTAAGGGGATTCAATCTCCTTACTTTTCTCTGTCACGTCAGCTTTTTTTTTTCAGCGACCTGCTGGCGATTCACTGCCCCAGTAAGGGCGACCTAGTTCTTTTTTTTTTTTTTTTTTTTTTTTTTTTTTTTACAAACTTAATAATTAAAACATTAATTTCATTAAATAAAATAAAACAGTACATAGATTGAAAACATAAACTTAAACATTACATAAACTTCAATTAAATCCTAACTTCAGTTGTAGTCCGGGTGATCCCAAGTCTGAGAGTTGTCGGAGCGGTAACCGTCGTCGTAAGGATCAAAGCTCGCCAACCTCTCTTCTGCTAACTCAGTTTCCAACCTGCTCAGTTCCCGCTCCTTCTCAGAGTTCCAGCCATCATCATCTGCTGCCACATTTTCCTCAAAACTTACCTGAAAAGTATCCAGACGAGGCAGCTGTTGTTGTTGCTCAACAACTCTTTGTGCAGATGAACTTGATGCACCTTGCA
The DNA here is from genome assembly GCA_030686995.1 of Artemisia argyi. Taxonomy (NCBI): domain Eukaryota; kingdom Viridiplantae; phylum Streptophyta; class Magnoliopsida; order Asterales; family Asteraceae; genus Artemisia; species Artemisia argyi. The sequence goes on along the minus strand of CM060677.1, from coordinate 28,815,229 downwards.
CAAATTGTTGTTGTTGTTGTTGTTATTGTTGTTGTTGTTGTTGTTCAACCATAGCAGCTTTCACATTTTCTTCAAAGCTCCAACGAATTTTGTTTGTTTTTTGAGCATGTATCTGACTCACACAGCCACGCAATGCCTCAACAACGGCATGATCTTTACGAAATTCGTCGTATAAAAACTGGTCGATCACATATTTCCTGTCGTCAGAAATGTGATCGCAATCTGAGTAGCGTGTTCTCATTCGTTGTTTGAGGGCCTTTGCCAGCTCAAACCTGCTAATAACTTCGGAAATAGCTTCTTGACGAGCCGTGTCGTCTTTCTCAGCTTGGTTTTTGACCCAATTTTGAAATTCTTCGACGGTATGAGGCAGTTTATTACACCCCATTTTGAATTGGAATATGTGTGAGATTTTGTGAATTTAAGTGTGTAAAATATGTTGTGTTAATGTGGTATTTATAGTGTGTTAAATTTATATATTTTTTTTGAATGTAACGGCTAGTAGGTGGTTTTTTTTTTTTTTTTTTTTTTTTTTTTTGAATCCAACGTAAACAACAAAGGGTACAAAAAAATAAGAAAGTAATCGATCCTATACTCAATCATTTGGATTATTTGTCGTGTGTCGACCGAATACCCACACAAGGGTATATATGTCGATCGTGTGTGTCTTTTGTGCCCAGCCTTTATGTTGAGCAGATAATTAACATGGGTATATTTTATGTTAATTTCTTTGGTAAAGGGGAAAGCTAAACGCTATAAATCTCCTATGCATGTCTTGGTGCTGTTGTAGGTCTGTTTCCCATAACCCACTTTATTAGAAAGATAATTGGCAAAACAGTAGCACTTGATAAGATTTCTGGATAATGTGGATCGTTTGCATCTTAACTTTGCACTTGCGTATCATGTAAATTTGACCAATTATAACTAAAAATTTCATTCATAAATTAAAACGTTACATATTAATTCAACTAAAATAAAAACATTACAACATTTGTTAAAACATAACAACATAAAAACTAATCTTCAAGGTTGTATTGTTCCTTGAATCCGGTGATACTTGCGGGATGTTTTGTCGTACTCGGGATTTTCGGCCATTTTGTTGTGGTGTTTTCTTAGACATTTTTAATAGAGATAGTGTGAATTTAAGTGTTGGTATGTTGGGTATTTATAAGATTTTATTTATTTATTTATTTATTTACTATTATTTATTTATTTTTTTGTTAGCCGAACATTGCATAGTTCCAAACGGTCAAAAATTTTTTTACTTTTGTTGGTTTCTAGTTCAAACGGTCAAAAACACATTTAATTCTTGTTCAACGGATCAAAAATACAAAGTTTTGTAGTTTCAAAATCGGTCGAGCTTAAGACCGAATTCATTTGTGTTTTGGGTTTTTCTCGGTCGCAACCGATTGCTTACAACAAGGACGACCGATTCTTTTTGCTCGACCGGCTCGGTCGATTTGATTATTGTGGCTAGCCTTATATCTTTATAGTGCATGTTGTTGAGATTCCGATGTGTATGTTTTTAGAGATTTCACATTACATTTACCCTTATCCATGTACTTTGTTATATATTGATGTTTTAGAGGTTGCATCCATTATTTTAGATTGTACTTTGTTATTCCAACAATTTTTATTGTTTAAAATTTTATTATATTGAACAAATAACACATTCAATCAAAATACGTTATTTTTAAAATATATTTTATTTACATCTTTTTTAGTTCTAAACAAAGAATTCCATATTTACATTGGTACATGTTTGTTCAACGCGTCATTTTTTAACACAAACACTTTTATATGCTGCCCGCGAATTTCGCGGGTCTATAGTGTATATATATATATATATATATATATATATATATATATATATATATATATATATATATATATATATATATATATAGGGTGAGGTTCTTTTAAGAAATAAATAAATTGCGAGAACTGCAAGAACCAACATCAACCAATCAGATTTTTCTGGATATTTATTTTTTTATTTAATTCAAAAGGGTACGATAGTAAAATTACATTTTTATTTTCTTTTTGATATATTTAATAAAAAAATGATTTTTTTGTCCTAATTTTTAGGATTTTTTTTTTTTAATAATTTTTTTTTTCAGGATGCATGATTTAAGAATGTAAGGTGCATATGTGTTTTTCCGTATAATCTAATGTTTAATCGCTTAAATCTTTTTTCGGATTTTTTTTTCCAACATTTATGTTTTCTAAAAGTGATGTGCATATGTGTTTTTCTAAAATAATGTGTTTCAGAATACAATTCTTTAATATTCAAAACTTAAAATCAAGAACATAAATATTATACTAATGTTTAAAAGAAAACGGAAGTACAATATATTGATTATACATGTGTGCACTAATAATAATTAGCACAATAAGAGACTCTCATGATCTTTGTATATACATGTTGCCGTATATGCACATGTATTTTTTCTCATTGGCCACTCTCGATCCCTTTGTATGCATATGTGCATTTGAGTCCGTCCATATGCCCTTTATAATACGTATGTGCACTATTCATATTGCTCATTATGCTTATACCTGTAACCACAAACAAATAATATATGAATTATTTAATCATAACAACTAACAAAACACATATGCACAAAAGGAACAAGTTAATAAAACTGTAAAAACACATATGCATAAAAGGTTTCAAATTCACCAAAAACTCTAAAAACACATATGCACTCTTATCAACACATATGCACACCGAGACGATAAGAGAAATAAAAAGTACTACCTAATAGCTATAAATATTATTTTACCACAAAAACATTACCAACAAACTACAACTAAGTCAAGATATTCAAATCTATCGCATCCAATTAGTGTTTTGAGGTGTGCACATGTATTTGCCAACAAAAACTTACTGTAACATTAAATCCACAAAAAATATTTTATTTTAATATTAACATGTACTCAAGATAAATGAATAGGTCAATCAACAATCATAAAATAAAAAGTTGGGTTTTGTTAAAAAAAAAAAAAAAGAAAAAAGAAAAAAAAATTTACCGTAATGCAATAACCAAATAAATACGATTTCAGTCAATTACCCATAATTAAATTAAATTAAGGATCTCACAAACAAAAATAAATAAATAAATGACTTTGAGAAAACTAACATAACGATTTTATATGTTCACCACGAAAAAAAATGCACCGATCTTGATTTACTAGATTCAAATTAATAAAATATTAAAGATTTAAAACGTTTTAACAATTCAATTGAAACAAAACATCAAATAAATTAAGAGTTAAGTTATTTCAAAAACCATACATTACTCACATACCAAGGGACATATATGGACCATTGATTTACTTTCGATCAACGGTTGAGATCAAAACAGTTACTACTACTAAAATACACGGAGGGGCAATTAAGTAAAATCACACCTACAACAAACACCACTAACGCAATTTCATTTCATCACAATTCCCTCACCAAACATACACTAAAAACACACACTAATTACGGAAAACAAACCGATCAAAATCAAACCCTAGAAACACACCAGATCTACCAAATCTCACCGGAAAAAATGGCGGAAAGTGGCGGAGATGATATAGCACTGAAACCAAACCAATCTCCGGAGAAAAAGAAGAACAAAAATATGGTTAAAAAACCGATTAAAGGTATACTTATACATTTCAAACAACAAATTTACTATCTCTTACTATCATATATGTTTTAAATATTGATGCGTACTATGTATAGAGAGTATACTGAAGATGATATGAATTTACATTGATTATTGAATGTTTATGCAAGTTATTGTGATTTTGTGAAGAAATAAGTAACTAGAAATTAGGTTTTCAAAGTTAACAGACTAAATCAGTTGATGTTGAAATAAAAAACACAGATTAGAAGCATTTATTCAAGGCGTCTTATGCGGCGGCATGGCCGAAGGCATCAGATGCGGCTAAGCCGCAGAAGAAGGAAAAGCCGAAGGCATCTTCTGCGGCTAAGCCGCAGAAGACGCCTTCAGCTATACCAAAGGCGTTCGTTGCGGCTAAGCCGCAGAAGAAGGCATTGGCTGCGGCTAAGCCGCAGAAGACGCCTTCGGCTATGCCAAAGGTGTTGGCTGCGGCTAAGCCGCAGAAGAAGCCTTCGGCTTAAATGAAAACACATTTGGCATACACAAAGGAATAAGATGCGGCATATATGTAAATGCCTTTGGCATACACAAATACTACGACTTTGGAATAGAAAAGCTGTAGGATGCTGCTTAGTCTGTATTTTATCACATATGATATATCAAAAATATTCACCTATAGATAGATTAAGTTGATATTGAATGCATTTTATCACATATGATATTGAAAAAAAACACTTATCTTAACTGCAGTGATAGACTTCGACTTTGCCGAAAGCTATCAATGCAGCTAAGCCTTCGAAATAAACAAACTGATGATGTGTGTTAATTGGTCTGCTTGAACATAATTACTAAACATACGTGTTTTAAAAATGTAAATAAAGGTAAAGCAAAGGAAACTGATGATGTGGAAAAAGTAATAACAACATTGCTGTTCTTGAAGTCATCCACAAAAGGAAGACAAGCTGCAAAAGGTATATTTTAAATGCTTTATCATATATGATATTTCATATTTTTTTTTTCAAATAACATGTTTTATCACATATGATACTTGATTTTATTTGTATTTGTTATTGGTTTATCACATGTGATAAAATTTTAATATTTTTTTGCAGTACATATAGAAGATGTTGATGACATGGAAATAGAAAAGGAGGAAGATGATAACAACAAAAAGAAGCCAGAGCCAAAAGAGAAGGAAATAAAAAAAGAACAACGAGAAGTTGTTCAAAGAGAAAAAAAGAGATATGTCAAGACAAAGTGTAGGACAAGAGGGCGTGCACAGAAAACAAAAAAAGAAGCAGCAAAACCTGCTACATCTTCTAAGAGATTGAAAAGGCAAATGATGAGGCGAAAAATGATCCGTTTTTAGGAGGTCATTTAAGCCCGAATCCGACTTTATTTGATCAAATATTGCCCTAAATCGTTCCTTTTGTGATTTTAGGTGTTTGGAGAGTGAATTCTGGAAAAGAAGCTATTTTGGACGTTTTTGGAGCATAAAAGTGAAGAAAACGGCTAAGTACCAAATTTCCATGCTGAAAATACAAGGTGACGGCGTCAAGACCATCAGCTTGACGACGTCAGACATGAAGAATTAAATATCGAAGGTGGTGACGGCGTCAGACGGACTGGTGACGGCGTCAAAGTGGCTAAAATAATATACCGTGGGAGGTGACGGCGTCACATAGGCCGTCATAAGTGGATCTAGGCCGTCCGAGGAAGTATATGGCGGCGAGGTGACGGCGTCAGAAGTTACTCTTGACGCCGTCAGACTGTTTTTCCTATATATAGTTTTCTAGTTTTTTCATTAAAAAGGGAGAGAAGTTTTGGTGAAACCGTAAAGACGATTTTGGTGCCTCTTTTACAGGTTTTTCAAGGGTTCCAAACCCTTGAGACCTTGCATTGTAATTGAGATAAGTGTACTTTCAATTCAATCAATATGTCTATGTGTTGGTTGTTTATCTCTTGTTCTTGTCTCAATTCTATTATGCTAGGCTAGATCTCTCTTGTGTTTGCTTAGATCTAATGAAACCTAGATGTTGATTATGTGTTGATTACTTGTTTATTCTTGTTTTGAATGAATGATTTATATGTTAGGCTTAAGAAAACTGGCAGATCTCCAAATGGTAACATGCTTGAACGTCTTAAGAAACATGAACCGAGGCGTACTAGGTCTTTATTGGTTGTATTTAATGCATGAGCCACTGTTTACAATCCCTATAGTTGTGCTGGGTCATGGTGTAGGAGGAGATAAGAGCTCATAGAGTTGGGGAGTTATGTATGCCACCCCACGAATGGTATTAAGGAATACAATCCGCCATTCATACAAGTGTAACAAGTAATTAACATGTAAAAGGTATCTAGGGAGTAGTGAAGTCTAAGTAAACACAATTTCTCCAAATACTGCTCACAACCTTAGTATAATTTAGTTTAATTTTATTTTCATTATTTTAATAACTTTGGGTTAGTTGAATAGCAACTAATTCCGCCCACTCCTTCAAAACCCGAGATTTTACTTGCTTTCATAAAAATATAAAAATACAAAAATAATCATCCTTCACCTCTAGAACTATTAATTAGGTTTTCTAATCCTAGCGACACTATCCTAAGCTGAACGATCAATCCCCCGGTACTTGTCACTATACTATACTACAACGATCAGGTACACTGCCTGGTGGGGGTTGTAAGCTTCTCGAGATCCCTCGAGAGGTAAAGCAAGGTGCGATTCCCACGCATCAAGTTTTTGGCGCCGCAGCCCGGGGAATAGTTATTGTCTAGGTTAGGATTTCTTTTTATTAGGTCTACTTGCTAGATTCCTTTCTAGTAAGATTTTTATTTTTATTTTTAGGTCTTCTTTAGTCTATCTTATTTCTTCGTGCCTTTGTTCGTAACTCTTTACCATCCGACATCATGGAAGGTGGTAACATCTTTGAACCCATCATCCCACCACAACAAAACCCACCACTAGAACCCCTTAGGCCCCGAACCTTAGGAGAGTATTCCCGACCTAGCCACCAAGGCTACCGAAACACCATTGAGCTCACCGGAGCCAATGTGACCCCCTTGCGATCCGACACCATCCGGTTGGTGCAAAGCGGATGTGCATTCCATGGACTTCGTTCCGAAGATCCAAACCAACACCTTAAGGACTTCCTCAAAATCGTAGATTCCATAGACCTAGGTGTTGAGACTAGAGAGACAACCCGATTATGCCTATTCCCATTCTCTCTACGAGATCAAGCTAGTCAATGGCTTGAACGTTTACCCGCGGGATCCATCACCACATGGGACAATCTCGCCAACCGCTTCCTCACCCAATTCTTTCCGCCGGAAAAAACTGCAATGCTTAGAAGGGACATTTTGATGTTTGAGCAACAGCGGGGTGAACCTTTCTACGAGGCTTGGGCCCGTTTTAAGGATCTCCTCCACAAGATCCCTCATCATGGCATAAACCTTTGGTTATTAGTTCAAATTTTCTACGACCATGTTGACTATCACACTAAGCGCACCATCGACAGGGCCGCGGGAGGCAAATTGCGTGATAAGAATGCCGAGGAGTCATGGGCAATTATAGAAGAGCTCGCTGTCGATAATAATGAGATTTGGGAATTTAAACATACGGTGGAAGCGGCCATCAATGCAGTCTCGGCATCTAGAGGAACCACCGAAATCCCTGATGAACTCTTATGCAAACTTGAGGCAAAAGTTGACTATTTTGAGGAAAGGCAAAGGAGACCCTTAAGTCCTAGACAAGCCACTGTCAATTCTGTCTCAAGATCAACTTCGGCACCATTATCTGAATCACCTTCTAGAGAACATGTCGAAACTTTTCAGAGATACACCCCACCTTGCTCCCCTCCCAAGGAACTTAGCTCGGAATTTGAGGCTAGGATGAGAGAATATATGGCAACTCACTCTGATCGGCTTGCTAGATTCGAAGAAGCAGTTTATAAGCAAAAAGAGGAGATGCAGGAAAAAATGAATGAGATATTGAGTCTATTGGAGGAGTATGCCAATCAGAAAACCCCCGAACGAATACTGCTAAGAAAAGAAAGCGTCACTCCCACCACCCAATTTGTTAACTCAATCACCATTGTCCATAAAGATAACGAGAAGGTAAAAACTCCTGCTAAACAGACCTTAGAAAAACCGCCTGAGTCCCAACCTTTGAGCTACTACCTGAAACACGACATAAACAAAAACACCATAACAAATTGGATTAAGGGTGATAGGCGTAACCAATCCTCCGAACAGGTTCCCGAGAAAGAGAAAGAAGAGGAAGATGAGTATGATACGCTTATTGGAGGATCAGTGGTCGAGAGGTTACTGGTACAGAAAGTGGCCACCAAGCAGGTAGCATGTGGGAATTTTGAATTACCAACGAGCATCGGGGACTTGAAACATCTTAGTGCTTTCGCCGACCAAGGATCGGAAGTAAATCTTATGCCCCTGACTATCTACATCCAACTGACGTCAAAGATGCCAATACCCACTCGTGTTAGGCTGTCTCTTGTTGGGCACTCGTACATATACCCCCTAGGAATAGCAGAAGATGTATTAGTCAATGTTGCAGGATTCATGTACCCCGTCGATTTTATGATCATTGATGATAAAGGGGATGGATGCATGCCAATAATCCTTGGGGCACCATTCCTCACCACCGCTAGGGCTGTCATTAAGTATGAAGATAGGAAGATTGAGCTTAAATCTGGGAAGAGAAAGATTAGCTTCCACATGACTCCGCGAAGTGGGCATGAGAATTTGAGTTGGAGAATGATTAAAAACAACATTGGCGCGACACCCGTTCGTGTTCAGAATAAAATTCTTGCATGGGAGGCAAGAATCAAAAGCTATAAGAAAGCTAAGGATGAAAGAAGAAGAAGCAATAAGGTTCCGATTGAACTCAAACATACTCAACACGAAAGCACTCATACACCGTTTGAGGAAGGGAACTTAGTACTCTTGAGACACTTATAAACAACAATACCACCCGATAAACCAAGTCCTTGGTGGTATGGGCCATTCACAATCGAAGGATTGAGCCAAGATGGGGTAGCTAACTTGAGAAGCAAATTAGGTGGGAAGGTGATTGCGAGTATTGATAGATTGAGGCACTACCACCATAACAGTAATGATCGCAATTATATGGGGTACATCATTTCAAATGATGAGATCACGTAGTAACCCACGACTTTGAGTCTAGCTACAAGACTCGTAAATAAAGAAAAGCGCTTCTTGGGAGGCAACTCATGCTTTGTGTGATTTTTATTTGTTTGATTGTTATTTGCTTCCGTATGCATGCTTTGTTTTTATTGTTGGTTGATCATGTTTCTCAATTAAAATGTAAAATACTTTATTATGTTGTTTGGCCTAGTCTTAACTTCAACCTAGAGGTATTTTTGCAAAAGATAAGTGTAAGGGGAAACCCCAAATATGTTTTTAAGAAACAAACTGATCATGATTATCCATAATATTTAATAAACATGTATATTCGTATTTGTTAGAGTCAAATGCTTGTATTGAGTCATAATGAAGTTTTGCAGGATTTTCCAGGAAGTAGGACAAAGTTTTTCCAGAAATTTTCCGGAAACTTAACATAAGAATTTCTGCAGGTCCATTCTGACGGCGTCAGGGTATTGCTCTTGACGGCGTCAGGAGTTAAAATCTGGAAATTTTACCAGTTTTGTTTTTCTAACGGAGTCTTATGGTTTTTGTGAATTATTAAGTTTTATAATCTCCAGAAAATCTGCAAACTTCATTCCACAAGCATTATATCTTACTTTGTTTTCTAGGATTTAGTAACTTATATAGGATGCCGCCGATTTTACGCGAGGTTGCCTTGTCTACTTTTGTCAGGATTTACAGGTTATTTGTGACAAGAAGATGATTTATATTCTGGAAGGGAAGCTTTGATTGTTCGTTTTCTTGGAAGAAGATTTAACCTGGCCAACCTAAAATCCATACCGAGCGAATCAGGGGAGTATTTGATTTCATTCTCTTTACTTTTTAACTTTTACATTCTTTACTTGAACATTGGGGACAATGTTCATCTTAAGTGTAAGGGGAGGGTAAAAAGATGATACCTTACATATGCATTTTCGCTTGAGTTTGTTTTGTTTGATAGTAGATGAGTAATAAAACTACGAGAAATACTTGTTAGTGTAATTTTAGCGCCAAATTTAAAATTTTTTACAACATTTTGGAGTGAAACTTTAGCCATAGCAAGCGTCTCATGGATAGGAGATTGTATGACTAGCACATAACCGTATATTCAGAAAAATTTTCCACCCAAAAATGTGAGGTTCGCCTTTAGATTTGATAGGAAAAGCATTTATTATTGGTGCTTATGAGTGTACCGGTAGCATTTAGATTCTAGAACTTGCGTTAGTGATGCATCCCGAGACCGCTAGTGAGACTACATTCGTGTGGTAGGATTTACTACATGATAAGAGGCATTAGGATCACCCTTGTGTTAAACCCGTATTATAATTACTTGACCATTTAAGTCATATTACTTGGCTAGTTAAGTCAACTAATTTTTCCCACACCCTTAGCGTTGTACTCATTTTTAGTACACGATACCCCTAGTACACCCCTCCGAACCTATCTTTTCGTTTCTAACTTTAAGCATTTTACTTAAAGGAAGAATTTGTTACACCCCACTTAAATGTACAACCAAATCGCCTTAGCCTTCCGTGTATGCGCTCATTTTTAGTGCATTATTGTTATTTGTTAAACCCTAAGTTAACTTTCTAATTGATGACATGGTTGCTAAGTCGAGTCATATCCTTGTACATATTGTTTTGGGACGATTGGGACTCATGGGTAAGTACTTATTTTATGGAGTAATGGGGAAGAACATCATTTATTACCCCCATATGTACGTTAATCTTAAAAGTGCTCCAAGTGTTTTAATTTTCTTAATTCGAGTCACTAGAATAGTTTAATGTAAAGTATGTAAAGATTCAAGTGTAAGGGGAATGCTCAAACCCCTATGATGTATTATTTTGGATGGTAGGGTAAGAATGTATGAAAAAAAAATAAAAAAAATAAAAAAAAAATAAAAAAAAAATCGAAAAAAAATAGAAAAAAAGAAAAAAAAAATAGAAAAAGGAAAAAGAGAAAAAACATACGGACTACCATCCCGTTTTTATTCTATGTTTATTTTATGTTTTTGTTATTTTTCATTTATTAGCTTAAGTCGAGTCTAGTCTTGGCTTAGCAATGCCATATTGTACATGTAATTAACTAAGATTGTTAACTCGCCACCAGTAAAACTTCCTTTATCCAACAAAACCGTGTAATTCATATCCCTACACCTAACGTTATAACCCTTTAAAAAGACCTCTTTGATAGTTTATCCTAGGTGCTTACGCCATGTGGTGGAGGTTTGATCCTTTCCCAAGCCTATGGTAATCTATTTTGCTATGACAGGTAGTGAGAGATATCTTCCATTTCCATAATGTTATATTACTTTATTACACCCGAGAGATGTGAGTATCTAAACACTATTTGTGCGGTGCTTGTGTATGACCTCCGTGCTTGTCTATTGGTCTTTAGTGGAACGATTATTTGTTGTAATTACTTTTATATTAGTGTTAAATGACCCCTAACTTGTCTTTTGAGTAGAATAAAAGCTCATTTGCTTGAGGACAAGCAAATCTCAAGTGTAAGGGTATATGATGAGGCGAAAAATGATCCGTTTTTAGGGGGTCATTTAAGCCCGAATCCGACTTTATTTGATCAAATATTGCCCTAAATCGTTCCTTTTGTGATTTTAGGTGTTTGGAGAGTGAATTCTGGAAAAGAAGCTATTTTGGACGTTTTTGGAGCATAAAAGTGAAGAAAACGGCTAAGTACCAAATTTCCATGCTGAAAATACAAGGTGACGGCGTCAGACATGAAGAATTAAATATCGAAGGTGGTGACGGCGTCAGACGGACTGGTGACGGCGTCAAAGTGGCTAAAATAATATACCGTGGGAGGTGACGGCGTCACATAGGCCGTCATAAGTGGATCTAGGCCGTCCGAGGAAGTATATGGCGGCGAGGTGACGGCGTCAGAAGTTACTCTTGACGCCGTCAGACTGTTTTTCCTATATATAGTTTTCTAGTTTTTTCATTAAAAAAGGGAGAGAAGTTTTGGTGAAACCCTAAAGACGATTTTGGTGCCTCTTTTACAGGTTTTTCAAGGGTTCCAAACCCTTGAGACCTTGCATTGTAATTGAGATAAGTGTACTTTCAATTCAATCAATATGTCTATGTGTTGGTTGTTTATCTCTTGTTCTTGTCTCAATTCTACTATGCTAGGCTAGATCTCTCTTGTGTTTGCTTAGATCTAATGAAACCTAGATGTTGATTATGTGTTGATTACTTGTCTATTCTTGTTTTGAATGAATGATTTATATGTTAGGCGTAAGAAAACTGGCAGATCTCCAAATGGTAACATGCTTGAACGTCTTAAGAAACATGAACCGAGGCGTACTAGGTCTTTATTGGTTGTATTTAATGCATGAGCCACTGTTTACAATCCCTATAGTTGTGCTGGGTCATGGTGTAGGAGGAGATAAGAGCTCATAGAGTTGGGGAGTTATGTATGCCACCCCACGAATGGTATTAAGGAATACAATCCGTCATTCATACAAGTGTAACAAGTAATTAACATGTAAAAGATATCTAGGGAGTAGTAAAGTCTAAGTAAACACAATTTCTCCAAATACTGCTCACAACCTTAGTATAATTTAGTTTAATTTTATTTTCATTATTTTAATAGCTTTGGGTTAGTTGAATAGCAACTAATTCCGCCCACTCCTTCAAAACCCGAGATTTTACTTGCTTTCATAAAAATATAAAAATACAAAAATAATCATCCTTCACCTCTAGAACTATTAATTAGGTTTTCTAATCCTAGCGACACTATTCCTAAGCTGAACGATCAATCCCCCGGTACTTGTCACTATACTATACTACAACGATCAGGTACACTGCCTGGTGGGGGTTGTAAGCTTCTCGAGATCCCTCGAGAGGTAAAGCAAGGTGCGATTCCCACGCATCAACAAAACACTAATAAAACAAATGAAGAAGCAGAAAGTAGTCAAGAGCGTGAAGAGGAGGAGGAGGAAGGAAGTGAAACAGAGGAGGAAGAGAAAAAGAGAACAAAAAGGAGAAAAATAGAAATTAAAGAAAAAGAAGATGATACAGTGGAGGAGCACGAGGACGAGGAGGAGAAGGAATGCAAGGTTGTCAAGGGCTCAAGGCCAAAAAGGAAAAACCGAAAAAAGAAAAACAAAGAAAAGCAACCAAAAAGGTGATATACCCAACCTGCATTACAAGGTCATCACCGAAAGCCATGTTTGATGCCATGGCTGGTTTAACATAAATAAGAAAGAAATGTCTGAGAGATATTGGTTTCGAGAGATACATAAACTTCCCGATAACTGAACTTTCAAGTGCTTTGATATACCATGTGGTTGATAAATTCCATCCACCAAGCATGGAATTGAGATTAGAGAAGGGCTCAATAAAGGTAACAAGACAAAAAATTAATGACATGCTAGGTGTGCCAATGGGAACAAAGAAATTGGAAGAGCTAGAAGAAAGAGATCATGACGATCCTTTCATCAAACAATGGGAAAAACAATACTCTCAAGTAAAAAAAATCACACCAGCTGCAATATCAACTGAGATATCTAGCACATTCAATGCTGATTTCATCTTCACAATAAACTTCTTGACACTGTTTATTAGCACGATGGGAACAGTTGATAATGGTGCAAAGGTGTTTAAGACAGTGTTAAAACATATCAAAGAAAGTGATGAAATTTCGGATATTGACTGGTGTGGATACATAATGGATTGCTTACAAACAAGTAAGCAGAATTGGGAAAAGGTGAAGATAGGTGACTACTTTTATGGGCCAGCAACCTTCTTATGTGTAAGTTGTTCTACATGTTTCTATACATTTATCAAATGTGATTCAATACTATACAAATATTACAATCTAACACAAATTCATTTTTTGTATGAAAAAGCTGTTGTACTTGGACTCAACAAACTTCCCAGCATTTCAAGTTATGCGTCATCGTCCAGCACTGAGAAGTTGGAACACTCAGGCGATGAGGAAGAGGATAGGAATGGAAATGAAGGAAGAATGCCTGGGGAAGCTTGATCATCATGAAGAATTTGATCCAGACGAAGAGCAAAGTGGTCTGAATTTATACAAGGGAAATGATGTGTATGATGAACCATTGCCACCAAAGAGACCAGAAACTATAGAGGCTAATTTTACCTTCTATTTTGATTGCTATATAAATTGATTGTGTTATAAATTGCAGCATAGCCTTCGGCTATAGCCGAAGGTTATGCCTGCGGCTTAGCTACAGTCAATGCCTTTGGCTAAAGCCAAAGGCATTACCTGTGGCTAAGCCTTTGAAAAATCATATATGATTTTAAATAAGATTTAAATTTCTTTGAAAAATCATATATGATAATTTTGAAAATCATATATGATACTTCAAATGTTTTTGTAAAATAAAAAATATCACATATGATTTTAAATATAGATTAAAAAAACTAATACATATTACTAATTTTACAGGAGTTCTATGAAAGAATAGAAGAGAAGTTTGAAATCATAATAAATGAAAGGAAAGAGCTAGCTGAGACGATGAGGGAGGGTATGATGAAGTTCAAAGGAGACAAGCAGTTGTTAGGCTTATGTAAAAGATACAACTCAATGTTCAAAGAGATAGATATTTATATTGATGAAGAAAAAGAAGAAAATAGTGAAGAAAGCAACAGTGATGATGGAGACACTGATGATGATAGAAGTGATGATGGAAGTGATGATGATGATGAGAAGGATAAGGAAGATAAATCTAAAGATAGAAAATAAGAAAATGTCAGTGATAATACAGATGAAAGTGGGAGTGAAGAAGAGAATGGAAGTGACGAAGAGAATGAAAGTGAAGAAGAGAGTGGGATTGAAAATGAAGAACGTGAGAAGAAAAATATAATGCAAAAGGAAGAAAAGAGTGAAGAAGAGAGTGGCAGTGAAGAAGAGAGTGAGACTGAAGATGAAAAGAAAACAGGTGTTGAACAAGAAAAAAAAAGAGGAAAAAGAAAGAAGAGGATAAGATGGAAACAGAATTGGAGACGGAAAAACAAATTCCGGTTGAGAAGGAAACAGAAGTGGAAAAAGAGAAAGAAAAACCAGTTGAGAAGTTAAAGGGAAGTCCAATTCATTCTTTTGAGACACTAAAAAAACAGGGCATCAATCAAGAGACACTACAAAAAAAAGGCCATTTAGTGGCACACGTTTTTAATGACAGATGTATATGTGTCACTATATTCCATTAATAGTGGCATATTTTATGTGTCACCAATTTCTTTTATAGCTGTTGTGGCAGTTTAAGGTTTGTGCCACCATTGTACACGATTTTTGTGGCACAAATATAGGTATGTTATTAAAAGTTCGTATAATTTGTGATACACCCTGATATTATGCCATTAAAAATTATTAGTTTCCTTTATTTGTTTTTGATATCTGTCACTAATTACCGATTAAAAATCACCCGGCTTTTTCACTCAAAATAAATTAAATCGAGCGGCCTTTTTTTTCATCAATTCCCTCCAATTGCAATTGGAGTATATATCCCTAAATTAACTCTAGAGCTCTCAATATCATCAGTTCCTAATCTCCAGCCCCCCACTTCTCATTTACAACTCATAGTTGTTTTTCTGTCGATCACTATCTTAATCTTTTTGGTCAGGTAATTGAATACAATTTTTATCTACCTTTTGTTTGATACAACCCGATCGTGATTCAATTTGATTATTTATAATTCTATTCTTTGATTATTATTAGGGTTTGTTGCGTAGTTTTGCATAAAAACTGTATAACACACAAAAATTGTTTTGAATAAATCTTTGTTTGGCATTGTTGAGTTTCTGTCGATTGTTATCATTTGCTTTCTTATTTTTTGGTAGTTGGGTTTTATTATGTATTTGTGTTTAAGTGTAATTTGTAACCTTATTATTTACAAGTCACAATTAGTTAATTTAATGACTAAAAGTTTGTAAAATTGAACATTCTTAATTGGCTTATGATGTGATATTCGAAAATGTGGTCAAGTGATGTCTGATTAGTACTTTTGGTGTTGGTTTAATTTTATTTCCATTAAAACGAATAAGCATCAATTCACTAATTTGTTTGTTGTTAAGAATTTTACTGTCTAATGGTTATGCCAAACACCCCTGGTTTCAGTTCTGCTGCAAAGAAATGTTTTGCCTAATGTGTTCATCATAATTTTTATGGGTCAAGTTCTAGGCATGATTCTGCTCCCTTTTATGTTTTCGAGGCCCTAAATTTATTTGGTTGTGTTGTCATCTAGCTAGTGAATCTTGGACTTACCCGAGTGGGTGGAAATATGTGATTGATCTCATGGGGTGTTTGGCATTAGAGTTTGGTTCTTGGTTCTATAACATTTCATTTGTATGTTTAGGTTCTGTATGCTTTGGTTTATTAAGCTCATGTCTTAAAGTAATGAATATATTGCGTATTATGATATATTGTAACTCTTATTGTTTGATTTTTATATTTATTGTATACTCAAGCATGGCTAGGCGCAAGAGAGTACTGTGCATGATCTCTACCGAAGCTGGAAGCGATCAGCCACATAATGAAGCACAACGTCAGTCAAATGGACACTCAACTAATGATGCAAATTCCTCTCAGATGGACAAGCAACTAATGAACACTCTAATAATCAAAATGAATTAGGGGGTATGTATCTTTTCAACACTTGAATCTTGCTATTTTACTATGTTTCTCTATGTTTTTGCTGTCAAAATCTTTATATGCTTCTTTATCCAACCTTAGCTATAATGTTAGGTTCAGATATTAACCGCTTATTACAATTCGGTAGATTTGGTTTAGAGTTTATCTCGTCGTTTGATCAATGATGGAACTTAAATGGTATTAACAGTTGTACGAGTTCGACATTTTTGCTTAGCATATTAATGATAATAGTATACTTATCATGTTGTCACAGTAAGGTAATAAGGTTTTGCATGTCAAGTAGGTGAATGTGTGCAAAGAAAGTAAAGTCCATACTTCTTGTAAAAAATTTGTAATTTGACTAACAGATTATCTAATTTAGACTATTATGAATGTGACAAAATAAATATGAGTTTAAAGAAGCAAAAGACCTTGTACGTAATTGTGTCTACAAATATATTTATGCAAAATCTCGTATCCATAGAATGAATACACAATGAGTACTAGTTTTTAAAAGCTTTGAGCTCAAATGGGTCTACTGTGATATTCAGTAGCATTTTTTTAGAAAATTAAGGCTAGGTAATGTTGGATTCATTTGACGTCTTTCCTCAGTAGCATTTTTTTTCCCTATATTATCTGTTTGGTTGGTTGTTACTAAAATAGAACTTTGATTAACCCATAGTGTTTGGAATAATTAAAATGATGCGTATAGGGGTGTCAAATGGGTCGACCCAACCCGAGCCGAATCCGGTAAGGCCTTATAGGGTCGGGTTGATTCGGGTCCAACTTAGCTTATTGGGTTTATCGGGTCAACCCGATAGCCTAATAGGGTCGGGTTAGGGTTTTAATTGATTGTTATCGGGTTGACCCGATAAGATTTAATGACCCATTAACAAATTTATATTATTATTATTATTATTATTATTATTATTATTATTATTATTATTATTACGGCTAAGTAGCATTAGTTCACTAATCAGATTTTGTTTATCTTTTACTCAGGTACCCCAACAAATCTTTCTTGAGTATGCTTTTTGTAGGTACACTTTTCTCTTGATGCACCGAAAGTTCTTTACTTTTTAACACTTTTATTGATCCGAATTTGAAAATTTGTCACATATTCAGGTTATATCAAAGAATAACGAAAATCTTGTACCTTCAGGTAGATGCATTTTGGCCTTCATCATGAATATGAATTTCTACGATTTTGTTTTTGTTGGATTACAGATTCTTGGGGTGTCAAGAGGTCAAGAGTTATCACAATGCTTGCTACTTCGATGAAGTTACGATAAAGTTGGTAGTTTTAGGTGTCTTTTATGATATTCATTTAGAGATTTAGACTTAGTTTGCGCTTTTGTTGGATATTCAAGAATATTGTTCGCTCTGTATATGTTGGATATTTCTATTTGACAAATAAAAAATACGGTTCAATGGCGATTGCATTTTGTTTGAATATGAAATTGTTCATTTTATTTATTTATTTATTTTTAATGAAATCTAGTAATTGAGAATTAATAATACATTGTGCCACTAGTTTGAAAACATCAATGGCAAAAACCAATATTGTAACAGATTTTAGTAGCAAATGTTTTGCCACTAAAGCCAACTTACTTTGTGATCATAGTAAGAGTATAATGAGACAAATTAAGTGTCACAAAATCCTTAAAGCTTCATGTGACAAATAATTGTGTGTCACTAAAGTTATAATGGTCAATAGCAACACACCATATAACTGCCACTAAATCCTATAAGGTCTGCAACAACACAAGTATAAAGTGCCACTAATACCCTTTAGTGGCAGCGATATTAGTGACACTTTTTTTTTCTGCCACCGATTCCCTGTCAGGTCTTTAGTGACACATATTTCGTTTTTAGTGACACTTTTTGTGTGCCACTAAATGGCCTATTTTTTGTAGTGAGAATCCAAACAAGATTTTGGAAAAAAGAACAACCATCATCTATGACAGGAACAAATGAACTAGATGCCTATTTCACTGTGGATGATAATTATGAAGCCTTTATGAGTCAAGCACAAGAAAGTTTGGAAAAGATTAATCAATCACAAAAGAAATCGACAAAAACCACAGCAAGAAAATCCACCTCACCACAATAAAAAATGACAACAAGAAGAATGAAATCAATTTCACCACCAACTTTCAGTCTTGGTATAAGCCCAGTTACCAACAAACCTGCAGTTCAAACTGACACGGTAGCAAAAGAAAAAGCACCAATGATTGAAAAAACGGGTGCAATTGAAACACCAAAGATTCCAAAAAGGACGAGAAATCAAGTTGCTGAAGAAGTTAAAGAGGAAGAAGAGCGACTTGAAAAAAGAGCAAAAAAGCCTTCAAGATATCTGGTTTCACCATATATGAACAAGAAAACTGGCATAAATACACCATCTCAGCCAGATGAAATGATGGTAACCAATGCTCTATTCTCCATGCAAGGAAATCCATAATAAGTATGCTTTAAACTATTAAAGAATCAAATGAATAAAAAGTGTGAAATTGTGCTAAAAATATATCTAACTATGCTTTTATCTATTTGTGTAGTGAATTTATATTTCAAACATAATGGGCATGGGGCGCAGCAACACTCAGAGACAACATGCAAACACTAGCACCACATTTAAAAGTGGACTCTAGTGTAATCGACAGCTTTGCTTGTGTTTTAAGCTATGAAGAAACAATCAACAACAGAGGAGAAAAGATTAAACAGTATTTTCACACGGGAATACTTGTAAGTTACCTAAAAAATTAGAACTTAATTGCTAAAATCTTAAATTTGTTTCTTTAACATATGTTGATTTATAAAAACAGACAACACAAATAGTGCAAGCAAAAAACGAAGATGAAGAGAAGCAGTATAAAGAGTTTTGTGCAAACTTGACAACCGTGTTTAAAGGCAATCCAGAAGAAAAATCAATGGATAATGTGGAATTGGTAAAAAATAATTTGACTTATTATGAAAAAAGTTTTACTTGTATTAAAATGAATCTGATTTTTCTTACTCTATTTATACAGGCATTCTTTTCAATAATTGCACATGAACACTTTTATCT
This sequence comes from Artemisia argyi, assembly GCA_030686995.1. Lineage (NCBI taxonomy): Eukaryota > Viridiplantae > Streptophyta > Magnoliopsida > Asterales > Asteraceae > Artemisia > Artemisia argyi. The sequence goes on along the minus strand of CM060677.1, from coordinate 28,795,777 downwards.
AGTTGTTTTCAATCTAGTCAAAGGTACTTCTGTCATCATTGACAACTCCAACTCAGGGGCAACTTATGAATCAAAATACTCGAAAGAATGTGACATTCTAGTAAGTAATTAGAGATTATGCTCAAGTAACGACGCTGATGAGTGTGTAAATACTCATCATTTTTATCGTATCTGAACTGTCAAAACATCAAAAAACACTCAGAAATGAATCAAAATACAAAAATTATCCCAAAAGTGTGTTTTATATATTTTAGATGCAAAATGTTTAAAAACAAATGAAAAACGAACAAAGTTTGCATAATTGGCAGTTTCAGTCCCTCAAGTTTCAAAAATTGACAAAACTAGTCCCTGAAGGTTTAAAACGAAAGAAAAGTCAACCCAAGGCATTTAAAAGTCAAAAGTTATCAAATTTGATCCTTGGGTAAAAAGTTTGAGAAAATTACATGTTTGGTCCCTGTACTTTCTAAATTGGCAAAATTAGTCCCTGGGTATTTTCAAAATTGGAAAATTACTTTCATAACCCATGTACTATTCACAAATGGCAAGTTTGGTCCTTATATTATATTTGGAAAAATTGCCACTTCAGTCCCTAAGTTTTGGATAAATTGCAAAATTGGTCCTTTTGTTTTACAAATTACAAACCAAACGGATACCCTTAATACTACTAAACTAAACCCAAATCCAACTCCCTTATAATACAATCCAGCCCACACACACTCCCTAACCCACCCATTTCTTGGCCCATCACCACAAAAGCCCACACCCCCATTTCGTTTTAATAATAAAATGGGTCAACACCCTCCTTTGACCCCTCCTTCCACCTCATCCCTGCAACCCCCTGCTACTTCCATCATCACCTATCCACTCACCACTAATACCTCTGTCACACTCCACCCCCTCCTACTCACCTCAAAACAACAACAAAACAATAAACCTACCTCCCAAACACACGCTACCTGCCAAACTGCCTCCCCCACTTTTTCCCGCCAAAAACTAATTGAGGGCCAAGATCAAATTACAGTCATCCTAAGGTTGGGAACCAGAGTGGGAAGTGTCCAAGAAACCCTAAAGGGTCCATATAAGAAGATAATGAAGGAGCAGACCAGGCCAAGTAGTTTAGTGTGTAGTTCTAGTTTGATATTAGTCATTTTCAAATTTATTGTAACTTTTAATTATTCAGTTAAAAATTCTAGTATGTAACTTGTTACTCTTGATGAATCTAAGCTTCCAGTTAAATAAAATTCAAAGTTTCTGTTTAATTTTCAGTTTCATAAAAAAACATAATAATAATAATAATAATAATAATAATAATAATAATAATAATAATAATAATAATAATAATAATAATAATAATAATAATAATAATAATAATAATAATAATAAAATCAAAAAGACAGAAGAAGATAAGAAGTAGACTCTGGATGCATTTGGTTTTTAGAGCTTCATGGGAAGCATAGGACAGTGGAGATATAGCTTGGGACTTTTTGTTTTGAGCAATGAAGTATGTAAGTAATTTGTCTAATTTATTGTTTTTTGGCTCAATCACTATTCACTGCTTTGTGTGCTTATTCCATGTCAATTATGCTTATCATACTCAGTCTATAGTATAACATAGCTTATTTCAAGTTCAGATAACCATTTGCACATCATTGCTTAGATAACTGTCTCATTTAGCCTAAACTGATTAGTGTTGATTGCTTTTTGAGCACTGCTCATTGGTGATTGATTATTGCTTATTTTGGTGTGTTTAAATTTGGTTCAAACTCATTTGGTCATAATTGCTTCTAAAATTGCTCACTCTCATTGAAAAAAGCAAATCAGTCCCCATTAAGGGGGTGTTTGGATCAAATTGTAATTGGAATGTCAAAATTGTGTTGAACAAAAAGGAAGTTTGGTTTAGGTTTGTTTAAGACAGTTAGGTAGTAAAATAGTTGAGATACTCATTTTCTAATATTTGTTAGGTATTTAGGTAGAATTTTTCCAAGAAATCCATTGTTAACTGTTGCATATTAGCAAACTAAGTAGGTTTAGATTTAGGTGTATCACTGTTGCTGTTCTTGATTTATGTTAGTTTAGATTTGCTTTCTCAAGAGTTCCATGCCTGGTCTTGGACTTTAGTGGTCAATCAAACCAAAAAAAAAAAAAAAAAAAGTCCATTTAGACCCATTTGCAGCCTTGCTGCATCAGCCTCAAACCCTTTCAATCCACCATTTTTAATTTACTAATTATTAGGATTTTAGGTCTAAAATTCATTTTACAACTTATTTGCTAGTTTATCTTGAAGTCTTTATTTTTGTCTTATTTTTATAAATTTTCTTTTACCACTTTTAGAGCCCTTGAAGTGAGCCCCCTAGGTCTGCTAATGCCCTGTACCAGTCACATGAGCTTGTTTCACAAGCTCAATTCTTTAGCCTATTCAAGCTTCTTTTAGTCTGAGAATTGGCTTAGGTGTTGTTTGCTATCCCAACTTTATGGTTTCATGATTCTTAGAACCTAGCTTTTAGTAGTTCAGCTTGTGCACCAGCTTATAGTGAGCAAGTTGACTGCCTAGTTTTCATTTTTATAATTGTTGCTTATCTGCTCTTGTCAGTTTTTTAACTTATTTAGTTCCTTTCATTTGGCTTATTTTAGATTAATTAGGTTGCCTTAAGTCTTTAGTAGCTTAGTTAGTCCTTGTTTTCAACTTATAGCTTTCAAAATGAGCTTTTGAGGTGTTGTGCTTAACCTTGTGTTTATCAACATCTGTGGCTTATAGAGCAATTTCCCAAGCCCCTAATTTGTTCATTACCCAAGCTCAGCTTGAGCTTTTAGGTTCTTTGAAAAGCCCATATAACATGCTTGTTGGTTCTAGCATCAATTTGGCTTCTGAGCTTCTGGGATAAGCTACACCCAGGCCTGCACTTTTCCTCATACCCTGCTTAGGCCTGTTGGTTCTCAGTGGGTTTGGAATTGCTTATTTGCTCACTCTGCTTGTTCAATTGTTCTTCTCTGTGTATTTTAGTTGATTCTCAGTAGGGTATAGTAGATCTTAGCTTAATCTAGCCTTAGTTGTAGCATTACAGCTTGTGTAGTAGCTTGTTTCCAACCCAAAAATCCCATTTAAGCTTATTTTGACTAACTGTTGGGAGAATAAGCTGAAACTGAGCCTATTTGAATGATTTGAAGAAGTCCCCTTTGTGAAATTTGATTATTAGTTGGTGTTGAATAGTGTTGTGACAGAAAAAGCAAAAAGAAAAAAAAAAAAAAAAAAAAGAAATGTGCAAAAAGCATGGGTTGAACCTGGGACCTCATGCTCACAGACACAACACACCACACACAACCAACTGCCCTAGGGTCTTTGTTAATTAAACCCTTGCACCAAATTCCTTTTAATCCCATTCCTTCACTTTTGCACTAATAAGTTGCTTCAGCTTATTTTCCAGCTTATTTCTAGCTTTTCCCCCCTCTTCCTAATTTTCCTAGTTTCCTGCTCATACATTGTACTTATATTAATTTTTCCAGATTTTATATCTTCCATTTACTATTTATAAAAATTAGTTTTAATTAAAAAAGTCAAAAATAAATATTTGTACTGCTTATTTATAAGTATTTAGGAGTTTTTATATTTTTTCTAAGTTTCTGGTACTGTAAGTAATTTATAGAAAAAGTTTTACAATTTCTACTTTTCATTTAGTATTTATTATAATTAAATTAGTTTAAATAGTTTAATTAAGTTTAAATAGTTTTTAATTAATAAATAATTAAATAAAAAGTCTAAAAAATAATTTTCTTTTTTCTAAAATTTTCCTTTATCATTAGGCTCGTAAAAATATAATTTTCATGTCCGTAGGGTTAGCGTAGCATAAAATTCACGTTTTATTTTGCGCACTCGCGTTTTATTTAAATAACTTTCACGTTTTAAATTTAGGTTACGTAGTTTGTAAAATAAAGAAAAACCAAAACATAAAAAAGTGATAGCTTCTATTTAAGCCCTTTTGGCTTATTTTTCTGCTTATTTATAAGCAAACTCTGATTTTAAATTTTTAGATTACGTTTTAGGTTAACTAGGTTTCACGTTATTGTTAATATAGTTTGTTTAAATCGTTCTCATTCGTATTTCCTTAGTGTAATCATTCACACCCTTATATACCCAATTCCTGTCCAATTTCACCCGATCACAAACCCGTTTTGATTACTATCACACCTCGTCGGGACATAACGACCCGGGGAACACCCTGTACTTCCACGGAGATTGACTCTTAAACTGTTTGACCTTGTTGACCATCACCTGGTCAATTTAGGTTGACCGTTTGGAGCCAAGACGCGTACTGATTTATTATTGTGTTTTCATTATCACATATATGGAAAAAAAAAGTATCACATGTGATTTAACAAATGATTTGAAAAAACATGTGAATTATCATATATGATAAACCTATAAAAAATACAAAAGAAAATCAAGTATCATATATGATTTAACAAATGATTTGAAAAAACATGTGAATTATCATATATGATAAACCTATAAAAAATACAAAAGAAAATCAAGTATCATATATGATATAAAAAAATAAAAACAATGTGATGTTCTGGTAAGTGATTAGATATTATAAATTTACATTAAAGGGTCTTATTCAGCTAAGCCTTCGGCATATGAGATAATGAATTGTCTTTGTTAAAATGAATTTTCTATTTTGTGTAGAAAAAACTGTTTTCAAGATATCTGGAATCCCACAAGCATAAAAAAGCATCTGACATAGCCAAAAAAAAGACAACAGTGATGAAGTTAAAGTGGGAAACAACACAGAATGTCATTGATTGTGGTATTTTCGTAATGATGCATATGGAGCACTATGGTGGAGAAACTTTGAAGAACTGGAACTTTGAATTTCCAAAAGAAGGAAAAGCTCAGGAGTTGGAGATAATAAGAATGAGAATCAAGTATGCAGCCAAGATGTTAACGCATGAACTGAACAATCACCGAGAAATGATAAATGAATAAGCACTTGCGTTTGCAAAGAAACACACAAACAAGGAAGAGTTGCAGAAGTTGATAAGAGAAGAGATTGGAAAGAAGAAGGAAGAGAAGGCAAAGGAGCATGTTGCAAGTGCAATATGATGGAAAAGGTTAGCGGTTAGTGGTGGAAAATTAAGAAGTAGGACTAACAACACAAGAATAGAAGGACGGGGGCGTACAACATCTTTTTGGGGCCACTAATGCAGATTAAGATCTAATTTCTTTAGACTTTATTATGTAATATCATATGCCATATAATATGGCTTAAACATGTTAAAACAATGTCTTATTTCGTATGTCGTATGCTAGAATATCACAAGTCAGTTTAAATTTCCAGGTAGGATAATGGTTTAACTTTCTAAGTACTACCTTGCCATCATTTGTCAAGAAATGAAAATGGCAAAACATTTCTGGATGTGATTTTGAATGTCTTGTTTAAGTTTTTATTGCACAAATTGATAAATCAATTCTAATGGTTGTTGTTTATCGATAATCGACTATGTTTTATAGCACACTGCAAAAAAAAAGTATCATACATAAATATCATATATGATAATACACTTAAAAAATTTACTTCAGAATTTTATCATATGTGATAACTAAAATGAAAGAAACAAAAACACTTGAACACAATCATAATATACTCTTCTTTATAAGTTATCATATATGATAAATCAAAATGAAAAAAACCAAGTGTAAAATCATATATGATATCGGAGAATTATCATATATGATAACACACCTGAAAAAATTACTTCTGGATTATCATATGTGATAACTCAAATGAAAGTATCCAAAACTCTAGAAAACAATCAGCAACAATCTGTTTCATATAAAAACTCAGTAATAATCAAACAATCATGTCTAGGTCTGTTACTCAAATTTCTTCAACACAATCCGACAAAACAAATAATAATCAAAGAAATTAAAAAAAATATGCAGACGATTTATGTTGAAATTCATGCTTGATCCAAGACCTCTCCTCTTGTAACTTCTGATTGATCCAAATCCCCTTCCCTTGTAACTTCAACTTGATCCAATTCGGCCTCTTCTGCAAACTTTTTTGGGCACGTCCTCCTGTTGTGACCATCTGTCTCTCCACATAACGAACATGCATTCCTGTTCTTCGAATTCTTTTCAAGAGCTTGCTCTTTAACTCCTTTTATGCGCATCTTTTTACGGCCTTTAGGATTACCAAGAGCTGGATTGTTAATGGTTTTTTCAGTTGGCTTCGGGACTCCAACAAGTTCCTCCAAATTGTCAGCCTTGTTTTTAGAAGGAGGATTTGGGCAATCAGCCTAAACATCAATCTTTAGCAACCTCAACTTTTCAACAAAAGAAGACAACCTCGCCTCATCTTTACTCAACATATGGATACAGTGATCAACAATGGAACTTGCCTCATTTGCATAATTCTCAACAATCTCATTCTTCTCACCATATCTGTTCCTTTTGTTCCTCAAAGCAGCAGGTATAAGGTTTTTTTTCCACCGCCTCAATATGTATTGACTTGGAATCACTTCAATATTGGCATTCTTAAACACACAAAAAACATGCCTGCATAATATTCCAACTCGAAGAAAAAGCTGACAGGAACATACAACTGATCCATCCTCTTGGTTACGCAACACCTTAATGGACAAAAAAGAAAGAAGATAGTAAAAAATCATATATGATAAAACAACATAAATAAGGTAGTAAAAAATCATATATGATAAAAAAAATAAACAATATTTTTTAAGTAGCTAACATACCTTATATAATCCATCAACTCTATAAAACAGGTTAACTGGCTCTTCTTCTTCAGCTTTATCGTTATCCTTACCTTTATCCTTAACTCTCTTCCTAGCTTTCTCTCTCAACTTAGCTTTCTTCTTCTCCATTAGTGCATCAACAAATTTTGTTTCTCTAATAACAGAGACCTCAGATCATTCAACCAAGCTTTTGGTTTCTATTTGACAATACCATGTGCCAGCAAAAATCTCTGCTTGAACCAGCTCGAACAGAGGACGAGTAAAAACCTTCGAAGCATGACGTTCAATCTTAAGATAGGTTCTAAACTTCGGAACAGAATCAATAGTCTTATGATCAAGCCTCTCTTGTATATGCCTCTGCTTTTCCATTGCCGTCTCAAAACAATTCATAAAATTCATAAGAGTGGAACATTGATTCGTAAAATGAGAGAAAAAGGAGTTCTCACTCTCAGATCTAGACGTCGTCCTCATCAAACCACACAAGGGGGAATCAATAAAATAAGCAGGAATCCAACACGAACGTATATTAAACATCTTTGTTAACCACTTATGATTCTGCAAACTAAACTCCTCTAATAACTTTGACCATCTATCCTCAAACTCCTCCGGACCGATATACATATTCCATACAATTTGATTAAACTTCTTTTTAAAGTCGGTATCATCATAGATTTTTGAACATATCTGTAAACAAAACAAATAACATTTGATTTAACAAATGATTTGAAAATAGATATGTGTTATCATATGTGATAAACCAATAATAAATACAAATAAAATCAAGTATCACATATGATTTAACATATTATTTGAAAAAAAGTTCAAATTATCATATATGATAAATCAATAAGAAATACACAGAGAATCAAGTATCACATATGATAAACAAAAAGGCAGAAAAATACCTTTCCAGGGAGCTTTTGAGTAATATGCCACATGCAAAGTCTGTGTTTAGAACCCGCAAACTCAGCTTCAATGTCATTTCTCATAGCCCCATCCTGATCAGTAACAATAATATTTGGAGCCCTACCAAACGCCTTTATGAACGCTTTCAGCAACCAAATAGTTTCGTTCTTCAACAAGCCTGCTGCGACTGTTACACACCTCCGATGATTATCTATGGCTGTAAAGGGAACAAACACCATTTTGTACTTGAAAAACAAAAAACAAAAATACTTAAAATAACAGATTAAATAGAAAATCATATAATCAAAATATCACACTGAACATACAAATACTTACTTGTTTGTTCTGTAAGTAGCATCAAACGAAACAACATCACAAAACTCTCTATAGTTGAACTTAGAAACTTCATCAGCCCAAAAAATAGCCGCAAGCTCAGCATTTTCGACCAAATAATCAAATGAAAAATCCGGCACATGCTTCTTCCTATTCTCCATCTTAGATATAAGCATCTGCGCATCACTATCACCTATATAGCAGTTCACACCCCTAAAAAAGTTCTTAAAATCAACAGTCGTTCCATGAACAAGCAAATAAGAACCCTTCAAACCAGTTAAGATGTGATGAGATTTCGTTGCGCCTATATTTACGCTAGCAACTTTAACAATGAACAATTGCTCGGCATACGTCAACTGCCTCTCAGTCTTTGACAAATGCTTATACTCTTCACGTTCAAGCTCGTGATTATGAATACTATCAAAGACATTCAACCTGTACTTAGAAGTACCAGGAATCAAATCAAAAATAACACGTGCTTTGCACCCTGTGATATGCAGGTTCGAACTTCTAACCTGCTTGTCACTATTCTCTAAGTCTAACGTGTCCACATGAATTCCCTTTGGACAACTTTCCCTATTACACACTAAATACTTTTGCTTCACAGTACCATTCCTCAACCTTTTCTGGCATGACTTCCTAACCACAAACCCTGCTTTAGCAGCATATTTCATATAAGCAACAATGCACTCATCAATTGACTTATAAACTTTGCCCTTAACAAGTAACACATCCATAGAAACTTTCGGAATATAATAAACAGTTCCACCAGGAGTATCAAAATTAGAATGAGTAGCAAATGATTCAGGAGTTTTCAAAGCATTCAAATCTAAAAAAAAAAAATAGAGGTTTACTAAAAATGAAATCACAGACACATGTTATGATTATATCATATATGATATAACACATGCAAGACAAAAACATTGATATATCACATGTGCTATATCATATATGATATGACAAGCTTAAAACTACTTATTTAAAGCTGAGATTGATATATCACATGTGATATATCATGTGATACAAAAACATTGATATATCACATGTCATATATCATATATGATATCCAAACTACAAATATAATCAGCTACTCATTCAAAGCTTAAAACTACTTATTCAGAACTTATAACATCTTAATAACATATTCAGAGCTTATAACATCTAAATAACATAGCTTATTAACACAAACAAACGGATTATAGAAAAATTAAAATAATCAAAAAACTTACTCTTAATTGCTACGGATTCATCCCCGTGTTCATAAGCAACAATCTCCTCAGCATACTTAGCTGAAACATCATCACTAACAACAATCTATTCAAAAGCAGTAGAAGAATCATTAACAGCGATCTCTTCAGAAGTAGTAGAAACAGAACTTTGAAGCGAATCCATAAAACCTGCATATAATATGAAAAAAAAAGTAAGTTAGCTCATAATTCAGCTTATAGAAACAGATAGCTTATAATTCAGCTTTGAATTAAGCTTAAATAAAAATAAACGATAAAAAATTAGGGTTAGGTGATGTACGGGATGAAGAAAGAGATCAATTAATGAATTTAGAAGAAAAAATTAGGGTTTCTATGATGATCGCGATGAAGGAGATGGTTAGAGGAGCTGGTTACAAGAGGTAGTTAGATGAGAGAGAAGAAACAAACACACACTTTGTGTGTGTGAAAAAATGACGCATTAATTGAGATGAGAGTAAAAAATAGTATTTAAATAGTCCTAAAATACCCTTGTAGTGTAAATATTAACTCTAATCTAAGCCATTAGATCAAAATGAATGAAAGGTGAGGATTGATCCCTTGGTATATAAAGAATGTTTAGTCCTCAAATGATCTTTGTTCATAAATTAAATGTTAGATTACCTTTGAATAAAGTGTGCATCTGCGTATCGATGTTATCCGATCCCGATATCGAAGAAAGTGACGGCAAGTAGAATTTTAATAATAAAATGAAAGTGATGGCAAGTAGGTCTTTTAATCCAAACCTTCCTAGTTTAAAAATGATGCATCCAAACCCTTAAAAATAGTGGGACGGTTAATGTAGGGCTGTAAACGAACCGGACGAACACGAATGAAACCCTGTTTATTTTCGTTCATTTAATTTTAACCGGACAATTAAACGGACACGAACGCTTAAACGGACGAAATTTCTTTTTCATGTTCGTTTATTAAGAAAATGAATTGTTCATGTTCGTTCATTAAGACACTAAACGAACGCTAAACGAACATAAACGATCAAACATAAATGAAAATAGACAAAAAAAACATAAACTTTATTGAATTCTTCACACTATATTGCTTTAAACAAACAAATTTTTAAAATTATAAAATTAAGAGATATGATATATGAACATAAATAGATAAATACATATAAACGAACTTTAACGAATGCCTAATCGGACGTTCACGAACATAAATGAACGAACGAGACTTTTGTTCATGTTCGTTCATTTAACTAAACAAACGTAAAATATTGTTCATGTTCGTTCATTTAATAAATGGACGAACATAAACGAACTTTTTACCGAACGGTTAATGAAATGTTCACTAAACGTTCAGTTCGTTTACAGCCCTAGGTTAATGCAGTGGGTTATTCTTAAATCCCATTTTTACCCCTTGTTTAATTAAAAAATATACCTTAATAGATGTTTAATTTACAGAAATGCCACAAATTATTTTAGCCATTGATCAAATATTCAATGGTTGAGGTTAGTTCTTGCAGTTATCGCATTTGTTTTGGTTCTGAAAATAACCCTACACTATATCGAGAATTTCGTTTAGCCCGTGCCCGTTCGGGCTCGAGCCCGTTTGGCCCGCACCCGTTCGGGTCTTAAGCTCAAATGGCCCGTTGTCCATTCATGCTTGAATATTTGTATAATGTGCATTATTATTTGTATTAGTGACATCGTGTTTAATTTGGTTGAATAATATGCTTGATAATTTGTATTTCTTATATAAAGGGTGTTTTAATAACTGTATTAATTGTATTTATTGACCAGTTAATTAATTAACTACATTAAATAACATTAATGTAGTATTTTATTATTATTATTATTATTATTATTATTATTATTATTATTATTATTATTATTATTATTATTATGTGAATTAAAGTGGTGTACACTATGTTTTTTTTTCAGTTGCTATAGCAACACCTCTTATAAGACACCGTACAAACCGTTATGCATACAGTATAACACCGCTATGCATACAGTACAATCTCTCTATGCATAAAAGGGTGTGTATATAGGAGATTTGAGGTGTGTGTATAGTACAACCCTTTTTTTTGTAAGTGTTAAAAGACTACAAGCATTGAAAGCTGTACTTATAACAACCTAGACTTTTTAAAGACAATTAAATTTCTTAGGCTTTTAATTATATGTGTATGCATCTATCCTATTAAAGAAATATTTTTGGTCTTAAATATTTTAAGAATTCTAAATATAGATTTTCTAAATACATTATAAGATAGCATATATATATATATATATATATATATATATATATATATATATATATATATATATATATATATATAATTTGTGTCCATAATAAAAAAAATTGATTAAACAAGCAAATTTTTAAAATTTAGGTACATTTGGCCTCATTAAAAAAAAAAAAAAAAAAAAAAAAAGACATATCTTTCCCAAAACATAATGGACACATGTTTTTCTGTCAATTAAACAACAAGAAATTGGTTTTAATGAAAAACTTATACACATGGTATATTTAGTTACTTAAATATAAATAAAGCGATTCATATAACATGCACCCAATTTGCCCGCGCCCGTTTAGCCCGTCCGCCGGCCCGTTTGCCACCTCTACGTATACAGTTACAGGATTGTAAACACAAACTCAAACACAAACATGAAACGCCAAATACGGAAATGCAAACACCCCTGTGGGCTGTGGTGTAGACCGAGACAAACAAACCAATCACACCCTCTTTGGGTCGTGGTTTCCAACCGAATCCAAGGCCAACACCAAAAAGCCATAAGCCCAAATAAGTTTAAATAAGCAAAACCAATTAAGCTATGAGCATAAACCATAAACCAAATAAACTAAAAATAAATAAAGAAACTAGAAGAAATGAAAGTATGAAACCCACCACCACAAGGCTCGAAACCGAGACCTTGTGGCTTGGCTTTTTGTCACCGATGACATAAGCACACCAAATAAGTTCTTAGAGCTTAATGGAAACCAAACATGCTACAAGTTTAGAAAATAAACCAAAAATAAGCTAGAAAATCATAAACCAAAACCATATGCCGCGGCCCAAGTCTTTGGGCTTTCCTCTTGAGCCGAGACCCAACAAAACGCAAATAAGCTCTTTGAAGCTTGTGAAATAAGCAATAAGCTAGAAATATGCTATTTAGCAAAATAATTTTATTTAACCATCTTAAACAACCACGAATCAACTAACGAATTTTAAAATAAAAACAAAACAGAACACAAGAAGATCACCAAGACTTTCAAGATTATCACAGGATTTTTAGCACAAAATCAAGAAATGGTTATGGCGAGAGTGTTTGTGATGCACGGTTTTAAGACAGAAATGGAAAAATGATCATGATAGATATTATATCTCTATACTAATCCTTGGGCTGCTCCCCCAAATTGCTCTCACCACACTTTGTGGTACAACCACAATAGCATGCGTTACCACCAAAATTGCTCCCCCACACACCTCCACTTTTGCAACTACAGGACTTTATGAGGGGAGCTACAGGGCTAGGAACAGTAATATTATATTTTTATTTATGCTAAACTCTTCCATGGCAGACCTCATTTGCCTTCTCCCCTCACTCGGTTTCTCTATAATTATCTCCCTCATATTCTACATTTCTCCGGAGCCGCAGCGCACACACACACCAGACACGCACACACCAAATCCTAAAACCAATAATCCATTTATTTTTTCAGGTTGAATTACGTGTTGGTATGGGTTTTTTTCCCCTTTTGCAGCTTCAATAATCGATTTCAGCGATGGTCCAGCAGGTATTTTGCAGCTTTTGATTTCTTAGTTTTACCTTTTCTTCGATTTTGGATGCCTTTCATTAGTTTCGTGTGTAAACAAATGCTTAACAATTAGTACAACTTATGCATATATAAAAATTAGATTTCAAAATTAGGGTTTTCGCATAAATTGGGGTTTTGCTGATTTCCTGTTTTTTTGGGTAGATTTTAGGGGATTTAATAAGCGTTGAGCTTATGGTTTATTTATAAGACATGATTTGAAGATGTTTGGACTACCTTAGTTTCCCTCCTTATGAACTTATTTAATCTTTGTGAAGCTGATAAGGTTTTTTTTTTTGTGCTTGCCAAGTTGCTGCCTTGACCTTATGGCGCCATTTGTTCCTCGACTTGAACATGCCGTGACTGATGTTGAGGTGATTTTTATTTCTCTTTTATTTGTACCATGTTTTTTTTTGGTTGGAAATATGTGTTATTAGTTGTTTGAAGTGCTTATGTCATAATTAGCAGTTTCACATTTTAGTTGGGACAGAAAGCTGAAGAATTAGGACTGGAAGTATACTGTTGTTTCAATACATGTGCTAACTAGAATGTGATTTGGTACAGCCAACTTGGAGTGGAAGATGCGCTCACGACCATCAAGCAGTAGCAGGTTTCTTGCAGACACAAAAAGATAGGTTCGGCCTTACAATATCAAACCGCAGCTTATTTTATATTATCACTTATATGTTGCTACTGTGAATATATGTTTGCTTGAAATATATGTTGCTACTGCGACTGCCTGACTCAAAAGATAATTGATATATGTATACAATTGACTTGGCTTATGATGTCCTCTTTTATTAGTCAGTTTTACCAATGTTTATGCACTAAACATTCCGTACAGATCTTGCTTCTTGACACACACAAAGATAAGATATAATATAACCTTACTAAATACCTTCCTATAAAATAGCTTATGTTCATTTGATAAAAAAACCAGGTTCTGTACACTTATAATTTATAAACTTGGATTCACATACTATAAATGTTGTCTAATATGCTAAATATGCGCATACTGAACCACCCACTTAGTACATTTAACACAAAGAAAAATGGCCCGTCATATTGATTTACAAATTGTTGGATCCATACAAGTAGTTAATCCTCAGTACTCTCAAGCGTTACTACATATATTTGATGCTTAAGAATTAACATATTTAGTAATTTTTGCCTTTTGATCATTTTGTTTCTTTTTCAATCAGGATATAGCGGTTAAAGTTTATTTCGGTAATGAATACAGTGAGAAGATGTTGCAGGAATACAATACAGGTAACCGATATTAACCTTAGACTAAAGGTTCTCAATAGTCAGTAGGTTCAAATATATAAGCACAACATCCTTAATATATTATGTGTATATACCTCATATTGACGAATAAATAAATTCTTAAATTTACAAAAGTATATTCGACTATTCCAAGCTTCTTACATCAATTATGTACAAAGAATTTATCAATTTTTCAATAGGAGCTTTTTAAATCGTATCTATTACTCTACTGTGATAGCCTATGAAATTAAAGTAAAACAAAAAAAGGGGAAAAAAAAGATGGACAGGTTAAGCAAACCTGTTCTGACCCATTTTGAAAGTTTCAACATTTAGACCTGTTATAGTGTGAGGTGTCTTTAACTAAAGAAAAAAGGAACTCGCTTAACTCGCTAAGCCTTCAGAACAAATAGTGGACCTGAATTCAACAACTAATGTTTGTGTTTATTGTTTATACAGAGCCTGAAGACGTTGTAACTGATAAAAGTCAACGCACGGCCGGAACTTGGGATGGCCTGTGACCAACGCAGTCAACTTCTGCTGGGCAAAACGGTTCGCAGGTACGCAATAAATCAAAAAAGCAAAGGACTTGACGAATGTCACGTTCACTTATTAAGAGAAATTAGTGATACGAAGATAAGTACAATTTTTTGAAATAACACATCACCAGGTTTTATGATATCACAATTTTGGATGACCTATTTATTAATGAGAGAAACACTAGCAGAGTAAATAAGCCAAATATAGGTACCTGTTCAGCGTGTCTATTGTTATTTTGCCAACTTCTGTTAATTACAGTGGACCTAAAGTGCATATTATATTTGCAAAGATGCTAATGCCTATTATTATTGTTTTATTTTCTTGCCTTAGCATCTTTGCAAATAAAACATGGTAATGTGTTACTTCACGTTAGTCATGTATTGATCAATCGTGATTTTAATTGCTGTCTATTTTTTGAACTTAGAGTCAAGAAGAGGATCCAAAGCAACTTTGACAATCAGCGATTATTGGATGGCATGTTGAGGCTGCATTGTCGTCCGAACCCGGAAGAAGGGAAAATATCAGTTATGAACATCTTGATCAAGAAAAAAGGAAGATAACTACTTTTTTCAGATAAGTAGTACTTTCTAATTAAAATGCCATTTAGTAGTCCATGTTTATTGTTATGAAATGGCATATAGTTATAAAACATTAGTGGATTATGAATGTTAAATGTTGGTTACATGCTTCCTACAACAGATCCGCATTTTGGCTGTGGACCTAATTTTTTCTATAACATTTGTGCAACAAATGCACATACACCTTATGTATGCAAACCGCTATCGCAATCTTCCAGTTATGAAATATTGTTGTCACCATTTCCACTTTCCGACACTTACTTACAGCAACATAAACGGCTTCTTTAATCAAGTATGTTTTAACTTTAGTTGAGAATGACATACTTGAGTAGACTATTACATCAGAGGGTTGATGGATACATGAATCAATAGGTAAGCATGCTTTAGCAAATCACCCCGCGGCAACGCGCGGGTGATCCACCTCGTTATCTCTATATCTAAAATGAAAAGATAGATATGATATATTTGTTAGTCAAATATAGAGTACACATGTCCTAACCATGTGATATGTGTTATCTGTGTCTGGCGTGCAAATGAGATAAGGTAGAAAATTTTGTGTAGCTTTGGTTAATTTGTATTAGATTTAAGGTTATAGTATGTAACTATGTATAGTTTGATCCCGGTAATTACAAACGTTAAGCTCTTAAGTACCGAAACTTAAAACCGGGCAAAAATGTAATACTAATAAAAATGTTAAAACATATCAATATACTTTATATTAGTATATTAAATGAGTGATAAGTTTAACGGAGTGCGTATATGTTATTAAAACCTAATAATATAGGTTAAATACACGTTGAATATAAAAGATATATGGTTTACGTAAAAATAGTAAAATAATAATAGTTTATATAAAATATGACTATAAAAAAAAATGCTAAAAACACGTAGACTGATCATAGTCTAGTGTTAGTTACGAGTTAGGCGTATGCGTTATGTGTAGGTTTTACGATTTATGAGATAACTTCTCGTTAAATAGATAGAAGTGAACGAAAATGTTCAGAGAGTAATAATTCGAAGTAAAGTGAATTATTTAACTTGGAATATTATTGATTAACTACCGGTTACAATAATTATTTTTACGTCATAGTAAAAGTTAAAGTCAACTTTAAAAAGTCAAAGCGTAAAATAGTTATTTTACCTTATGAAAATTTATGGGTTGTTAAAATAATGTCCTAAGATATGCTTGAGCGACACAAGTAATGCAATTTGCCAATTTCATTTCTCAAATGACATGTCATAATCTCCTAAGATGATCATGCACACCTCATTGGTTGATTAATCTTTAAGGTGTTCGTTTTGACAAAATGAGTAGATAACTCATTACTGAACAGCATTTTACACAAGAAAGAAGATAGAAGGTTTATTTCGTTGAAAATTGGATGAATGGATGACTGCTTTTTAATGCCTTTTTAACGTTTTGTCAAAGTTGTCTAACAGTTTGTGATTAATGTTTGAATGTCTGTTTTTTAGGTGTTTATACAACAAAGAATTCCAATTTTGTTTGGGCGTAAATTTAATTTGTCGGTTTCTAAATAAAGTATTCCTCAAAGAAACATGTATAATGTTCAAATGTTGTTTTAAAGATGTTGGACAATACAATTTACCAGTTTAAACGTGTTTCAGTTAGTAAATATAAAATTATATGATATAAAACTGTCCTGATGTAACGCACGGGTATAATGCTAGTTTCTTTATAGTTATTTTGTAGATGTAACATAGCTACCAAAATATAGGGTCTGCTTGGTACGCAGCTTTCATAGAGCTGTTAACTTTTTGTTAAAAAAATAATCTTTTACAAAACAAGTAGCTCCGTTTGGATGCATCAATTTTAAGTTTTTTTTTTTTTTTAAAAAGTAGCTCTAAAATAAAAAGCTGATGCATGAAGCTTTTAAAAAAAATTGGAGCTGTTAAAATATAAAATAACTGTTAACAGCTGATAATTACATTTAACAGCTATATTACCAAACACTTTTATTGAAAAAAAAGATACAGCTTGTAGTTCATGTTAACAGCTTTGCAGTTTACAGCTTACAGCTTACAATTTACAGCTTACAGCATACAGTTAATTTTGCTAAACATACCCATAATCTTCACAATTAAAAGTAAACTTCACGTATCATGGAATTAAACATTCTTTTTAAGACCAACTAAAACATAAAGGTGGATTTGTTTTTGTAAATGAATGTGATTTACACATTTTATTAATTGATTTGAATACTAAAAGTTATTGTGTCTTAACATATATATCTTTATATCACTTTTACTCAGATTCACACCTACAAAGCTACAAGAGTATAAATATCAAGATACAAAACTTTTGAGTATGCAAATCATTTAATAAAGTGTGCAAATCACTTCTTTTTATGAATAGTAGCTTTGAAAAATATTACAGTATATGCCGCTTTTTAGATCATAAGATCATGTCCCGAGTGTTTGTAACTTTGTAGGATGGGGACTGTCTCAAGTTGGAAAACCAATTTGACTCAAGTTGGGGAAGTGTGAGCTATTTTATTTAATTCAATTGCTCAAATCAAATAAAGTGGATTTGATCAAATAGCTCAAATCAAAAGAAGTTCTTTTGATTTGAGCTAATAGATCAAACCAATAAGTCACAAATTCTCAACTTAAGTAAAGTAATAGGAAAACATCATCACTCAACTTTGTATATTGGGATCATGTATCATCTTTTAGAAGTTATTAGATCAGATCACAGAATCCTCGGCTATGTAGTTGATTGATTCCGATTGTTCATTTTTCCTCTTTTCTTGCTTTGCGTGATGTATTTAGTGGGTTTGTAAGTGTTTAAAAATAAGCGTTGCAGAAAAATGTTCTCTCTTTTATAAAATTGCGAAATATAGGCTTATAATAAACGTGACAATAATAGAGTCATATTTCATACCTACATTTGTCTTCTTTATACACGAATCCATTATAAATTGGACTTCAAATTACACATTGAGACACACCTCTCTTTTCTCCAACTATGTCTTTTACACTAGTCCCTTTAACGTCCACATTCACTTCATTTCCATCTAAACAATTAGCCACATCCACCAACTCACAATTCATCTCCAAGGCTCGAACCAACCAAACCCATGGTTTCAAAGTCTCATGCAACGCTTCACCCGAAGACAATGAGAACCATCTCATACTACCCGAAACACAAAAGCTTATACTACCCAATAATGTAGACCGAAGGAACCTCCTCGTGGGGCTTGGCGGTCTGTATACGGCAGCAAGCCTTACTTCACTCCCGTCAGCCTTTGCTAGTCCCATTACGGCTCCTGATATCTCGTCCGTATGCCAGGACGCAAAAACAGGTTTTGAGGCGTCGAAGGACGATAAGGAGGCTGTACGGACGGGGAAATGCTGCCCTCCGAGCCTCGGCAAGCCGATTCAACCGTTTGTGTTTCCAAGTAAAGAAAAGACCAGGGTGCGATGGCCGGCTCATAAAGGGACGGATAAGCAAGTGAAGAGCTACAAGAAAGCCATTAAAGCCATTCTGGATCTCCCAGATGACCACCCGCACAGCTTCGCAAGCCAAGCTAAGATTCATTGTGCTTATTGTAACGGTGGTTATACTCAAGTCGATAGCGGTTTCCCAGATATCGAAATTCAGATTCATAACTCGTGGCTATTCTTTCCATTCCATCGTTGGTACCTTTATTTCTATGAAAGAATTCTCAGAAAGTACAGTGGGGATGACGATTTCGCGTTACCTTACTGGAACTGGGACAATCCAGATGGAATGACAATTCCTCAAATGTTTGTAGAAGCAAAAGATGATGGCGGAAACGAAAATCCTCTCTATGACATAAACCGGGACGTGCGTCATCTCCCACCAAAAGTAGTAGATCTGTTCTTTAGTGGAGACAAGATAGCAAATAATTTTGCGAATGAACTAGACAGTAAAACACAAAAAGCCTGCAATCTTAGTATGGTGTACAAAGATTTGATCAGAAACGCAACTGATTGGAAAAGCTTCTTCGGAGGAGAATACACGGCTGGGCCGCAGACTGATACGGCGTCAGTCGGGTCTGTGGAAAGCAACACTCACACTGCTGTACACGTATGGGTTGGTAACCCAGATAACCTTAATAGAGAGGACATGGGCAACTTCTACTCTGCGGGATATGATCCTTTGTTTTACGTTCACCATGCAAACGTCGACCGTATGTGGAAACTGTGGAAGGATTTGGGAATTCCTGGACATTCAGAACCAACCGCGGATGACTGGCTAAATGCATCATATGTGTTCTATGACGAGAATGAGAATCTTGTACGTGTAAACAACAAAGACTCTGTCAACATAGATAAGCTCAAATATGATTTTGAAGAGTCAAGGACACCTTGGAAGGGCAGTCGACCTCCCCAACGTAAGGAGAAGTCCAAAGAATTATCGAAGGCACTTATTGGAGAGACGAAAACGGTGGAGGAAGCCTTTAAGGAACCAGCGCGTCTGGACCCACTTCTCAAGGTTCGTGTGAAGAGGCCAACTAAGAACAGAAGTCCCGAGGATAAGGCCAAGGCGAATGAGATTTTGTGTATAAACGGGATACAATTCAACAGCAACAAGTTTGTGAAATTCGACGTGTTTGTGAATGATAAAGTGGACACAAACGGGACGCTGCCAACAGCTTGTGATCCTGAGTTTGCTGGTTCTTTTGCACAGGTTCCACACAGTGGCAACGAACAAGGTGGAATGTTGATGTCAAGTGCAGCGAGGTTCGGTTTGAATGATCTTTTGGACGACACAAAAACTGAAGACGAAGAGTATGCGTTGGTGGCTTTGGTGGCAAGGGCAGGTTGCGAAGATCTCACTGTCTCAGGGATCGAGATCAAGTTGGTTCCTATTGGTTCCACTTAGACCTTAGTTTGTATTGTACTTTGATTAGTAATAAATAATGTTGCATTGCATGGCCTTTCTAAAAAAAAATATATGTTGCATTGCATGGTTTCCGGTTTAAATTATGTATTCAATAAAATTGGCCTACTAAGCCATTGCTTCTAATGTCTTTTTAACAATAACGTTGTATTGAAAGAGCTCAAAAAATTGACATGTCATCACCAAATAGTTAGCTACTATTTGGGTTTTGAAAATTACGTGTACCTTTTTTCACTCAAACATACTATCCATATCTCATCACATTCATTCAATCCAGTTTCATTTCACCCACTCAATTTCTCTGAACCTCCAAATATACCTGCTCGCTTGCCATTTTCGGGAAATTTCTGGCGATGCCATTACCATCACTCGTTTCCTTACTTTTTATTTGATCTTGATCATATATATACGAGTAACTCACATGTACACGTTTTGTGCAAATTTAGTTTCTTTAGCTTTGAATCTATGGAGTGGTGGTGGTGGCGGCACCGCGGCGGCTCGATTATCGAAAGTGACAATATCTCTTTGTTTCAAAAATTAGAGACGGTGTGTTTAAGTTTCACTTGTTTTGATATTGATACTCCGTATTTCTCAAGATTTCTTTGGGTATTTGCACATACAAGTTCTTCTCGTGATGAGATTTTATTTTTATTTTTTAATTTTTTTGGGTGTGTCATGCATGTGGATTATTACATGCGGGTTATGTTTTGTGGACTTTTGTTTGGTATGGTGTTTTCTTAACGATTGGTTTTATAGTTCTTGTTGATTCATCATGGTGTAATTATGATCGGTGACATTTAACAAAAAAATATACTCAACTCATATTGACTTTTGATCCTTTGTATCAATGGTAGTGCGTTTCGTTTTATTAGGTAGACATGTAACATCAAAGAAATAAACTTACGAAAAATGATAATGCAACTCTTTTTCAGTGAGGTGATTTTAATATCTTTCAATAATATAGGGCTTGTTAATTTGTTAAATTGTTTTATTTATTTTTTTATTTTTTTAAAGGAACATTTTATAACCAAACAAAAGGACAAAAAAGTAAAATAAGACATCCTTTTAATTAATCAAGCCAATTACCACTACTACAAAAAAGGCCATAGAGCCCGGTTGAAAATGGTCATAGTGCCCGGTTTTGCATGAGGGCTCAAAAGGGGGGGGGGGACTCTATTGGAGAAGCAAATAAAGCCCGGTTAGGAAAACGGGCTCTATTACTTGTTATAGAGCCCTGTTTTCTATCACCAAACATGGCTCTATGTGGAAAAAAATAATAAAAAAAAAAAAAAAATCTTGTTATGCTGCTACTGCAGCCATTCAATCAATTATTTTGGCAACCTGAACAATGTATATTCAAATCAGGAAAGAGTCATTGAGATTAAAACTTACTTTCAGTTCATACATTGAGATTTATCTTGCAACTAATCTTGCAAACAACACATTTGAAAAATCTACAATCTGACTTAACAACACATGACTTAACAACACATTTGCCCATCCTAGTACACACTTTAAAACACAATAGTAACCGGCAAAACACCACATCAACCACCTGCGAAGTTCAAATGAAGGAGGGCTGCAGCAGACATGTAAGGGTACCAGCAGTAATCATATATGGCTTCCCCCTCGGTTATAGCAAGGCTTGCAGGAAACAAATCTACAAATCAGAAGTATGACGGGAAACTAAGTTACCAATGATTCACTAATCTGCTATCTAAGACAAGATGTGAAATAGAAACTAACCTTCAATACCATCTGAAGAACAAGTTTTTTGATCTGTACAGTTTTCATAATCTGGTCTGTGAAAAGGTATAAAAAACGATTTCAGTCATACAGGACACCAAAATAGACCAAAAGAAATAATTGGGATATCGTTAAAGCAAGTATATACTCGCTATCTACATCCAACCCAAACAATCAAAGCATATCGACACTTAGTGCAGAGTCTACCATGTCATTACTGAAATATACAACCACTCAGTTGGAGACATGTAGAAGTCTCCCATCTTGTTTTCTATATAAATCCGCACTTATAAAACCCCAACTCAACTCACCAGCCTTTGTTAGTCCTAGATCTCAACTAACTAACATAAATACTAAATACGATGTTCTAAAGCAAGGCAAAGTTGAGGCACGCTATGTAGTTTCAAAAATTTATCAAAATGTGTCCCCTCGAGCAAAACTCAATCCAAGTACAAACTACAAGGTAGTTGAACGCCTAAAGGAGCACCAAATTTACAGCTGAAGTTGGTTGGTAAGCAGTAATAAGCTCACCCAAACAACCCCCCTTAAATACAAAAAAGTTACTGATAATACTTACAATGTAAATACACTGAGAGTCTTATCATCAGAACTCGTCAAAAAACACGAACCATCCGGTGACCTAACAATAAACAACAACATTAATAATAATATAAAGTATGACTTATTAATTAGTAGAAGACAAAATAAATAAGAATACCAATTAACACCTTTAAGAAAGTTATTTATGGTTGACGTAAATAAACCAGTTCTAAAACATCTCTCCTTTAAGAATGAGACCATAGTGGTTGGAATGCTGGTAGCATACACCCTATTCGTCGCCTTTTTTGCCTACATACATATAAGTAGACATGAGAATTATAAAAAGAATATCATTTCGAGGAAGCTGAAAAAGATAAGAACCTACTGTAATACCTTACTTGGCGTTCCCAGTTTGTACGCGTTATAAGCAGAAATGCCTGAACGCCTGCTTGTGTTCTTCAAATCCTCTTTTAATAAAATTGTGTCATACCTTGAACTCTCGTAAATGTCAACTTCTGATGATAGTTTAGAAGAATGTGGACTTTGATCTTCTACGGGTAGACCTCTGTTCCATGAATATACATTATTGTAACTTCCATTTTCTGAAGTGATTCCGTTACTGATTGGACCGTCTACTACAGACCCTGGTGCACTCGAGGCTCGTCCAGGGGCCCTGGAGTTGCTGGACCGAATGCTTTGAGGAAAAAGTGTTGATCCTGAAAGACGTGGACCCCCGTTCCTTATATCCTGTAGAGAACAAAGAGATTTAAGGTCAGAGTATTGTCACAGAGGTGGCCTAAGGGACGGGTCAACCCACGTTACTTTTATGCCCAAATTTTGCAAATATGAACAGTTTGTAATACATAATCTACAAAAATTATATTGTTCAACTAAATTTTAATATGATGATTTAGGACGTTTCATGGATTGTGGACCTTCCACCCTTCTGACCTGTTCCTATTAAGCTATAATTTATCTTACACGCCAGAGATAAAACATGACCAGAATCGGGAACATAATGAACAAAAAGAAAGATAAATAATCAAATAATTATAACTGGAATCATATTATGATTATTATCTAAATTTTACGAACTGATTATATCGCCTAGAAGTCACAGTAATAAGATAATCATTTTGGGAATTAACATCCGGACTCCCCCTCTTTAAGAAGATTAGTTGCCTATACTTATCCATAGTTATACGTAGCAATATAAAACATAAATAAGAGAAGGGTATTTATACCATATGTTTAATTGCCATATCCAACGACTTCTTTGAGATGTTCCTCCCAAAGCCTCCTATGACATTCTCTTGACTTCCACTCCCACAAATGATCCTAACCCACAAGCCCTGTAAACAGACCCGACTGCATTAGAGATGACAATGGGTCAGAGAGAGTAAAAGTAATATAATGTTAAACTAAACAAGAGCCATTCAAAGTTCACTTTTAACCTTCGAAGTCATCTTTAAAAAATTTAAAAGCATGTGGCATTAATTTAATACTCCGTACTAAAACTTTTCTAAGAATATGACACATACATGTTACTAAAAGAATTTGGATAAAAAGAATACCAGGTCAACTAGCATTACCGTTGTGACCCATATACACAACCAGCCCGAATCCTCTTGCGACGCCTAGTTCTTTATTTCTACAGATTAAAGAAAACAGCGAAAGGCTACCAGGATATTGATGTGAGTTGCAGGACCCCAATAATAAGTGCAGCTAAATTATAAGCTCTAGCACCTTTTTGTAAGCTGAGTGTGTCTTAAGAGCATAGAACAAACAAAGTCATAAAATGATTCAAAGAAAGACCACTAATCAACGCATATAGTTTGTGGTGATTTCGTCTTATCAAAACTCATGAAAGAGCACTTTTCATGCTCATCTACTACTTAACAGAAACTTAACAGAATACGTAAAATTGACAATGGTAACCATTCAATTTAATCTTCATTAATCTATCTGTATATAAAACATTGGTCATTATTTATATATTAACTTTCATGACAAAAACATTTCAAGGTTCATCCTCATCTTGTCAATATTTCACCTATTTTACACTTCCTAAGGTTTGCAAATATCTACAAATAGATTGTTCACTTTGACAATTTAATTTGCACCTACCTGCACATAGCATTAAAAGATCGATTCATAAATTGTCAAGGTGGCAACGTATCTAGTACAGTACTTAACTTACATCATGTAGGGGTTTCTTTAATATTGTGTGGAAGACCTGCAACATGAAGAGAATCTGGTTTAATTCAGATGGCTATCTAATATATAAGTGTTGATGAAACCAAATGACACAAGTTTTGTAATCGTATCCGACCCGACAAGACCAGATAACCCGACCTGATAACACCCCTAGCCAAAACACCCATTTATCGTAGCAAAACACAATCAAAACATCCATTTACAACTAATTATATTGTCTTCATATAGAAAATAATTAAAGAATTTTTTTAGCGTCGTATAATTTTAAATCCCATACAAAGCTTAAAAAAACAATTAATTTCAACAATTTCATCCCACAATGAATACTTTATTACCTAACAATACAAAAAAACATATTAACAAACGCAACTTATTCCTAAATAAAACTTAATAACAACATTAATTAGATCTAATAAAAAGGTTAACTGAAGAGCAACATCAATTATACCAGTTTAATTGGTACCTTCTAATTCGATTAGTTTGTTTAGTTGCGTGATGAAGGTGGCTTGTGACGGAAATGGTGTGCGACGGTGGTGGTGGTGTGTGAGGGTGGTTAAGTGTGATGTTAAGGGGCACAAAAGGTTAGAGGGTTGGGGTTGTGAAAGTGAAGAAGTGGGAAAATATTAGGGTTTTGTGAAGGTGTGAAAATGGGGGAGGGAAATAAGGCGCCCAACTTTTTCATTTCATTTGGAACAAAATTTTCATTTCATTTTGAAGGACCGTATGTCTTACAAAAGAGCATATAGATAAAGCCCGGTTTTGAAAAGAAAATAGGGCTCTAATAGTTTTTTAGATAAAGCCCGGTTTTATAGGAGGAAACATGGCTCTTTACAAGGAATAGATCCCGGTTTTGTGAAAGAAAACGGGGCTCTAAAGTTTTTCAACATAGAGCCCGGTTTTGTGAAAGAAAACATGGCTCTTTACCCTTTTTTATAACACGGAAACCCTATAGAGCCCGTTTTTCACTAAAACCGGGCTCTATTAAGGGGGCTCTATTCCACAATCTGTAGTAGTGTACGCTGTGTTCTTGAGTTGTGGTTCCCTTCCCTTTCCCCTTCCTTTCCCTTTCCGGCCAAAAATGGGCGGAAGATTTTATTAAGAAATCTCCCTCCCTCTTTCTTCTTATCTTCACTTTCCCCTCTTAAAAAAAACTTAAGAACACAAAACACATTCTATTTCCTTTCCTTTCCTCTTAAATTTTAACTCGAGAACTGAGCGTTAAGGAAGAAATGACCCACAAGGAACAAACACAACAATAACCAAACAGGTCATAACCGACACTGTCCTAACCAAAACTATACTGATACATGAAATATGGAGCAACACAAAATGCTATCCTATCAATGCTAATAATCAAACAGGCCCACATGATAATAAAAATTTACAAATGGAACCTAGACCAATCAATGCACACTGACGTCACATAAAACATTCCGGTGTGAGAACAAATATGTAGATGACTTGAAGTCATTTTTAATTAATAAATAACTTAATACATACAACTTTAGTTTTATTACTTAACTAGCCTTAGGCCCGCTTTGATTGGGCGTTAGCCTTAGGTCTTGTTATTAAAAATAAAAATGTATTAGTATTATATAAAAAAATAAAAACGGTAAATGCATAATGTTGACAGAAATAAAAGTTGACATAAAATGATATTTGTAAAAAATATCCTGAATGAAGGTAAATAACATGCTTCTTGTACTTTTGCCAAACATTTTGTTGCGCATCAGTCTTTGGGCTAACTTGAATAGAAGTCAATACTTCTCCCTCAATTTGTTTACCGGTAAGAGCAAGCATCTCAAGTCTTGGTAGCTCTGAAATACAACACATACACAATTTTCAATGGAAAAGTAAGCCACACGCTACAATTAGCAATCAGCAAGAAGCACGCTGCAAAAGCAGCAACTTGCAAGCAGCTTGCAGCATACCTGAATCTTCTTTCTTGAGGTTCATTGTATGTATATTAAATGCAACAACCTTCTCTTTGAATCTTGAGGTTCATTGTATGTATATTAACACGCTAAAATTAGCAATCAGTAAACCACTCACTCATAAACCATCAAAATATATAAACAAATATTTTTTAAGTTCCTCATTGTCTATCACTTATCAATTACTCACCAACTATTTGAAAGTTAATGAATTGAGTTTCATCATGTTCGCCTCCCTCCAAAGACCTTCTACTATCATTTACTACAAACACAAATTCAAAATCCGTTACTTAAGAAAACAATGATTGTATATGTTATACAATGTACCTTGTACAATTTTAAAAACTACAAAGAAGGTGGGTGAAAAACATACCATTTGGTGATTTGGGTGATGTAATTTGGATAAATGGATTGCCAATGCTCATTACGGCACCACCATTGCACGAATTCTAAACCTGAAACTTTATTTATACTTTTTACGTAGTACACAAACCGAATCAACATATTTCTAAAAAAACTGGTAAAAAAATTGTCAACTTACTTAGAATACATGTTTGCAATTAAAATGTATATAGGAGCGAGTGGAACCATATGGTTAATGTCTTTTCAAGTTGTCTATTACAGGTCCCAACATCAATACGGGAGAGGAGAGAGTCAACTTCACCCAAGACAAAACAGAAACCATATGTTTCATCAATATCAGTAGCTTCCCAGCCTGCACTAACTCCAACTGTTTTGAAACAACCAACGGTTAAGCCGCCATTTTCATCAGTAGCAAAACCTGCAAGTGTATATGATTTATACATGGCATTCTTGGAGGATATGAATGCTCTTGGCGCTCTTGACACATGATATGCTTAGATTGCCTCTTATATAGACATATTAATCATGGTTCAAAATATTCTTTTCTTTTGAAGTACTCCTTGCATGGAACGGGAGTACATATCACAGGCAGAGGTGAATAGGTCAGACTTAGTAGAATTTTGGCTAAATTCCTTTCCTAGAAAGGTAACATTAAAATCTTAAAATCATGCATGCAATTTCATTGATTTTAGATCACTTTAGATTTCATTCTTTAAAGTAATTTTGTTATACTGACTTATCAAAATTAGATATTCAGCAATAGTACAACGGGTTTAAGATTTCTAATGTACTTATGATGTTAATCTGTAATAAGCTTATAACATATATTTAAGTTGTAGAAAATAGGTGAAAGAATAACATATATATTATCAAAAGATGCACTTTTTTGGTATTTTGAGTACAATTCTTTTAAGATCAGATATGTTTAAGCACTTTTAGGTATTGAATAATAGACCCTCAAAAATATAGATAAAAAAAGTATAAGTAATATAGGGTTACTCGTTAATGAGATTGTAGAGACGAAGAACCTTGTGAAGGGCGTAATTGTAAAGACTTCCAAAAAAATATGGTATTTCAGGAAATGACTTGACTATATGCACCAACGCATCTCATTCCTAAAGTGACAATTGCAGCTTTTTAAGTTATGCTCCTCGCAACTAAGTGTTAACATATCTGAAAAGAAACTGTCAAAAATTGTTTTACCACAAAATGGCGGTGATAAAACTTTTTGGCAAGTGAGAGCACCAAAAAATAAATACTACCACAACATGGCGGTGATAAGACCTTTGGCAACTGCCTCCATTGATCCAGAGTTGCTGCTCCTGCAGTTTTAATATCCATGGAAATTCAGCCTCGCAACCCAAAATTAATACAAACACATCCGAACAATATATCATGCAAAATCTTTTTCAACAGATGTTGATCATTTAATATAAAAGTTGTCAAAGGCTCAAGACACACTAAGATACAGCATGCCCTATTTATGTGAGGCGCGTCATATTGAAAGAAAAATGCGTAAGTATTATATAATTTAAAAGTACATTTCATACTTAAGCATCCAAATTTTTCAGCTTAGTTGTAAACTTGAAATTACTTTTTGTGGATTATGAGCGTATCAAATTAAGATTATGGATCCAAATAAGCCGTAAGCTTTTTCTAATTTTCAAATAAGCTCATAAGCCTGAATAATAAACTAATCCAAACGTCGTCTACATTTTTAGAGACCTAACAACAACTAAAGTTGAGCTTGTGGATTCAAATAAGCCATACCTTTTCTGATGTTATTACTTTCGCCACAGTCAAAACAACAACTCCTAATCATCTATGAATGTTCCTTAGCCTTGCATCTTGGTTTCTGGAAATCCTAATGACATGTAGAAAGACTTTTAGTACTTAAAATCCAGTTGTGCGTATGTACATCTTTCATACGGATTGTGTATAATTCCCTTGCCACTCAAGGAACCTGAAAATTAGTTAATAATGGTTACGTCACTATCCAAACACTTATTTTAGGTGCTAGTGTGCTGCATAAATAAACTTTATCAATGTTAATCGTCAAGTTTAAAGATCAGAAGTATGTGTACGAATAATTTTTATAACGTGCTTGATCTATTCAAATAAATAGTATGTGTACAAATTAGGATCAGAAGAGC
This sequence comes from Artemisia argyi, assembly GCA_030686995.1. Taxonomy (NCBI): domain Eukaryota; kingdom Viridiplantae; phylum Streptophyta; class Magnoliopsida; order Asterales; family Asteraceae; genus Artemisia; species Artemisia argyi. The sequence continues at coordinate 28,766,545 of CM060677.1, read as the reverse complement.
TTTGTTCAACGCAACCAATCAGAAAGTACTTGTTTTAGAAAGATATTTTGGATAAATCGCGACCCAAACTAATACCTAAAAAGTTCGGACAAATTAGTTTAGGTGTTTATGAATTCCATATATGGCTAAAACAATTTGTAAACGCATATTATTTCATCATCAATAAAAACAAAAACTATGAACAAAATCGTACCTTTTCATTCCAAGTGTAGGCACCGTTAGATTAGCATAAACAATAAGCAATCCTAAACTCCCTCTTCGCTGCGGGCCTGCAGCTACCTTTTGCAAGTCGGTACCAAAAGATCTACTGCAACAACTAAATGCCCTTTACTATAGCAGTACGTTAGGATCCAAAAAGCCCCTTTTGACAGTAAAGAATCAAATACAGATTCTGCACTATACAAACAACCACATAAATTGTTACGTTGATCAAAATATTTCAAATTCTACTTCACATAGTGGAACATATTAATTAGATGGGCTCAGCTATATTTGCTATATTTTAACATAATCTTGTTTCCATTTACAGGCTATATTTTAACAGAATCTTGTTTCCATTTACTGGCTGTAACAAATATTAATCTAATATTTTTTTTGTAGCTTTATTTAATCAATAAGTTATAAGAATTCACCAATTATACAGATTCTGTTTACATGCTCACTACCTGTAAATAAAGAGTGCAACACTAACCCGTATTTGTATATTGTAACCTGTTCCCGACCCAACCTGAATTATGTCTTCCTACAAATAGTGCCACCATAATTACAGCATTGTTGTCTCGATAAACAGCCTCGAACAAACCTTTCTTCACCTTTTATATTATTCTCTTAGACATTTTATCAACCACGTGGTACCATAAAAACAATCATTCATTCAAGAATCCACCAGGACATATATTAAAACGAACCTCTTTAGTGTACCCAATTCATCAATCACAAAACTTCAACATCCAAATCATTTTCTTTGATAATGAAAACATGTAAAATTATATAAAAACAAAATTACCTCCAATTGATTTTGGTAGAGATTAGATATGAATTTTTTTGGCAAGCATTCAATCTCAAATGTACACATAAAAACCATCAATTAGAAGAAAAACCCCAATTCAAAAAACCAAAAAATCTAAATCGAAAATTGGTGAATTCAAAAAACCATCAATTCAATTTTCTGGTTTGATTTTGATTGTAACGATAATTATGATTGTAACAATATTTTGGTAGATTGATTTCTGGAAGTATGCTTTTCGATTGGGTAAAATACAAATGAGGAAGAAAGCATGGATTATACAAATGGGTACATTAATCATATAAAAAATACTATAAAATTAATAAAATTGAAAAATACTTACCTTGTGGATATACAATTTCCCATAATTTAATTTTGACCCAAAAATTAAGGTTCCTCTAACTCAAACAAATAATTGTTGAATGATAGTTAATCTGAGGTATATTCTTTAGGAATCGTTCACCTAAAAATGTAAACGGATGATTTAATAACCACACTTATGATTTTTATCATGATATATAAAATCGGGTGATTCATTGTTTGTAAGGAAACCTTGTTTGGGATTTATTATGTAAGCAACATTATTTTGTTTGATTGATTTATGGAAGTATATTAGCATCATGGGTATGCAAATTGGGGATTTCCTTGTTAGTGATAATTGTGTGTATTTGATCTTTCGGGTATAGAAGATGTGTGTGTTAAGTTGTTTGCATAATTAATTAAATAGGCGACAATGCATAGGGTCCATTGGATCACTTTTAATTTCCAGGTGTCATTATCCTAGAGTTTTGGGCAAAGGCTTCCTTGGTAAAGCTTGTTTTATATAGTGGGAGATGTTTTCAGTCATTTTTTCTTTAATAAGTAATAAAGAAACAGTTTTCATATGACTTAATTAATTCATTTTTTTTCATATTAAGTCAATTAAATCGAAATCAAACACCACCATGGTAAGACTAACCGGAGTGGTTGACACTTGAGGCGTGAGTGACCACTCACTATGGTGAGTCCCAAAACAGATAGAGCAAGTCACAGGCAAAAATCAAGAGAGTGGCGAGTTACTCACCGAGCTTTAAAAGCTGACAATGTGGCCCCAAAAAAAATCCATCCGTTTATCTAATAAAAACCTATTTTCAAATACAAAAACCCAAAACTTCACCATTTCATACACATCTTCCATATATTCTTATCTTTCACAACAAGTATATTTTATTCTTACAAAAAATCTGATATGACTTGTTCGGTTCCACATACCATCGATAAAATCATGGCTTTAGTTGATAAATTAATTGCAAAGGATAGTGATTGTCAGCAAGCGTTATGTGAATTAGCCATGAAATTTGAAAAGGCATGCGAAGTTAAAGATAATCTGAGACAAGCATACGAGAAATGCAATGACATTTCGCCTGAAAACGTGCTCAAATAAAGAGATTTTTAAACAAATAATCTACGAAATATTATGAGACACATAATGCTCTGTTTAACAAGGCGGGGAAAATAGAAAAACAAGTCGAGGGAAAGTTTATTTGGATCTATGAAAAATACACTTAGGACAATTATGTATTGTAACATACGAGGTTTTTTTTGAGGATATTTATATGAAGCAGAATGAAATGCGGGAGGATATATAGATCTCCGTCCTTCATTTGTTTCTGCTTCATTATAAATATCCTCCAAAAATACCCCGTATGTGTTTTCGTATTTGTGTTGTAATTTTAAATGCACAATTTAATGTTAAATTTCGTATTGTAACTTTTATGTTTAAATAAATGAAAGTACTATTAAATTTTTGCAGCATTTTCTAATAAAAGAATGTAGTTTTAAACTTTTTTCAGTAGTTTCAAATTTGAGATGCTCCAACAACTCTTTTTCCCTTATAAATACCTAATTAACATCATGCATTTTGTCACACAACTGCTTATTAAACTCTCTCATTTTCACACAAACACTATGGCTCAAGACACAAGCGAGGTGCGAAAGGCTATCCTTAACCGAATACACACCGAACAAGATAAAGAACTCAAGTTGATTAACAATTTGCTAGGTGAGATAACTTGTATTATGTTACAGATCATGACCGTGTTCCAGAGGTTGAATGGTTGCATGAGTTACCTCAAGACCATCCAGCTATTAGGGTCGGTCTACAACTCTACTAAGAACTGAGGAAATAGATATGCATCTCTTAATCGCCTTGAAGGACCTTAGGCAATAAGTGTTGCAAGTCTAGAAGGACAAAGCAAATCTCATCAACTATTACAGATCAATATAAAAGCTTGATGCGAACCGTTAGATGATTTGTGTTTTCGTATCGTATCTTCATGTATGTTTTAAATTTCATATCGTAGTAGGTTGCGTTTCTTTTCTTTTCTTTTTCTTTTTTTTATCGTATTGTAATTTTATTTTAATGAAGTGGTGTTTTAGTTTTAATTTCGTACGAGTACATTTATGCTCACATTTACGTTTTTAGTTTATAAATATAAAGTATTTATTTAAATAAAAAAATGAAATTGAAAAGTGAGTAAGGGTGACCAAAACAGATGTATGATGAGTAGGAGTGAATGAAATTAAGAGGATACAGAAAACTGAGGTGGCGCTGAAGTAACGGTGAGTGACCCACCGGCACTACGCTCGTTTTGTAATGATGTTTCAAAATAGGCAAACTCTTAACGTCTAATGTTATACGTAAAATAATTGTTGTAAAATATATTTATTTGGGAAAACTAACCCGCTTTTCATTCTTAGGCTAGTCGGAAAGGAGGATGACCTCCTCACCTTAAGTTCAAAGTCACGAGTGAGTTCCTTGCCCATTACCTCCTCTCATGCACGAGGTTTGCAATTCTAGGTGACTTAAGGTGAGCGACTCACCTTGCTGGTTTTCAAAAAAATGTGGGCCCATGCAGTTATTTTAAACGTCGCATGTATAAAAAGTTAGGGTGACCTTCTTTGTCCACAAAAAAGTGAATGTTTGTGAAGAGAAGTGAGTGGAGAGAGAAAGCTGAGTTGTAAGGTGAGTATTGTCTTTCTTTGCTTTCTAGCCGTAAGCCAATTCTAATGAAGAATGTTAATCTTCTTTTGCAATAAATTTGATAGCTAATTATTAGTGTAATTATATCTAAACTTCTATATATTGTACTACATGTTTAATAGTATTTGAATTTTGAAATTTTGTTGTACAAGTTACGTGTTTATGTTTAATAAAATACAAGGCGGATAGTGGGATGCGTCAAGATAAAAAAAAGCATGCAGCCAAGAAAACAAACAAGCGATATTTTACAAATCTAGTCAAGTTACAGGAGCACGTGACGAGAAAGGCAAAGAAAAAAGTAAAGAAGTAGAGTTATAGAATATGGTCATATTGCACAAAAGTCATAGGAAATAGATGATCTGTGTTGTGTCTAGAAGACAAGATGTGGGTAGATGACAATGAGTTAAACTACTTTAGTAATATCACAATGCTCTACACTGTTTTTATAATTATATGCTTTTATTAGGCTAGGCACATTGGTGACCTATATTGCATTATCTTTTCGGCTGTCACGTCAGCTTTCTCTCTTCAGCAACCAACAAAACCCAAGTGCCACAGTGGTGACCCATATTTTTTTTATAAACATTTTTAACACAAATTTAAATTTCATTAATAAAAACGTAAACGTTACATAAACATAAAATTAAAACGATACGATAAACTTAAACTTCAATTATAATCAGGGTGATCCCAGGTCTGAGAGTTGTTGCTGCGGTAACCGTCATCGTAAGGGTCAAAGCTCGCAAACTTCTTTGATGCTAACTGAGCTTCCAACCTGCCCAGCTCTCGCTCTTTGTCAGAGTTCCAGCCACCATCATCAACCACCACATTTTCCTCAAAACTTGGCTGAAAGTGATCTAGATGAGGTTGTTGTTGTTGTTGCTCAACAACAACAGGTGGAGCAGATGAAGATGATGCACCTTCCACTCTTAGTGCATCACCAGCTGCCACATTTTCCTCATAAGTCCAACGGATCTTGTTGAATTTTTGGGCCTGTATCTGATTCACACAACCCTACAATGTATCAGCAACCACAGCGTCTTTGCGATATTCATCGTACAAAAACTGATTGATCACAGCTTTTCGATCTTCAAGGATGCCTTTTCACTCTGTGTAACATGTTCTCAGTCGCTGTTAGAGTGCCTTTGCAAGCTCAAACTTCTGAATGACTTCTATAATTGCCTCTTATCGTTGCGTATCGTCTTTCTCAACTTGTTTTTGGATATACTTTTGAAGTTGTTTGACGGTATGAGGGAATTTACAAGCCATTTTTTTTTGTGTCTGATTTGTTGTTTGAATTGTGTTTAAAAGTGTGTGTTTGAAAGTGGGTTTGATGTGGGTATTTATATGATGAAAAGTGGTAAAGATTTTGAAAAAAAAAATTATTAAACACAAACGGTAACTTTGTTTTTGAAATGTGGGATTGTTTTTGCAATATGTGTTCTTTACATCGGTTGTTTGAACAACCGATAGGGTGTTTTTCTTGAGCTCGACCGATATTGCCAAATGTAACAATTCGCATTTTCAGATTTATTTCTATTCCCGAAAATTTTACTATTCACTTTTACTATTCATTTTTCCCGAAATTCTCCCGAAATTTGATTTTTGTTTCTTGGCCTCGAGTGATAAATCATTTCCATGGCAAATTAAAAGTTTGACACTCATCAGATCATTTTCGTGAAAGTTATTAAGGAATTACACGGAATTACACGTTTTAGGGTAAAACGTCATTCAAAAATTCTACGCACAACGAAACTCGACCGCGTTAAGTGACCCCGAATCAGAAAAATGTTTGACACACTCATGATTTATTTGAGAATTAATCATGACTGAGAAAAACATGACCAAAATAAGCCTCGGCCGTGAAAAACTGGAATTTTCAGTTTTTAAGCGTTTTTACTCAGCCGTAACCCTAGCCTATACCTGAACCGCGTTTCTAAGACGATTTGAGTTTTCAACTTATTAGAATAAGTCAACATATTTTTCCCTCCTCCTTGGACCAAAAATCATTCCTTGATTTTATAAGTCATTTCTTGATTTTTAGGTTTACGGTTTTATGTCTAAAAGACATTTAATACCAACCGACACTAGACTGAGCCCAGCCTAGACATTATAAGTCATTTTAAGTCATTATTATCCTATTAGAAAAGTTAAATTTTACTTTTCTCAATTTTACGCAACCTTCGTACGTTTTACGTATTACGCGTTTTAGACCCGTGTTTCCAGTTTTAGCAGGGTTTGAGCAACCCAATAGAACCTACCACTCATTTTATATTTTATTATGGAGTATATTGGCATTTTTAATCATACTTTCAAGTTTCATATTTTTAGGATACCTGGTTTTACGTTTCGTGACTTAACAACTTACGGTTAGCAATTTACGGAGTCAAAACTAGCTCCATAAGCTTGGATAATATCATTAAAAGTCCACCCTTGTTCCCCAAGTTCATGAACCGACTTAGGGGGGGGGGGGGAATTCAGCCCATAGGTGGCTTGATCTCATGCTAAGAGGCCTTAGATCCTTACATGTGTTAACCTTGCTCTTCAAGGGTTGACAAGTCAATGAAATGTAACCTCCTCAAGACCCTATATAAGCCCCCCCATCCCCTTGTTGCCGTGCATATCCCACACCAAAACCACACCACACTTAGCTTATTTCCTTCTAATTTCTAGCAAGGTTCAAGTGCTTCAACAACATAGAAACCCTAGCTTGGTTTTAGGTAATCAAAACACTTCCAAAACCTTATAAACTTTGGTGATTCTCTTGAGTTTGAATCCACTCAAGTCACCTCAACTTTCATCATCTTTCTTTCAAGAATACAAGGGTAGAAAGATTTCTTGAAGCGAAGTAGGGTGAAGCTTAAGTCTATCAAAGTCCGTACCTTACTAGTTACTTACCTTTCTTTTAGAAAGCCTCAAGTTATAAGCAAACCCTAACATACTTTCTTGCTAAATATCATATTCATGCTATTTATATTTCATTCTTACTATATATTGTCTTGTTATTATGTTCATGATATATAAAAATTGGTAAAACAAGTTATGATATATATATGTTAACTTATGATCTTTAAACAAGTAAACTAGTGACTTTTATGGAGAACCACGACCAAAATAGTATAACTATGATATTTGAAACTTACTTATTGTTAAAGAGGACTTAACAAGGAAAACATAGCAATTTGAACCACTTAAAACGAGTACACGAGTCAAAAGTTATGGCCATAAGAAGTTAGCGAAACCAAAACGGCAAAACTGCCTATACCTACTGTTTTGCATTCTGCCATTTTGAAAGTCACCCTTCTGGTCCGATTCATCAAAAAGTTAAAACATGAAAGTTGTCCGGAACGACATTTTCGCTTAGGGCAAAAAAGCTCGAGCCCTGAAAACGCTTTCCGAGTGATATTTTCTTCAAATTCTTAACAGCCCATTTTTAGACCAAAGTCACTATATAATTTGTTATTGTTTAAAAAGACCAAGAGGTCTAATGACCTAAAGCCAAGACCACAACCATGGCTAAAGCCAAGGTTGAGTCTCAAGACCATGGAAAAATGACCAAGGTCACGGCGAGCCATGACTAAATGACCATATAAACTTACTTAGACGAAAACATGAAACAAGGAGTTGACGATAACTTGAACAAACAATTTGGATCTACTTCATCTAAAAGAACCATGAGATACAAGTTATAAGAAACTTACCCTAATAACAATCTTCATGTAAAAGTAAACTTTCCTAAGTTTATTCAAATATCGGACATGTAACTTTTCGGATCAAAACTTATATATATATATATATATATATATATATATATATATATATATATATATATATATATATATATATATATATATATATATATATATATATATACTTTATCAACTACTACAATAGTAGGGAGCCTCATGTGAGGAGTTCATTAAGTAAGCCGTCAAGATGAGTTGTGGATTTACGAATTAAAGTGTCCTGGCTCTTCGAACGTTTACTCCATGACTTCTGAATTATGTCGGCCCGAACGGTAGTAAGAGATATACAACCTATACATGTTTCATAAACCATTTATATTCAAAGACTTACACTATATACTAAGTACTATATCATGAACATTATGCAAGACATATATAGGCAATTCTTCGTATTTTTAGACGTTACTCCAAACCTAAGTCGCAACGTTATATTATAGGCTGCTCTTAGTGACTTTCGCGATTCGACTACCACTATCATTTCACATCACTTAAGCTTAAGGTGAGTCATAGCCCCTACTCTTTTCATACTTGTTTTAACTCTTTGGGGGAGATACATGCATGATGAGTGCTCAAATACTCATCATTTTTGTCTTATATGAACTGCAAAACATACAAAAACACTCAGAAATGCATCAAATTACTAAAAATATTTCAAAATTGTGTTTTATATGTTTTAGATGCAAAACGAGCAAAAACAAACGAAAAACGCACAAAGTTTGCAAAATTGGCAGTTTCAGTCCCTCAACTTTCATAAAATTACAAATCTAGTCCCTGGATATTCAAAATATGGACAATTATCACCAAAGTTCCTTTTTAAATCATAAGTTGTCATATTTGGTCCTTTGGTGAAAAATCTCAAAAGTTTTGAAATTTACGGTTTGGTCCCTGGAGTTTCAATAATTGGCAGATTCAGCCCCTGGTGGGATAATTTTGAAAGGAAAATTGTTTTTTGCCCTTGGAAAATCAAAGTGTGACAAAAATAGTCCTTGGGTGAAATTTTGAAGAAATTACATGTTTGGTCCCTTAAGTTTGGTAACTTGTCACAATTGGTCCCCGAGTGTTTTATTTTAAAAAAAATATTATTTTGGGTCCTTTTAATATTCAAACTTGCAAATTAAGGTCCTTATGGATATTTTCAGATAATTACAAGATCAGTCCCTACGGTTTGATAATTTACAAAAATGGTCCTTGTGGTTCTCTACAAAATAAACAAACCAAACATAAGCTTTTTTTTACCCTTAAACCCATTACACCCTTTTTATTACTACAACCCAAACTACCCTAGCCCACTTCACTAACCGGCCCACACCCTCAATATACCATCTCCCCGTTTTTTTTTTAATATACCCCTCGTTGACCCCAAAAGTCAAACAAACAACAATTCATCCCCCCCACTTGATTAGCAGCCTGCAACACCCAAACCCACACTCAACCCTCACCTCTGCTACTAATCCCACTCTTTGTTCCCCCCCTCCAAACACAACCCTCCAAGATACATTTAATGCTCACATCTATCTTCACTCAACTGCCTAATCTGCCAAAATTTTCTTTCCCGCCAAAAAACCTTTTAATGGTCATGATCAAAAGTAGCCATCCAATGGACCAGATGAAGTGTGGGAAAGTACTTGTGGACTCCCAGGAGCTATAAAAGGAAGAAAAAGAGAAGAAGCATGGAGTTAGTTAGTTTTAGTTATTAGTGGTATTGTTAGTTTAAATTAAATGTTTTAAAGTAGTTATCAATTCAGTTGAATCTTTAAGTTAAGAGATGTTGTAATCAGTTTAGTTGGTTTAATAAAAACTTTGTTCAAGCTTACTTTAATGATCTCAGTTCCAAGTTACATTTCACCATTTTCATTTGAATCTTCATTTTTGCTATCATGTTATTGAAAGAATGTTGTATTGCTTCATAAGTCCCAATTGAGATTAATAATAAAGTTTTGCAAGCTCAGTTAGTACTTACTCATGTTTAAATCAAACCACTCAAAAATTTTAGAAAATACTTAGAAAAATAAAAATCATGAATGATGAAGATTGGAGAATTGGAGCAGGGTTATAATGGACTGTTTCATGGTTTAGTATCTCAGATGAGACCTTAGGAAAGGCTGTGGTCTATTGTTCTTGGTTCTCATTTGCTCATCAGTTTTGGACCTCTTGTAAGCCATTTGTCCCATTTGTTTTGCATAATCTATTTTAAGTAGCTATTATTGTTTATTGTTGCTTAAATCTGTTTATTTGTGTTCATGGATGACTAGTTTTAGCTAAAATCTCAATTTCATGGGTTAGTTTGTGTCATTGCATTGTAAAATTTCATTTAACATGTTTTTAAGGGGTGTTTGGGTCAGTTTGTATTTAGTTTTCTTGTGATCATCAGGAGTCATATTCAGTTTAGTCACACTCCCTAGGTTATATTAGAGTAATAAGTAGCATAATAATGGTACCTCACTAGTGTTAAAGTCAAAATACCCTTCAGATTTCTCAACTGCTGAACTGCATAAGCAGTAGGTTAGTATAAGTGTGGAGTTAGGTTGAAAACTTGTTTAGTGAACTACAATCAATCTTATTTTAGATCATATCACCATATCCAGTAGCCTAGGATCTTTGCAACCTCATATAAGTCAAAATTGTATGTTCATGAAAAAAGTCAAGATTGCATTGTTCAGTTTTTTTTTATTTATTGCAAGATTTGTCATGACTTCACTTTTTAGTTTTAGTTTTTAAGCTTTTAGGGACTTATTGTATGCCAGCTTGTGAGTTTGAAAATAATTTTCATTTATTTTTAAGATCTTGTCTTGTCGGTTTTACTTGGCCCTAAAATAACCTGCAGGGGGAGCATATCCCCTGCTCAGCTTAGTTGCTTCATCAGCCCAACTCCCATGGGTCCTACAGGTCTTGTTAGTGGGCCCCACTGGGTGTTCTTTGGTCCCATGGGAAGCCAAACTAGCTAGTTCAATGTTTCCATAGCTTCTTCTGCACTATGAGCTTATTTGATAAGCTATTGTTGACCCAAAGTTAGTCCCCTCTGACCCATGTACACTGACTACTCAGTGCATAGAACCAGGTTTAAAAGCTCTTTGTGAGCTTGTTAGTGGGTCCTAGCTTGTGCTTGTGGGCTTTTTGGATTGCTTACCCACTGAGCTTGTTGGTTTTTGGATCATCCCTGGCTTATTAGCTTAGTTGATAAGCCTAATTAGGCCTGCAATTGTACCCTTTAGCCTGCTTTGTTCTCAGAAATGTTTGGATTGCTTTTTGTGCTTATTTCTTAATTCCAGCTTATTCAGGGTACCACTCTAGATTTTATAGCTTATTCCATGTTCCTTTAACTTGTATTCACCCAATTCCACCCCTGGTTTTTAGCTTAAAGCTTGTTTCAAGCTTATAGCTTGGACAGTTGACCAAAGTCAACTGTCAAGCTCATAAGCTCTTTCTCAGCTTATTTTTAAGTTCCAAATTAATTGTTTTTACAAAAGTTTGTAGTTTTAAGGTATTAAATAAGTTTGTAAAAGAAAAAAAATCCAAAAAAGTCAATTTAAATTAAGTGATAGTTTCTATTTAATGTAAATTAAATTTTATTTTTCATTTTTAGATTTTAATTAAGTACTTGTCATTTTTATATTTTTATTAATTACTTCTTATATTAAAGTATTTATAATAATTTTCTCAGATTTTTATTTTATCTTTTCGTATTTATTAGAATTAATATTAGTTTTATTAGAAATTAATTAATATTTAGTTTAAAATAGCATAATTAGTTTTTATTAATCAAAACCTAGTTTTTATATTTTTTATAGCTTTTATATGTTATAAAGTAATTTTAGAAATTTTCTTAGAATTTTTACTGTTCATTTAGTAATTTTCTTAATTTAAAATAGTTAATTAGATAATTAGTATTTAATTAGTAATTAATTAATAGAAAAACCACAAAAAGACAAAAACACTTATTTTTATTTTTAAAACTTATTTTTAGTTATTTTATAATTTTACAAATTTTATTTTCACCTTTTTAGTATTTAAATTATATTGTAGTGTATTTTAGTTATTTAAGTATTAATAATAAATAAGTATTAAATAGTTTTTAATTAATAGTAATTAATTAAATAGTGTAAAAAGTAATTTTAATTTTCTAAAAAGTTTATTTTATTATTAGGATTGTAAAAATATAATTTTCATGCCCGTAAGTATTTTATTTTGTTAAAACTCGCGTTTTATTTCGTACGTCTACGTTTATTTAAACGTAACGTACGCGTTTTTAGGTTTTAATCGTTTCTGGTTTTTCCTCCTTTCCCGTCTTATTCATATAGCTTGTTTAAGCTATTTCGTTGTAAATTCAGTAGTGTAATCAATCTCACAAACCCTTTCCCGTCCAAATTCACCTGATCACGAAACCGTTTCATAACCATCACACCTCGTCGGGACATAACGACCCGGGGAAGCCACTATATTCCGCGGAGCATTGATCTAGGCTGTCTGACTTTGTTGACCATTCCTTGGTCAATATAAGTTAGGTGGTTCGGGCTCAATCAACTTTTGGCGCCGCTGCCGGGGAGGTTGTGCGCGTTTATCTAAACGGTTTTTCTGATTAGTGTCTTTGGAATTCGTTCCATTGTATATTTATCCATCCCTTGTTCATATTTTCCTATTTTCAAAACAAAACCGTTCACGAAAACTTTTTAAATCAAGTTTTCAACGAACACAAAAACACAAAAACAATTTTCTTATCATTTGTACAAAATGTATTTTCAAAAATCCAAAAACATTCTCCTTTACCCTTTCACATCTTTGATTCTTCATCCCTACCCCTCCCTAGACTTTTGATTCTTTCTATGTCTCATCCATACTTTCTGGTTTGCCAGTGGTGTGGTAATCCTCATAATGGTGGCAATTGCCCCAGCTGTGGCATGGTAGAGTCGGGAAACGGGTCTGTCTATAACCAGAATCCCTATTCCTACCATGACACGACTGATTCATTCCATCAGTTACCACACCATGATACTCAACAGTTTTACTGTTGTGAGTACTGTGGTGGTTCACATTACAGTTCCGATTGTCAATCGAGAAACACGCTTGTCTATGAGCAGTTTCTTGGTAACAATTATAACTCTATCACACACCACCCACAACCACATCAGTTTTACTGTTGTGATTACTGTGGAGGTCCACACTCTAGCTCGGATTGTCAAACAAGGAATCCATTTCCTTGTAACAATTACGACTCTTCGTTTTCAGACCCACCTCCACAGTACGATATGATTCACGCAACTCCTCAAGAAACCGAGAAAGACCTTTTACTAAAGGCTCTTGATATTTTAAAAGAACTTAAGGAGGAGTTGGTCACTACACCGTTTCAAGACTCTCGTGAGAAATCTATGGCAGAATTACTTGCTGAGGAACGAGAGGCTAAAAACGAATTGAGTAGGGAAGAATTACTTGTCTTAGAACAAGCAGCTATAACACGTGCCAAATTTCGTCAAGCTGCTCTTCTAGACTGTGATGATGATAGTGATATTGAAGACACCCTTGATATCCTTCAATTTTATAAGGGTTCGTCAGATTCATCACTTGTGATTCCTCCCATTGTTAATCAGGGAGATAATAATGAGACGGGGAAAATACTAACCGTTGAACAAATGGAACTTGAAAATTCCATGAATGTTAGCTCTTCTCATCTCCCTCAGTCTGTTGTTATCACACCCGAAGTTCACACTCACTCTCTGAACATGGGGGATGAGCATCTTAGCACTGTTCCTAATAAGGAATCGGACGAATTAATAAAGTCTAGTGTTGAGATCCTTGTCCCAATCCCGAGAGAGTCACAGGGGACTTTTGATCTTATGTGTGATATTCCTTCCACCCCTAATAATCCAAATGATCAAATTGAGATTGTCTCTGATTCCAATGATGATTGTTTATCTTATGGAGACATTGAATTTATTGATGCATCACTTCTACACTCCGATGTTGACTTTCTTCTTGAAGAGTTCGCTGATGAACTCTCTCATATGGATCCCATCCCACCAAGGGATGAAAATGAAGTCTTTGACTTTGATGCGGATTTGAGAGAGTTAGAATTCTTACTTACTCATGATCCTTCGATTGAACTTACTCAGATCAATCCACTTCCTCCGGATAGTGAAAATGATCTGGACGAATTCGAGGCTTTTCTTACTGAAGATAGTTCAATTTCATATGAAGTTGATGATAATTATCTTGATCCTGAGGGGGACATTCTTTTTCTAGAGAATTTGTTAAATGAAGATTCATTCCCCCCTCTCCCACCCAAACAACTTCATAATGAGGAAATCCAATCAGTTGAGGAAACTGATAAATTTCCTGAGATCAAGCTCAAGGACTTGCCTCCTCCACTTGAATATACATTTCTTGAGGAGGAAATTCTTATCTTAATTGCTATTCAGATCTCTCTTCTTTCCTTCACCTACCAGGTGATTTCTCCTCTTCTTCACTCCTTCGGGAGTGAGGACACTATGTTTGATCCCGGCATTTTCATGTATCATTATCTTGAGCCGGATACTTATCTCATCGGTGTGGAACTTTCACGTGCTTCATATGTTTGTCCAAACATTTTGAATGAAAGTCCGATTGAGATTGTTTCTTCCACATCATGCTTCCCCAAGGACAAATGAATTCGGGGTCGAGTCAAGCTAGCGACTCGGTAAACAAAAACAGTAGCACGCTTATAGGGTTTTCACCCTAAGTGTGGGGGAGTCCCCCATGCTATCGTTACAAAAGAGTGAAAATACAAAATGGTGTTTTCCACGCTTAGCTTGTAATGTTGCCCTTTTACGTTCAAAATGTCGGCATAATAGCCGGGATTTTGAATATTGAGGACAATATTCATGCTAAGTGTGGGGGGGTATTCGCTATTTTAGCGAATTTTATCACATTTTACCATATAATACCCCCGTTTTTGCCAAAAATTTCAAAAATTTTAAAAATTTTTCACTGGTGCTTCAAAATTTTTGTGGCAATCAGTCCGCCTTGTCTAAACGACAAAAGGGATTGGCTAGTCCAGGAGCAAACGGCTCTTGGTAAAGACATATCAAATCCGTTGACGGCTGGCAATTTGCCCAAAATTGTATGGTTCATCAACTCCCCGAAAACAAATGAGTTGGCTAGCCCGCAAGATTATGGCTTGTGGTAAAGGCCGTGGAAAATCCATAATTGGTAATCAGATCACCAAGATGTTGACTATTCCATCAAGAGCTGGCTTGTCCAGAAGCAAACGGCTTTTGGTAAAGACTACTCAAATCCGTTAACAGCTGGTGGTTTGCTCAAAATCACACGGTTATCAGGTGTGCCACAGTTCTTACACCTGGCTACTCCAGAAGTGATGGCTTTTGGTAAAGAGTTTTTCAAATCCATCAAGTTTTCAAAACAGTATTGCTAGGGACTAGCAATAGTTTAGTGTGGGGGATTGATGAGTGCTCAAATACTCATCATTTTTGTCTTATATGAACTGCAAAACATACAAAAACACTCAGAAATGCATCAAATTACTAAAAATATTTCAAAATTGTGTTTTATATGTTTTAGATGCAAAACGAGCAAAAACAAACGAAAAACGCACAAAGTTTGCAAAATTGGCAGTTTCAGTCCCTCAACTTTCATAAAATTACAAATCTAGTCCCTGGATATTCAAAATATGGACAATTATCACCAAAGTTCCTTTTTAAATCATAAGTTGTCATATTTGGTCCTTTGGTGAAAAATCTCAAAAGTTTTGAAATTTACGGTTTGGTCCCTGGAGTTTCAATAATTGGCAGATTCAGCCCCTGGTGGGATAATTTTGAAAGGAAAATTGTTTTTTGCCCTTGGAAAATCAAAGTGTGACAAAAATAGTCCTTGGGTGAAATTTTGAAGAAATTACATGTTTGGTCCCTTAAGTTTGGTAACTTGTCACAATTGGTCCCCGAGTGTTTTATTTTAAAAAAAATATTATTTTGGGTCCTTTTAATATTCAAACTTGCAAATTAAGGTCCTTATGGATATTTTCAGATAATTACAAGATCAGTCCCTACGGTTTGATAATTTACAAAAATGGTCCTTGTGGTTCTCTACAAAATAAACAAACCAAACATAAGCTTTTTTTTACCCTTAAACCCATTACACCCTTTTTATTACTACAACCCAAACTACCCTAGCCCACTTCACTAACCGGCCCACACCCTCAATATACCATCTCCCTGTTTTTTTAATATACCCCTCGTTGACCCCAAAAGTCAAACAAACAACAATTCATCCCCCCCACTTGATTAGCAGCCTGCAACACCCAAACCCACACTCAACCCTCACCTCTGCTACTAATCCCACTCTTTGTTCCCCCCTCCAAACACAACCCTCCAAGATACATTTAATGCTCACATCTATCTTCACTCAACTGCCTAATCTGCCAAAATTTTCTTTCCCGCCAAAAAACCTTTTAATGGTCATGATCAAAAGTAGCCATCCAATGGACCAGATGAAGTGTGGGAAAGTACTTGTGGACTCCCAGGAGCTATAAAAGGAAGAAAAAGAGAAGAAGCATGGAGTTAGTTAGTTTTAGTTATTAGTGGTATTGTTAGTTTAAATTAAATGTTTTAAAGTAGTTATCAATTCAGTTGAATCTTTAAGTTAAGAGATGTTGTAATCAGTTTAGTTGGTTTAATAAAAACTTTGTTCAAGCTTACTTTAATGATCTCAGTTCCAAGTTACATTTCACCATTTTCATTTGAATCTTCATTTTTGCTATCATGTTATTGAAAGAATGTTGTATTGCTTCATAAGTCCCAATTGAGATTAATAATAAAGTTTTGCAAGCTCAGTTAGTACTTACTCATGTTTAAATCAAACCACTCAAAAATTTTAGAAAATACTTAGAAAAATAAAAATCATGAATGATGAAGATTGGAGAATTGGAGCAGGGTTATAATGGACTGTTTCATGGTTTAGTATCTCAGATGAGACCTTAGGAAAGGCTGTGGTCTATTGTTCTTGGTTCTCATTTGCTCATCAGTTTTGGACCTCTTGTAAGCCATTTGTCCCATTTGTTTTGCATAATCTATTTTAAGTAGCTATTATTGTTTATTGTTGCTTAAATCTGTTTATTTGTGTTCATGGATGACTAGTTTTAGCTAAAATCTCAATTTCATGGGTTAGTTTGTGTCATTGCATTGTAAAATTTCATTTAACATGTTTTTAAGGGGTGTTTGGGTCAGTTTGTATTTAGTTTTCTTGTGATCATCAGGAGTCATATTCAGTTTAGTCACACTCCCTAGGTTATATTAGAGTAATAAGTAGCATAATAATGGTACCTCACTAGTGTTAAAGTCAAAATACCCTTCAGATTTCTCAACTGCTGAACTGCATAAGCAGTAGGTTAGTATAAGTGTGGAGTTAGGTTGAAAACTTGTTTAGTGAACTACAATCAATCTTATTTTAGATCATATCACCATATCCAGTAGCCTAGGATCTTTGCAACCTCATATAAGTCAAAATTGTATGTTCATGAAAAAAGTCAAGATTGCATTGTTCAGTTTTTTTTATTTATTGCAAGATTTGTCATGACTTCACTTTTTAGTTTTAGTTTTTAAGCTTTTAGGGACTTATTGTATGCCAGCTTGTGAGTTTGAAAATAATTTTCATTTATTTTTAAGATCTTGTCTTGTCGGTTTTACTTGGCCCTAAAATAACCTGCAGGGGGAGCATATCCCCTGCTCAGCTTAGTTGCTTCATCAGCCCAACTCCCATGGGTCCTACAGGTCTTGTTAGTGGGCCCCACTGGGTGTTCTTTGGTCCCATGGGAAGCCAAACTAGCTAGTTCAATGTTTCCATAGCTTCTTCTGCACTATGAGCTTATTTGATAAGCTATTGTTGACCCAAAGTTAGTCCCCTCTGACCCATGTACACTGACTACTCAGTGCATAGAACCAGGTTCAAAAGCTCTTTGTGAGCTTGTTAGTGGGTCCTAGCTTGTGCTTGTGGGCTTTTTGGATTGCTTACCCACTGAGCTTGTTGGTTTTTGGATCATCCCTGGCTTATTAGCTTAGTTGATAAGCCTAATTAGGCCTGCAATTGTACCCTTTAGCCTGCTTTGTTCTCAGAAATGTTTGGATTGCTTTTTGTGCTTATTTCTTAATTCCAGCTTATTCAGGGTACCACTCTAGATTTTATAGCTTATTCCATGTTCCTTTAACTTGTATTCACCCAATTCCACCCCTGGTTTTTAGCTTAAAGCTTGTTTCAAGCTTATAGCTTGGACAGTTGACCAAAGTCAACTGTCAAGCTCATAAGCTCTTTCTCAGCTTATTTTTAAGTTCCAAATTAATTGTTTTTACAAAAGTTTGTAGTTTTAAGGTATTAAATAAGTTTGTAAAAGAAAAAAAATCCAAAAAAGTCAATTTAAATTAAGTGATAGTTTCTATTTAATGTAAATTAAATTTTATTTTTCATTTTTAGATTTTAATTAAGTACTTGTCATTTTTATATTTTTATTAATTACTTCTTATATTAAAGTATTTATAATAATTTTCTCAGATTTTTATTTTATCTTTTCGTATTTATTAGAATTAATATTAGTTTTATTAGAAATTAATTAATATTTAGTTTAAAATAGCATAATTAGTTTTTATTAATCAAAACATAGTTTTTATATTTTTTATAGCTTTTATATGTTATAAAGTAATTTTAGAAATTTTCTTAGAATTTTTACTGTTCATTTAGTAATTTTCTTAATTTAAAATAGTTAATTAGATAATTAGTAATTAATTAATAGAAAAACCACAAAAAGACAAAAACACTTATTTTTATTTTTAAAACTTATTTTTAGTTATTTTATAATTTTACAAATTTTATTTTCACCTTTTTAGTATTTAAATTATATTGTAGTGTATTTTAGTTATTTAAGTATTAATAATAAATAAGTATTAAATAGTTTTTAATTAATAGTAATTAATTAAATAGTGTAAAAAGTAATTTTAATTTTCTAAAAAGTTTATTTTATTATTAGGATTGTAAAAATATAATTTTCATGCCCGTAAGTATTTTATTTTGTTAAAACTCGCGTTTTATTTCGTACGTCTACGTTTATTTAAACGTAACGTACGCGTTTTTAGGTTTTAATCGTTTCTGGTTTTTCCTCCTTTCCCGTCTTATTCATATAGCTTGTTTAAGCTATTTCGTTGTAAATTCAGTAGTGTAATCAATCTCACAAACCCTTTCCCGTCCAAATTCACCTGATCACGAAACCGTTTCATAACCATCACACCTCGTCGGGACATAACGACCCGGGGAAGCCACTATATTCCGCGGAGCATTGATCTAGGCTGTCTGACTTTGTTGACCATTCCTTGGTCAATATAAGTTAGGTGGTTCGGGCTCAATCAACTTTTGGCGCCGCTGCCGGGGAGGTTGTGCGCGTTTATCTAAACGGTTTTTCTGATTAGTGTCTTTGGAATTCGTTCCATTGTATATTTATCCATCCCTTGTTCATATTTTCCTATTTTCAAAACAAAACCGTTCACGAAAACTTTTTAAATCAAGTTTTCAACGAACACAAAAACACAAAAACAATTTTCTTATCATTTGTACAAAATGTATTTTCAAAAATCCAAAAACATTCTCCTTTACCCTTTCACATCTTTGATTCTTCATCCCTACCCCTCCCTAGACTTTTGATTCTTTCTATGTCTCATCCATACTTTCTGGTTTGCCAGTGGTGTGGTAATCCTCATAATGGTGGCAATTGCCCCAGCTGTGGCATGGTAGAGTCGGGAAACGGGTCTGTCTATAACCAGAATCCCTATTCCTACCATGACACGACTGATTCATTCCATCAGTTACCACACCATGATACTCAACAGTTTTACTGTTGTGAGTACTGTGGTGGTTCACATTACAGTTCCGATTGTCAATCGAGAAACACGCTTGTCTATGAGCAGTTTCTTGGTAACAATTATAACTCTATCACACACCACCCACAACCACATCAGTTTTACTGTTGTGATTACTGTGGAGGTCCACACTCTAGCTCGGATTGTCAAACAAGGAATCCATTTCCTTGTAACAATTACGACTCTTCGTTTTCAGACCCACCTCCACAGTACGATATGATTCACGCAACTCCTCAAGAAACCGAGAAAGACCTTTTACTAAAGGCTCTTGATATTTTAAAAGAACTTAAGGAGGAGTTGGTCACTACACCGTTTCAAGACTCTCGTGAGAAATCTATGGCAGAATTACTTGCTGAGGAACGAGAGGCTAAAAACGAATTGAGTAGGGAAGAATTACTTGTCTTAGAACAAGCAGCTATAACACGTGCCAAATTTCGTCAAGCTGCTCTTCTAGACTGTGATGATGATAGTGATATTGAAGACACCCTTGATATCCTTCAATTTTATAAGGGTTCGTCAGATTCATCACTTGTGATTCCTCCCATTGTTAATCAGGGAGATAATAATGAGACGGGGAAAATACTAACCGTTGAACAAATGGAACTTGAAAATTCCATGAATGTTAGCTCTTCTCATCTCCCTCAGTCTGTTGTTATCACACCCGAAGTTCACACTCACTCTCTGAACATGGGGGATGAGCATCTTAGCACTGTTCCTAATAAGGAATCGGACGAATTAATAAAGTCTAGTGTTGAGATCCTTGTCCCAATCCCGAGAGAGTCACAGGGGACTTTTGATCTTATGTGTGATATTCCTTCCACCCCTAATAATCCAAATGATCAAATTGAGATTGTCTCTGATTCCAATGATGATTGTTTATCTTATGGAGACATTGAATTTATTGATGCATCACTTCTACACTCCGATGTTGACTTTCTTCTTGAAGAGTTCGCTGATGAACTCTCTCATATGGATCCCATCCCACCAAGGGATGAAAATGAAGTCTTTGACTTTGATGCGGATTTGAGAGAGTTAGAATTCTTACTTACTCATGATCCTTCGATTGAACTTACTCAGATCAATCCACTTCCTCCGGATAGTGAAAATGATCTGGACGAATTCGAGGCTTTTCTTACTGAAGATAGTTCAATTTCATATGAAGTTGATGATAATTATCTTGATCCTGAGGGGGACATTCTTTTTCTAGAGAATTTGTTAAATGAAGATTCATTCCCCCCTCTCCCACCCAAACAACTTCATAATGAGGAAATCCAATCAGTTGAGGAAACTGATAAATTTCCTGAGATCAAGCTCAAGGACTTGCCTCCTCCACTTGAATATACATTTCTTGAGGAGGAAGTTCTTATCTTAATTGCTATTCAGATCTCTCTTCTTTCCTTCACCTACCAGGTGATTTCTCCTCTTCTTCACTCCTTCGGGAGTGAGGACACTATATTTGATCCCGGCATTTTCATGTATCATTATCTTGAGCCGGATACTTATCTCATCGGTGTGGAACTTTCACGTGCTTCATATGTTTGTCCAAACATTTTGAATGAAAGTCCGATTGAGATTGTTTCTTCCACATCATGCTTCCCCAAGGACAAATGAATTCGGGGTCGAGTCAAGCTAGCGACTCGGTAAACAAAAACAGTAGCACGCTTATAGGGTTTTCACCCTAAGTGTGGGGGAGTCCCCCATGCTATCGTTACAAAAGAGTGAAAATACAAAATGGTGTTTTCCACGCTTAGCTTGTAATGTTGCCCTTTTACGTTCAAAATGTCGGCATAATAGCCGGGATTTTGAATATTGAGGACAATATTCATGCTAAGTGTGGGGGGGTATTCGCTATTTTAGCGAATTTTATCACATTTTACCATATAATACCCCCGTTTTTGCCAAAAATTTCAAAAATTTTAAAAATTTTTCACTGGTGCTTCAAAATTTTTGTGGCAATCAGTCCGCCTTGTCTAAACGACAAAAGGGATTGGCTAGTCCAGGAGCAAACGGCTCTTGGTAAAGACATATCAAATCCGTTGACGGCTGGCAATTTGCCCAAAATTGTATGGTTCATCAACTCCCCGAAAACAAATGAGTTGGCTAGCCCGCAAGATTATGGCTTGTGGTAAAGGCCGTGGAAAATCCATAATTGGTAATCAGCTCACCAAGATGTTGACTATTCCATCAAGAGCTGGCTTGTCCAGAAGCAAACGGCTTTTGGTAAAGACTACTCAAATCCGTTAACAGCTGGTGGTTTGCTCAAAATCACACGGTTATCAGGTGTGCCACAGTTCTTACACCTGGCTACTCCAGAAGTGATGGCTTTTGGTAAAGAGTTTTTCAAATCCATCAAGTTTTCAAAACAGTATTGCTAGGGACTAGCAATAGTTTAGTGTGGGGGATTGATGAGTGCTCAAATACTCATCATTTTTGTCTTATATGAACTGCAAAACATACAAAAACAATCAGAAATGCATCAAATTACTAAAAATATTTCAAAATTGTGTTTTATATGTTTTAGATGCAAAACGAGCAAAAACAAACGAAAAACGCACAAAGTTTGCAAAATTGGCAGTTTCAGTCCCTCAACTTTCATAAAATTACAAATCTAGTCCATGGATATTCAAAATATGGACAATTATCACCAAAGTTCCTTTTTAAATCATAAGTTGTCATATTTGGTCCTTTGGTGAAAAATCTCAAAAGTTTTGAAATTTACGGTTTGGTCCCTGGAGTTTCAATAATTGGCAGATTCAGCCCCTGGTGGGATAATTTTGAAAGGAAAATTGTTTTTTGCCCTTGGAAAATCAAAGTGTGACAAAAATAGTCCTTGGGTGAAATTTTGAAGAAATTACATGTTTGGTCCCTTAAGTTTGGTAACTTGTCACAATTGGTCCCCGAGTGTTTTATTTTAAAAAAAATATTATTTTGGGTCCTTTTAATATTCAAACTTGCAAATTAAGGTCCTTATGGATATTTTCAGATAATTACAAGATCAGTCCCTACGGTTTGATAATTTACAAAAATGGTCCTTGTGGTTCTCTACAAAATAAACAAACCAAACATAAGCTTTTTTTTACCCTTAAACCCATTACACCCTTTTTATTACTACAACCCAAACTACCCTAGCCCACTTCACTAACCGGCCCACACCCTCAATATACCATCTCCCCGTTTTTTTAATATACCCCTCGTTGACCCCAAAAGTCAAACAAACAACAATTCATCCCCCCACTTGATTAGCAGCCTGCAACACCTAAACCCACACTCAACCCTCACCTCTGCTACTAATCCCACTCTTTGTTCCCCCCTCCAAACACAACCCTCCAAGATACATTTAATGCTCACATCTATCTTCACTCAACTGCCTAATCTGCCAAAATTTTCTTTCCCGCCAAAAAACCTTTTAATGGCCATGATCAAAAGTAGCCATCCAATGGACCAGATGAAGTGTGGGAAAGTACTTGTGGACTCCCAGGAGCTATAAAAGGAAGAAAAAGAGAAGAAGCATGGAGTTAGTTAGTTTTAGTTATTAGTGGTATTGTTAGTTTAAATTAAATGTTTTAAAGTAGTTATCAATTCAGTTGAATCTTTAAGTTAAGAGATGTTGTAATCAGTTTAGTTGGTTTAATAAAAACTTTGTTCAAGCTTACTTTAATGATCTCAGTTCCAAGTTACATTTCACCATTTTCATTTGAATCTTCATTTTTGCTATCATGTTATTGAAAGAATGTTGTATTGCTTCATAAGTCCCAATTGAGATTAATAATAAAGTTTTGCAAGCTCAGTTAGTACTTACTCATGTTTAAATCAAACCACTCAAAAATTTTAGAAAATACTTAGAAAAATAAAAATCATGAATGATGAAGATTGGAGAATTGGAGCAGGGTTATAATGGACTGTTTCATGGTTTAGTATCTCAGATGAGACCTTAGGAAAGGCTGTGGTCTATTGTTCTTGGTTCTCATTTGCTCATCAGTTTTGGACCTCTTGTAAGCCATTTGTCCCATTTGTTTTGCATAATCTATTTTAAGTAGCTATTATTGTTTATTGTTGCTTAAATCTGTTTATTTGTGTTCATGGATGACTAGTTTTAGCTAAAATCTCAATTTCATAGGTTAGTTTGTGTCATTGCATTGTAAAATTTCATTTAACATGTTTTTAAGGGGTGTTTGGGTCAGTTTGTATTTAGTTTTCTTGTGATCATCAGGAGTCATATTCAGTTTAGTCACACTCCCTAGGTTATATTAGAGTAATAAGTAGCATAATAATGGTACCTCACTAGTGTTAAAGTCAAAATACCCTTCAGATTTCTCAACTGCTGAACTGCATAAGCAGTAGGTTAGTATAAGTGTGGAGTTAGGTTGAAAACTTGTTTAGTGAACTACAATCAATCTTATTTTAGATCATATCACCATATCCAGTAGCCTAGGATCTTTGCAACCTCATATAAGTCAAAATTGTATGTTCATGAAAAAAGTCAAGATTGCATTGTTCAGTTTTTTTTATTTATTGCAAGATTTGTCATGACTTCACTTTTTAGTTTTAGTTTTTAAGCTTTTAGGGACTTATTGTATGCCAGCTTGTGAGTTTGAAAATAATTTTCATTTATTTTTAAGATCTTGTCTTGTCGGTTTTACTTGGCCCTAAAATAACCTGCAGGGGGAGCATATCCCCTGCTCAGCTTAGTTGCTTCATCAGCCCAACTCCCATGGGTCCTACAGGTCTTGTTAGTGGGCCCCACTGGGTGTTCTTTGGTCCCATGGGAAGCCAAACTAGCTAGTTCAATGTTTCCATAGCTTCTTCTGCACTATGAGCTTATTTGATAAGCTATTGTTGACCCAAAGTTAGTCCCCTCTGACCCATGTACACTGACTACTCAGTGCATAGAACCAGGTTCAAAAGCTCTTTGTGAGCTTGTTAGTGGGTCCTAGCTTGTGCTTGTGGGCTTTTTGGATTGCTTACCCACTGAGCTTGTTGGTTTTTGGATCATCCCTGGCTTATTAGCTTAGTTGATAAGCCTAATTAGGCCTGCAATTGTACCCTTTAGCCTGCTTTGTTCTCAGAAATGTTTGGATTGCTTTTTGTGCTTATTTCTTAATTCCAGCTTATTCAGGGTACCACTCTAGATTTTATAGCTTATTCCATGTTCCTTTAACTTGTATTCACCCAATTCCACCCCTGGTTTTTAGCTTAAAGCTTGTTTCAAGCTTATAGCTTGGACAGTTGACCAAAGTCAACTGTCAAGCTCATAAGCTCTTTCTCAGCTTATTTTTAAGTTCCAAATTAATTGTTTTTACAAAAGTTTGTAGTTTTAAGGTATTAAATAAGTTTGTAAAAGAAAAAAATCCAAAAAAGTCAATTTAAATTAAGTGATAGTTTCTATTTAATGTAAATTAAATTTTATTTTTCATTTTTAGATTTTAATTAAGTACTTGTCATTTTTATATTTTTATTAATTACTTCTTATATTAAAGTATTTATAATAATTTTCTCAGATTTTTATTTTATCTTTTAGTATTTATTAGAATTAATATTAGTTTTATTAGAAATTAATTAATATTTAGTTTAAAATAGCATAATTAGTTTTTATTAATCAAAACCTAGTTTTTATATTTTTTATAGCTTTTATATGTTATAAAGTAATTTTAGAAATTTTCTTAGAATTTTTACTGTTCATTTAGTAATTTTCTTAATTTAAAATAGTTAATTAGATAATTAGTATTTAATTAGTAATTAATTAATAGAAAAACCACAAAAAGACAAAAACACTTATTTTTATTTTTAAAACTTATTTTTAGTTATTTTATAATTTTAGAAATTTTATTTTCACCTTTTTAGTATTTAAATTATATTGTAGTGTATTTTAGTTATTTAAGTATTAATAATAAATAAGTATTAAATAGTTTTTAATTAATAGTAATTAATTAAATAGTGTAAAAAGTAATTTTAATTTTCTAAAAAGTTTATTTTATTATTAGGATTGTAAAAATGTAATTTTCATGCCCGTAAGTATTTTATTTTGTTAAAACTCGTGTTTTATTTCGTACGTCTACGTTTATTTAAACGTAACGTACGCGTTTTTAGGTTTTAATCGTTTCTGGTTTTTCCTCCTTTCCCGTCTTATTCATATAGCTTGTTTAAGCTATTTCGTTGTAAATTCAGTAGTGTAATCAATCTCACAAACCCTTTCCCGTCCAAATTCACCCGATCACGAAACCGTTTCATAACCATCATACCTCGTCGGGACATAACGACCCGGGGAAGCCACTATATTCCGCGGAGCATTGATCTAGGCTGTCTGACTTTGTTGACCATTCCTTGGTCAATATAAGTTAGGTGGTTCGGGCTCAATCAATGCACAACTACTTGCTTACTTGTACAAATACTCAAAACATTTATACTTGATTGTCTTATACTTGATCGCATTATACTTGATTTCATATATACCTGATTGCGTTATACTTAATTGTGAGACTTCCAGTGGCTCCAAATTAAGTTGTTGGATGACCATTGAGACTTCCGGTGGCTCCAAATTAAATTGTTGGATGACCATTGAGGCTTTGATACATCCTAACATTTGTGAATGTTGGATACATCATAAACGTGAGGTCTTCGGAGATGAAGTGTAGACTCACGACTAATTGCTTAACTGTTTTGATGAACTTATACATGTCTTTATTATACTATATTTTTAGCAGTGGGCTGTGAACACACAGGTTGCAAGTTTCTTATGGCGGGACTTGCAACTGAGTGGATTCACAATACCTTTGCTGTGTAAACATTCTTTTGAGGCTTTTCAACTATTTTAAGACAAACTCTATGAACTCACCAACCATTGTGTTGACACTTTAGCATGTTTATCTCAGGTCTGTAAGGTGATAGCTGTTGCATGGAGCATAGAGTCGCTTGGCATGTTTTGAAGACTTATGCTTTTATCTTTACCATTCGATATGTCTTAAAACTCTTATGTATTGTATTATGGAACTCAAGTTTGTAACTCGGAATTTATTAATCGAATGGTAACTTTTCAAAACGTCTCATTTAAAGTTCGTTTTCTATACCTTGTACTTTGTATTATGAAGTAGCACCCCTATGACACAGTCTTCCGCTGCGATATTTTGGGGGTGTTACACCAAACTAGTCTACATCGGTGACAACCGATTTCGAAATCGGTTGAGGTAAGCAGCCAACCGATATTTTCCAGCCCACTGTGGGCAGCCTTAAGATACACTTTCAACTATATAAGACTTGCAATATACAAAAGGAAGCAAGACATCTAAAAAAACATGTGCAACAAGCAAAGTGAAACATGTCATCTCAAATATACCCATAGCATTATAAAAGTATTTGAACATGTGATAAAAATATACAATAAGTAGATGAAATAGTTTGCACTCTCACTCTCTTATAACCATTTTTTCCCTCCAAAATTCCACCATTGCTAAAATCGTATAAAACCTTCATTTCTGTACCATTTCCTTAACAAATTTCAAATCTGATTCCAGCATTTGATTTAGCTTATCTTTGGGCACACTTTGCTAGGCTTGAATTAGATTTTCATTCAGTATTAAGAAATCCCCAAAATTTGGAGATTATGGCGCCAAAATTCATTTTTTTGTCCAAAATTCATCCCTAAACTGTGTTGTTGATTCAGATCTTCATTCTTCATATTGTATTCAGTAACAAGTTTAAATTTGTGGGGGTTAATTGTTGTAGCCATTTTTTCCCACCTGTTTGAGCTCCATTAATACTGTATACATTTGTTCTGTTTCTCCGTTTAATGTTCGAAATGTCTAGGAAATCATCTAAACGTCAATTGAAATTCCCTGCTAGATTTGAAGATTCAATTCATGATTTGGATAGTAAGATGAAAAGTCAAACTGTAAGTAAGAAAAGAAATAAGAAGTGTTTGGATAAGGATACATGTATGGTTAATAAAAGTGTTAATGGTGATGCATGTAATCAAACTAGTGCTGGAACTAAGCTGGTTATTGATGACTTGGTAAAAGAAGGAGTGGAGATAGATAGGACTGAAAATATTACTGGGGATAAGCTTGAGAAGGAAAATGTTGAGAGCACTGGTAAGGAGGAGACAAGTAATTCTAATGTGCAGGCTGAATGTTCTAACAATGAGTGTCATACCAATACCCTTGTTGCAGCATCCACTATCAGTCCTACCAAAAAGGATACTTTCAAAAATTCATATGCTGATGCGAGACATAAAAATGTTCCTTTGTTTGATGGAAAACTTAAAATCATTCCTACTAAGGTTGATGAAAGTGGCAATGAGTTTGTTATTTTTTAAATGGTCAAAAATGGTAGTAGTAGATGGCTGCTTACTTTGTGTGGTCAATTTATGGGTCATCAAATGTCTGTTAATGAACTTAGATACAACCTTAGGAGAATGTGGGGTAGACATGGGTTTAAAGAGGTGATTGCTAATGATAATGGGATGTTCTTTTTCAAGTTTCACCATGAGGAAGGTCTTAGGTTTGTGGTTGAAAATGGGCCATGGATGGTTATCAATAAACCTCTTGTGGTTTAGAGATGGGATGTGAACATGAATGTTGAGTAAACTGAGCCTGACTTGCTTCCTCTTTGGGTTAAAATGTGCAATATTCCCTTAGAAGCTTAGACTGTTAATGGTATAAGTGCACTTGCTAGTAGGATATGTAAGCCTTTACTTATGGATGCAATGACTGCTAGTATGTGCAAAATTGGTGTAGGAAGAGTGGGGTATGCCAGGGTTCTAATTAAGGTATCAGCTAAGAAAGGACTTCCTGGCAAAATTAATGTGAAGTACAAGAATAGCCTGAATGAGATTACTGGTATTAAAACTGTTCAAGTCAAATATGATTGGACTCCACCCCTGTGCATAGAATGTTGTGTTTTTGGGCCATTGCAAGGTGTCTTGCCCTGCTTGTGTCAATACTAAGCTAACAAAGGAAGTGGAAGAAAATGTAAATAAGAAAGAGACTTCAGAAGTGATGGATGGTTTTAATGAAGTGGTCAATAAAAAGAGAACAAGGCAGGATAACACAACTAAGAGCAATCGGAATAATCCTTACAACCAACCTAAGAAGAATGGTACTTATGCATGTGCTGTTAATAAGCCTTTTTACAAACCTAAAGTGATGCAGTCTACAAGTTCAACTGTGGAAAGGACCAAAGGTTCTGAAACAAACAAGCAAAAGGATGTAAGTTAGAAAAAGGTTGATAGGGTGAATGATGGTAATGGTAAAAAAAACAGGTTTCTAATGACAATGGGAGTGTTAAACTGCTAATCAATTTGATACACTATGTTAATTAGAAGAAGGTGAATTGTTGGGAATGTAAGATATGGCTAACAGGGAAAAAGTTGATGTGTTTATTAGTATGAGGAAACAACCTTCTACTGAGGAATCACAGTATTGGAGCCTTGAAATGTTTGGTTACTTCAAATAATGATGGGAGTTGTAAATAGGTAAAGATACTCACAATGTGCTGGCAAAGGATCAAATTGAGAAGAACAGTTGTGAAGTTGAATATGTATGTAGTAATGAAGATGGTATAAAAGAAATGATGAATAAGGAGGATTTGAGAGGTATGGATAGGAATGTTCTCCATGACTGCTGATGGTAGTTTCTTCTTTCATTAGTGTGGTAAACGTAGGGGGTTGAATACGTTTTCATTTGAAAACTTAAATCTTTTGTATCAAATAACTGATCAAGTGTGACGTAATATGAAAAGTAATTAGGAAAGTTCTATGACTATCATCTCAACATAAACATAATCACAACATATAGCACAAACATAAACACAATGCAAGTATAAAGCTATAAATTCAAATGTAAAGGTAAAGTGATAAGTAAAAGGAAATGCAAACCGGACACGGTGATTTATAGTGGTTTGGCACAAAGATCACTTCCTCGCCCTACTCTACTCCCTGAGTACCCAACTCGAGAGTTACTTCACTAGATCAACAAGCTCCCATTCTCGGCGGAGAAAACCTTACAAACGTAGCTTACAATCTTTACCGAAACTAAGCTAAGTATCGAGTCCTTTTTCAGGTACAACCAAACCCGTTATGTTTTATGGCCCAACATAACAAACTTTGTGTTTTGTGTTCTAAACACATAAACCGTCTAACCGCTTACAAGTTTACCGATACTAAGCTAGGTATCGAGTTCTTTTTCGGGTATAACCAAACCCGTTATGTTTTGTGGCCCAACATAACAAACCTTGTGTTTTATGGCCTAAATACATAAACCTCATAACCTCTAGTTTGTTGTATGATAGTGATACAAGGTGGTGTACAATAATGATCCAAGATATGAATGTCTAGTGGATGTGAATTCCTAAACTAAATAAACTTCTCATCATAAGAAGCCTTCAATGAATAAAAATGACAAGTGCCCCAATCTTGTTTTGATGGATCTTCATGTGTGTGTGCTTGTGATGGAGGAGAATGACAAGATCTATAGCTTAATTAGATGAATGATCAAGGAACATATAATCTTGAATGGGTGTGTAACTTGTAGGTTCTTCATCATCCAAGGACGGTAGAAGTAACTTGCTATTTATAGGCAAGGATTACTTGGAGAGAAAGGGTCTTTGCTTGCTCACCAAGTCTTATGTAATAAGATGTTCCCTTTGCTTGCTCACCAATGTTGTATAATAGGAGGCTTCACTTGTTGCTCATCAAGTGTTGTGTAATAAAAAGCCCCCTTTTCTTGCTCATCAAGTAGTATGCAACAGAAAATACTTCTGCCCAAAATAGCATGTCCGACGAATTTGCAGATCTGTATTTTATGGATCCATCCGTTATAAACACGGGGGCGTCATAAGAAAATCTTTAGTGTTGTTAAATTTATGCATTGATGATTTGTGTTAACGAGTAACTTGCACCTTTTACGTTATGTATTACAAGTTACATGTTTGTCATCATTAAAACATAAGAGACCGTTTAGATGAAATATCATAAGATTTGCGTTAACAATCTCCCATTTTTTAGTGATGAAAAATTATGTAAATCGTAACACATAGTAAAATGTAAAGTTACTTGTTTGCACTCCCCCCCCCCTTTTGTCAAAGCAAAAAGGTGGGTGGCCTGAAACGTCCTTTACAAGTTATTTGTTTTATCTTGTTTACACTCCCAAAAAGGCGAGCTTGCATCATCCCTGTAAAGTTATAAATCCATCCTTGTAACTCCACCTAGCTCATTGATTCCTATGATAATTGCATCCCTTGTTTATTGATCAAATTACTTACTAGGAGTTTCCTACATCAAGGGTTAGTTTTCGTGCAACATAGTATATAATAATAAGAGCAATATCATATGAAGAAGAGGCATATAGCAAACATGTGAAGTTATAAAATGCATAGGAGATGATGAGAGCTACAATATGAGATGAAGTACACGTAGCAAGACACTATTGGGGAATAATCTAAGTTAATCTTAACTTCTTAGGAAGCATGAGTGGAAAAGAGACTTATAAGAGCATATTGGAGAGACCCTATGATCCAAAAATTTGACTCTATAATCCTAAACAAAGTTGACAGTTGTCACTTTTGACCACCTACGGATCCATATTTTATACTGACGGATCCTTAAATTACGGATCCGCTGATCCATGAAACCATGAAAAATGGGCAGAACTTCTGTGCAGTTTGACTTAGCCTGAAAATGACCAAAATAAAAACCTAAACTGAGTTCTCATGCAATGTATGACCTAGCAACACATAATAACACTTAAGTAACATAAACGAGATAAGTTGAATGACAGAGGACGAGTTTTTGTTACAAAAAACACTTAATGGTCACGACACAACCGACATTCTTGGTATAATTGTACAACCAATCACACCGACAAGAATGAAATTTGCTCATTAGTTGACAAACAAAGTTATGGGAATGACTTCTTCCAAGTTTTCATTAGGAAAGGAAGTTCAAACATTGAACGACATTATCATCTACCAAAGATGATGATTTGGATTCGGATAGACTTTCATCAATGGTTAGATTGAGAGATTCCTAAATCGTCAAGGTTTATTTGTTAAGTAGTATGTGTGCTTTTCTTGTTCAGAGTGTTATAGGAAAACATCGTCGTAGGACTTTAGGTCGAACTTGGTGAGGTACGTGATGACATTAAGGATAATTTTTTAAGAAGACACACTCTAGCCAAGGTAGATACGTGTTATTATTTTGACAAGTCATGTCAAAATATAGACTCGAAAGGAATTAACGTGAAAAGGATATGAAACATAGATGTGAATGAAAAGGATTTCATATGATGGGAAGGTGAAGGATTAACGAAGGTGTTGATCTAAGGTTGGCAATGATGATTTTGATTAAACTATCATTTGCACTGACAATGATACTTATGGTAAGTGAGATGGAGATGTATATATGATCCTATTGTGAGTGAACTTTTCTAACGAAGTTGAGAGAATGGGGTTATACGGTTTTAGTTGGATTATTATAGACTCCATTAGTTCCAAAGATCCACAAGGTGAGAAGATGCGAGGGAATACATTCTTCCAATTGTGAATTGATGACAAACTTTATGACCCTAGGTACGTGTTAGAGATAATTTCAGCATGTAAAGGATTTCATGTGATTGTATACTTTGACACTTTGAGTATGATGATTATAAGGATTGAGGGATCTCAAACAAACTACCACTATCAAGAGTGAAGTATAGTTAAAGGTTTCAGTGTAATGGTTGAGGTGAAGTTTTGAGGGTATAAGGGTTGAAAGTTCTAAAACTAATCATCACTATCAAGAGTGAAATTTAAGTTATAGGGTTGAGGTGTTACTTATGTAATATCGATGTATGGGTTAGAGACTCTTAAGCTAACTATGACTATCAAGAGTTAAGTGTAGCTATAGAGTTTGTTTATAAGGTTCTAGGTTTATAAAAGGGATCGAAGGTACTCAAACTAATTATCACTTTCAAGAGTGAAGTATAGTTATGAGAATGAAGGATGATATTGTTGGGAGGTTAATGAAAAGGTTGAAAGTACTTGTGACAAGGCATAATACACAAGGGATAATGAGTAGTGAAGTAATCACAAAGTGGTTTCAAACACATGATGTATTTTTCTCTTGAAGAGGTATTGGTGTAGACAAATGATTTTGAGGTTAAGAAGCTTGAACCAACTATGGGTTTGTAGATCTAATTGTTGATTTGTGAATGTGGTTTTTTCAAGAAATGTGTACTCGTTTATTGGAGTGGGTGTGTTCTTGAGAGTGTTTGGTAAAAGACAATACGTATATGTACCCCTAGAGAGGGATAAGGCTAAGCAGAGCGAAAAGGGTTTTCCCTAATCTAGATCTCCGTCTTCTCTCTTCTTTTATTGCCCTCTTGTCCTGTCCTATCGTTAATTGAAAATATGACTTAGGGAATGTGTTGAGTAAAGAATGAAGAAGAAAACAAGTGTTGACGGAAGCGATGGACTTAGTGATGATGGATGCTTGTTAGCATACAATAAACTTTATCCGTAAAGTCATGTAGCTCTTCTCGAACAACATGAATATTCACATGACCAGGTGTGTGGTTACCTAAGATGAGGCAAAGTATATGGTAGAGATAAAAGTTGTATTATCTAAATGGTGGTGGATGTAGGAGTGAGACTCGATTTGGAACACAAGTTATAGAGGCATGAATGAAACGCGATTTGGAACATAAGGATGACTCTAAGTTGTAGAGATGTTAGACTCATTTTAGAACATAAGGGATGACTCGAAGTTATAGAGGTGTGAGTTAGAGTTGATTTAGAACATATGGATAACTCCAAATTGTAAAGGTGTGAGTAAGACTCGGTTTGGGACATAACTAATTACTCCTAGTTATAACGGTGTGAGTGAACTTGATTTGGAACATGTGGATAACTCTAATTTGTAGACTTTATTATGTTGAACCTATATATGAGGTTTGGTACTGTTTAGGTAAATGATTGAATTCTGGGGATAAGCTTTCATTGATGTTGCGAGATCACTACACGCTAGTACGTGATTACAATTGCCCGTAAGACAAAGAACATTTTCGTTGACAAAAATCCTATTTGGATCTAGAGCAATGATTCCCTTTTTGGTTCGTCTTATGTGGACGACTCTTGAGATGAGGAACATTTCATTGATGGTTTTCGATTTAGGTAGAAATGTGCAATTAGGACTTTCTTCTTCTTTGTTAGTAAGAAGTGACTCAAGAGATTAATCTTCGTATAGTCACATTGCTCGTTATACGAAAGACCGAGAGTATTAGCAAACTTTTGGAGAGTAAGGATATGTTGGTTTTGTACCCTACGACCGATGGATGAAGTTCGATCCTCATTATATATGAGGTTAATTTGATGATAAAGCACTATGACAAACCTATGGGGATTTTATGCAGAGATCAAACCTGCGGATCCACATTTTTAGTAGACAGATTCGTATTTTGTGGATCCACAGATCCATGGAAGTAACAAAATGGGACAGAACACGTTTTGTGAGGTTTAGATCCTAGATTTTGACTAATACTTATCATGAGACTCTTGCATATGTTGTAAGGAGTCTTGTGACGAATTTTTAGGTTATGACGTTTCCTCGTTGAACTTCAACGATAAGTTGTATATGACTTTTCGGACAAAAAATACAAAACGACAATCCCAATGCAGTTTAGATTTATGAAATATGTTCCATCATTCCTAGACCTAGACGGAGGAAGTTGAAAGGTTCATGCTTAAGTGGTTTCGTTAGAATCAAGGTGAGATGGATGAATTTATCATCATGGATTAGACGAGACTCAAGGTGATTGGAATGAATATATTTGGTCGCAATGAGTGTATATTCACATGGTAATGGAAGGACCGATGAATATGTTGACGTCTAGGTATTGACTTTCGGATAAGTGTTTTAACATATGTTGTTAAAAGGCTTGAAGATGAATTTTCTGATATGACATTTAATGATTGCGATCACAAGTTAAAATATTTGAATATTTCGGACGAAATATTTAAGTTGTCAAACCTACTTTGAGATGAATAGGGTTTGTATCTAACTTTCCCTTTGACAAAAGAGTGGATCTCTTGGAAGAAATCAAGATGATGATTAAAGAGGCATGTCTATAAAATCTATGGGAGTTGACTAGACACGGCGTGAGTGTTTGAAAGACCTTTAATGGAGTTTAATATATGTGAGTATGCTATAAAATCCTATGGTCATGGGGAAACTGCAAAATGCTCTTGGAGGAGTCATTGGAGCATATAAGTGTACTTAGGCGTGTATTAACATAATATTCTAAGAGATTAATATGTAGGACTATGTGACATCTAAAATTCTATCGTGATTGACACACCTAATTCATTACGCATCAAACCGTTATAGAGTGGGTGCACAATTAACATGTAAATCATGTAAAAGGCCGCACAAGGAACAAATGCAAATATCACGTAAGATATGATAACATTTAACATTTAAGAGCATGTATCTTATAGATAGCACTAAGAGATATTATGTCGGAGATGAAAAGACAAGACATATCTAATAATCATGTATTCAATTATTAAGCAAATAATCAATGAACACCAAGAAAGCATGAAGACATACAATCATATCTCACAAAAACAAGTTATTGTTTAGAGACTTCAAGGTACATATGTGGGATGCAAATATTCTAGGTTCGCTAAGGAGAATCCTAATTACTACTTATTTGATGTGCGATGCTAGTAATAGAAAAAGTTCATCAATGTAAACTATCTTTAGGTATATTTAAGAAGTGCTCAATTAAGGCTAAACACGACCGTTTTTGCAGGTTATACCACGAACCCAACTTCTCACATGGAAGCAATTCAACCATTAAGTCAAAATGAATTTCTAGTGTGATAGGTTCTCCAGTATAAATCGAATTCCTATATTTGCCTATCGAAGTGTAGCAAAGATGAAATTTGGTTTGTATGCTTAATACTTGGACTTATATAACTCAACTATCCATATTTTAATGTTGGTTGACCTAGATGACATGTTTCACACATAATCCGAATAAAGATGTGTTGAATGCTAGGGTTAGATGACAAAGCGAGTAAGATGACTCGATCTAGAAGTTGCTAAGTTTAGATGGCGTATAGCATGATCTGAAGGATGACATCTAGTATGTTGAGTTGTTACATTTGAATTTAACATGATTGGTTCTCCTAGGTCCTAAGGATGTGCTCATGTGTGTCAATGTACAAGATCCTATATTGAGAGTGTTTTAAGAATGCACCATTGCATTTCTTGTGAGAAGAATCTAATTAAGGTTACTTATCTTAGTAGATCTTATGTGAGCGATATTGTAAACTAGATGATGTATTAGTGATTAGCAATATGTATGTTAGACATTAAGAAAATGCAAGACTAAATAATACATATATGAGACTATGAGTGAGGTATGATTTATGATGCATGATTGAAACAAGACATATTGTATATCTCGACACGTATGATGGATTAAGTCATTGATATTGTCATTTCTATGTATGTTTGATTGACAAATATTTGAGTGTATGATACGATGAATTACTTTTACTTGTTTATGTATATAACGTATGTTGTAGTGGGTTATTTTTCAACTCTAGTAACCTACATTTTGTAAACAAGGTGTAATGTGTTCTCTTGTAACACAACCATTTATGTTACAAAGAAAATAGGATGCATAGGATATATGTTATCGTTTGTGATCCTTTTGACATGAGAATTACATGTTTTCTTAGACATAATATTCTCCTAAACATCATGTTATGAAAAAGGTACTTTAAAGGCGAAAGTAATTGTGAACAAGCTAAAATTTTGAAAGAGAAAAGAATAAACTGTTTTGACAGGGTGCGAATCCATATTTATAACGGAAGAGTCCGTTGTTTGTAGATCCGCGGATCCGGCAAAACCACAAATTTGACCATAAACACTTATTTTGTATTTTGAACTGAGATGTTAGCTTTTGGGTGTTGTGACAAGTTTACATATGTTGTAAATGTTCTCGTGTTTGGAATTTCATTACTAACGACTTTACCAAATGCATTACAAGGTAAATTACTTGAACGTTTCGGATGAAAAATCCAAGTTGTCAAGACTACTTCATTGTGAATTTATTTGTCTTTTTACACATGTTGGTTTAATTTTAGGAACACATAACCATGGACATGCAAGACTCGATATTACAACATCAACACAAGTGTGAATTGTGATATGGTATAAATCCTTATTGTCTTTGAAGAGGTTTCACTATTCTCATATCAACCGAGTGAGATTGAGTATGTAGATTCAAGATAATATCTTTGGTCATAAATTTGAGTTGTGATTTGATATTATCTTTTCTCCGGGCAAATAATGATCCCTATTCCGTGTCCAAACACAAAACATGTCAATAAGACTCGGTAATTGATGCGTGTCAGTTGTGTACAAGTTTTAAAATTTATAAACACGATTACCGATTAACTATTTAACACATACGAGCAAGTATACTCGTCCATTTTAGTAAAGGTAGGTAAGTTGAGATCGTCCCAAGGGATTTATGGATCAAAGTATTAGAAAACTAGTTTGTATAAAAGGGTTGTCAATCCTTTATTATCGAAAATTTAATTATTCAAGAAACAATAAAACTAAAACATATACTTGTGTGAAATGCCACAATCAATCATTGGAGTATTCATGTTAAGCTTGGTGTAAACTTGTGATGATGCACAACTTATATATGAATGACTAACAATCAATGGTGTTTATCATGTTAAACCATTACTAGAATTCAATCATCTAGTTACTTCCTTTCGGCCTAAGACAACTAGAATAATAATTCCATTAAAACAATGTTGTTTAAAAAGCAATTCTTTACTTATGAATTCCTACGAATCCTTTTGGCCTAATTTCGTGATGAAATCTTCTCAAATCCATTTTAAAGAGTAAACATGCTGCTCGTCACACATCAAATCCCATACTAATTCGTGCACTAACTTTTTGGAATAAAAACATTTAGAAAACCCTTTCGGCCAATATTCCCCAAAGATGTTTTTATCAACAAATTAAGCAAGATTAGATATTATCCCAACAAACTCATAAATTAAGATGAGTTTTCATGCATCACCTTTAAAATAAAGAATACTCCATGACTAACTACATCATTCACACAAGTATATACCAAATTACTTCATATCAATTATATTAAAACACAAGTAATAAACAAAACATTCATTATATTTAAAGTAACAAGAATTCATTGTAAGAGACAAGATGTACCTAGCTTGAGAATTACAAGAACTAAAATTGTGGAACTATAGCAACCACACGCCTCCAATCGACTACCAAATACAATAAACAACTCCACACACTTAACCAAACTATTGAGACTCTAACTCAAAGTTTCCTGGACGTTTTTACTGTTGTAGCAACCTTTCGGGTGAGAAATATTAAGTTAGTAATAACTTGGTGTAAGTTATTACTTAAGATTTTGTGGTACACTTTGGTTGCAAGCCTATATGTCATTATATAGCCTCCAATCACTTAATTCTCAAGTAAAAATGTCCCTTAAGAAGTTATTAGTGAGAAATGATCAGCCATCCATGATAATGAAGAGTAAAAACGTCAATAAATGCAATCTTGTAAAAATAGCCATCTCCCAACCGACCGGTATTTGCTCCAACCGATCGGTTGGTTCTTCAGGTTCATTCCAACCGATTCGGTTGGGGGTTCCAACCGATCGGTTGGTTTGAACTTGTAACCAACTTTTGTTTTTTTTCTTTATCGTTCTTCGTCGCATGCATTCTCTTCCACTTTGGTGCTAATTCCTTTCATAGAACTTGATATTATCTTGACGTAGGAACGTAGAAATCTTGAATCTATCAAATCCTTGAGTCCTTGTGTGATTCTTCACTCGTTTCCTTCTCGAAAATCTCCAATTATGCACCCTTACTTCATTTCTTCATCTTTTCATCACTTTTTCATGTTTTTGGCTACATTTGCTTGTACAAACACTTTTCCATGATTAAGTAACAAATACGTACAAATATGGCCAAATATGATGCATAAAACACACCTAAAAACATGTATAATTTACGTGTTATCAAATCCCCCACACTTGAGTTTTGCTCGCCCTCGAGCAAGTTTAGAAGAAAAATAATCTCAATGGTACGATTTATTTATGTTTTCAAAAATCTAACAATCATCCCTAAGGTTAATTGTTAATTTTTAATATGAAAATTATATGGAGCATGCATAAGTGTAAAGCATGATAACATAACTAAGCACCTCACGAAAGATAATTTGAATTCACTCAACACTCAAAGGTAATTTGATTGGTAAACCACTCATTGCTCAGTCATGATTCATGTTTCTTACCATAAGCTTGTACAAGTATCAAAACAACAAAACAAAACATCAAAGAGGACTTTTATTCGGGTTGTAACCTGAGGCTTAGTGGGTTGTATTTGGCTAATGTTCACACATCTCATACAAGAATCAAATAGATCGCTGGCACGTATTTTTAGTAAGTAATAACAGATGGTCACTAAAACATTCTCTAGATCGCTGGCGCGTAATTCCATTACCAAAAATACGGATGGTTACAAAAATTTTCATGCACTTGATATTTTCAAAAAGCCAAAAAGGGTAGGGATAAGGCATGGGAAATATTTAATTGGTTATAAAAGAAAAACAAAATCAAAATCAAGTCTAAATCCCATTGTTGCTAGTTACCGAACTAACCACAAACCCAAAAATGATTATAGTTACAATCATTCTCCCCCTTTATGAACTTTCACATATTTTGATACATCGATTCGCCATAATAATATTCTTCATTCTTAGCACATTGGCTAACAGAATATCACATAACTTTCTTATTCCATCTCCATACATAGCATAGCACACTGGCTATAATTGTCATCTTATAATTGTGATTACTTATTTATTTTATTTTATTTTTTATTTTTTATTTTTTTTAACAAACATCACACTCCCCCACGCTTCGCATAAGCGTCACCACAAAAATACAAAACTAAAGGTGGTCAATCTTCATCTTTGTTGGAATGGCACACACAAATGATAAAGTGTGGCTAACTATTAATCATCAAAAACACTCCATCAACCAAGCAACTAGCAACCCACCATTTAGACTTTGACAAGGGTTAGGCTAAGGTGTAAAATGTAAAATATTTTTGTATTTTTCTGGATGTAACAAAAGAAAAAGATTGGCTCAAAGGGTGTAACTAGGGGTATCTAGCGCTAAAGATGAACGCTAACAAATAGGTTTCAAATACGAGGATAACTAACCGATGTGGTCAGCAAAAATTATTTTTGTAAATGGAAGGCTTTTTGGTGTAAATCCTAAGTTGCCTCTTATAATTTGAATATGTTTTACCACTCGAAAGTGATTTTAACCGTAATGTGTAACAAGTACAGGTTCTAGAATCAACACAATCACCGGCACACTCATAGCAAGAATATATAGCATAAGAAATGCTTTATACAAAAAAGGCTTAAATCCTCACAATTTAAGGTGAATAATATAACATGTACTAGTAAATGTCATCAATTCCGAAATGAATTTGCTCTTATAACTTGATTAAGCTCCAAAAATTTTCAAATCCCCTTATTTTTTACCATTAAAACATTTTATTTAAAAAAAAATAACTCAAGTGTTCAAACAACTAGATTTTTAAGGGCGAACGAATTCTAGTTACTTGAATTCTCAACTAATCCTAAAAAATTAAAAATAAAGCTATTTTTCCTATTTTCTTCCCTCCCCCACACTTAAGTTTTGCATTGTCCTCAATGTAATAAAAATAACTTCAAAGTAAAGGAAATGGGAAAAATTTAGTAAAATAGAAACTACTGGGGTAAAAATACGCGATATGCATATTTGATCACAACTA
The DNA here is from genome assembly GCA_030686995.1 of Artemisia argyi. Taxonomy (NCBI): domain Eukaryota; kingdom Viridiplantae; phylum Streptophyta; class Magnoliopsida; order Asterales; family Asteraceae; genus Artemisia; species Artemisia argyi. The sequence goes on along the minus strand of CM060677.1, from coordinate 28,726,024 downwards.
AGCAAATGGGTTCTCCGACTCCAAATATTGATCAACCATAAGCTTCCGTAATGTTACCCCTGCAAAAACTGCAAACATATACCAAAAAAACAAACATAAATACGAAAAACAAACCAAATGTTAACATAGTACGTTATTAATCCTAAAAGAAAGAGTTATAGAAAGAAATAGAAATTATTCAACACACATAATTGTTTTTGAAATCAACCATCCCAAACTATAATTGGTTGCACATCCAAAATTTCTGGAAGTCCCAAAAGTTTCCGTTTTTGTTCTCTCGAAGGTGTTTGAACCTTGTGATGTCAATGCTCATTGGTATAACTGTCTCACTGAAATTATTCATTTCTATTTCGTTAAATAGACCAAGACTTCTTGCTAATCGTGAAATAAAATGACCCCCGCAAAGATAATTCTTTGTTCCCACTGTTGAACGTTGGTGTAAATGTTCCACAATCACCCAAGCTACGTTCAAATGTCGAAGAGGATTTTTTTCTTCTAGTGCATGCAATACCCATAAATCTTCTTTGTAAACGAACTCTATGTTAGAAGTTCTATGTAATATTTATTGTACTAAGATTCTATGAAGCACTTGTAACAATGGTGTCTTAATTGATGACACCTTACTCTCTCCGTATTCTAACTTATCCTCCGTACTAATCCGTTTCCAATATCCGTGCGCATCAAAATTATTTCTGTTTCTTACCCCCGTTATAACCAAAAATTTGAAGTCCTTGTTACTCAAGTCCGTATCGGAATATAACCCTAATAGGTTCCCAAATTCAAATAATGTTACCTCATGTTTCTTTCCTCCTAAACGAAAACTAAGAAATTTATTAGTAGTTACTCCCACATCAGTAATCTTTTCCTTCATTTGCATAGAACACAGAAACTCCAAACACCATTCTTTATATATCGGTTCTCTAATGTTAAATGCTCTCTTCCTCATGTCCGACATCAAAATTTTCTTATCCCATATCATCGTAATGATAAATAGGTCTTCCAAGAACTCATCGCATTCTAATTCTTTCATCATGTTCCAATTCATCACTCTTGGTGTATGAACTACACGCCCACCAATTTTTAGAAGAGTACTATTGAACAATTTCTTAACTTCAGCTTCCTCTCCTTTTCATAAAAGATTCGGATGGCATTCCGGGATTGGCATCAACTCTATTTTCCTTAATCCATCTCTAGTTCTCTTTGCTATGCTCGAACTTCCCACAATATGACTCTGAAAATTACAAATTAAAATTAGTATAAGATTATAAGAGCCAATGCTACACAAATTACAAGTCAAAAAGTCGAAACGAAAAAACAATTAAAAATGTTAACGAGCCATCCAACCGATCGGTATCCCATCCAACCGATCGGTTGGATGCTCATGTCCAATCTAACCAATCGGTTGCCCCTCGCAACTGGTCGGTTGGATTTTCTGCAAAAATTCCAAATCCTAATTTCTCGTTTCCTATCACTTCCAATCCATTCCTACTTCATTCTAACCTGTTTTTGATCATCCATGGTAGTTTCTAATCATCAAAATCATCCTAATAACGATCCATATCATCTCCAAACACTCCCTTATTCAAACCCAAGAATATGCAAGAACACTATCTAATCAATCCTTCAAATTAGTGTTCTAATCAACAATGCACTATCACTAAACAATAAGTATATAACATCTGGAAATCATCAATTGCAAGCAAACATGTTCTAAAGTGAAAACCCAATTCAATTCGAATTTTCAATTAATTAATTCTTCCACAAGACTTAATCAATCAATCTAATTCTTTTTGCAATGACTTCCACTATCAATTACCCACTTATCCTCAAAAGATTACATCTTAATTCGCACTATATCAAAAATACCCAAATCTTGACCTAATTTCAATAATCCGAATTAAAACTTAATTAAAACTAATTGATGATGTTACTTACTTGTTTTGGAGCCATGGATGATATCCTAACACTCCTGCAACCTCAAACAACTTCTATGTGGTCGAATTTCTAGACCCCCAATTTGGTGTGTATGTGTGGGTGGTTTTCTTGTGATTTTTGAAAAGTTGGGTTTATATATTCAATTCTAACCGTTCAGTTTTTGATCCATCCGTTTTGGATTGAATTTTTGCAAAACTTGAATTTTTCAAAACCTCAACACTTAGTTTACTTGATAAAAGTAACTAATATGTTTACTTTTAACTAAAACCATTTTTGTATGTAAATTTTCCACCACACTACCAAAATTGGTCTATAACTACTAACTCTTAACAATAACTAAATACTAAATAACTCAACTAAAAACTCAAACTCTTATTAAGACATAAACATAACATAAGACATCAAACCTAAATAGATAAATAGATAGATAGATAGATAGTCTTAACCATAAACTTGAAAATAAAAATGCATAAAAGTAAGATCAAACAAACTAGCATAAGAAGTGCTTTATTCTTGAAACTTGCTCCTTTATCTCATCTAGCCTTGAAAATACTCATTCCTAAGAATGTCTTCACTTTGGTACTTTCTCGATATCTTCTGATTTGTCTTTTGTGTTTTGAACTTCCTAGCAAAGTTTCTTCCGCTTGGGCATACAATATCAAATTTTACATGCCATTCTCCATCTCCTTCTTCTTTCTTGTAGTTGTTAGGTCCATCGGGCCCCCACTCCAAATTTTTAAGTGGAACCGGTAATGATCCAAGAAAATCTGTAAGTTTATTAAACACAAAAATATTTTTAAACGGGTTAAAGAAAGCCTCCATAGCAAGAGCTCTTCCCATTTCATCCTCAATATCAAAGAAACTAGGTGTCAATGGCCCATACTTTGGCCTACCCTCTTCATCTCTTCCAACTTCAAAACAACCAAAGTAATCCTCTACTTCTTCATCAATACTATCTCTCTTTTCTCTCCTAGGCTTAGGATAATAAGTATGTTTAAGAATTTCATCATTAATGGTCATGGTTCCATGCCCCATATCTATTATTGCCCCACATGTTCTTAAGAAAGGTCTCCCCAACAAAATTGGTAGCTCCTTATCAACCGGAATGTTTAGCACAAGAAAATCACACAAAAATGCTTGGTAGCCAATTTGAACACGTACATTCTTAACTTCTCCCATAGCCTTTGCTTTCGAATTATCCACCATTGTAAGATTTGATTGGTTAGGTTGTGGGTTACAAAGTCCTAACCTTTGGTACAACGGATAAGGCATCACACTAACACTTGACCCCGTATCGGCCAACGCATACATTGGAGTAGTCCCATTCACTTTAATTGGTAAGACAAAGTTTCCCGGGTCACTCATCTTCTTAGGAAGCCCATTTTCTACTATCCTTTCTCTTTCAACTTCATCAAATGTTGTATCTTCCAACCTTGACCTTGCCATCTTGACCGAATCCAACTTCTTCCTATAGGTCATGTAATCATTCAAAACCTCAATAACCGGTTTCTTTTCCACGAGTTCATGAATCTTCTTTTCTAAATTCTCCAATATTGCTTCTTTTTGTTCATTAGTTAAAGGTTGAGTAACTTTTGGTGAATTTGGTGGTGTACTAGGTAGTGATGATGATGATGATGTGTAATTAGTTACTTTTGGGTTAGAAGGTTGGGTAAGTTTGTTTAGTGTTCCTTTCTTCCTATTCGCTTTTCCCATCTTACAAACCTCTTCCTTTCCTTCCTTTTTCTTTTCCATACCTTCACATAACTCCGCTATCATAACATCCACTTCTTTTTCTTCCTCCAGATCAGCTATATTAATCCTTAACTCACTAAGTGCAAAGTCCACCGTACAATTGGTAGTCACAAGAAATTCTCAACCAAAAACTATCTCCGGTTCATCAGAATTGCAATAATCAAGAACAACAAAGTCAACCTTAAAAATATGTCCATGAATATTGACTTTCACATCCTTAACCTTCTTTCTACCATACTCCTCATAGTCAAGACGAACAAAACCAAGCTTGTCTAGAACATCTTCCGTTATATAGTTGTCCCCATACTCCATATTAAGTTCCGCATCAATAGCTTTGATCCCCTCCACCGCATAAGGTGTAGAATACCTCATGTATGGTGCATCATACTTCTTAGAAGGAGCTCTTGCGAAAACAACCACCATTTTCTTAAGTTCCTTAGGCAAACAAACATCGTTCTCCCCAACTACTTCTCTATTTTCCAAATCTTTTTTCGCTTTCTCCAACATGCTTTCCAATTTCTCCAAAGAATCACCCGAATCTTTGAACATATCCTCCAAGTTCCTTAAGTACTCCGAAATATGACTTAAACTCTCCATTTCACTAAAGCAAATTACTAACTATAACATAACCATCAACAAAACAACCAAATCATTAGCATTGGGGTTAGTCATAATCAAAATAAACTTAAAATGAAACAATACCTAATAAATTAACAAGCTAAAGCTATAAAAACACAAAAACAACTCAAAATAAAAATTTCAAAAAATTAAATCCGAGGCGAGAAACCGTTTGGTTTCTAATCTAACCGATCGGTTAGATCAAACACCAAAAGCAACCGGATCGGTTACGGGCTATAACCGATCGGTTTCTTTGAACCTGAAACAATTATTTATTTATTTATTTATTTTTTTTAAAAACCTTAAAATTAAAAATTAAAAATGACTTTTATACTAATAACTCAATTTAACTATATTTATTATATTATAAAATCTCAAAATAAACTTAAAAGAAAACATAATTATAAAAACTTAAAAAAAAAAAAAACTTTTCATTATCCTAACTAAAATGACATAAACTCAATTAATTAACTTAATTAACTACTTATAAAAACATTAGTTACTAATAATAAAAATTAATTAAAACTTTTAATAAAAGAAAATTAACTTAAAACATTAAAACTAATCATAACTATATTAACTAACATTAAATAACTAATAATTAAAACAATAAAACATAAAATAAAAAACAAAAAACTAAAAAAAAAATATTTATCGATTCATCCAACCGTTCGGTTGGAATGAACAACCAAAATTTTAATTTATTTTATTTTTATTTTATTTTATTTTTACTTTTTAACTTTACCAAATCGAATTTTATGAAAAACAAACTAAAAACTAAGAAATGTAATTAAATATAATTAAAATCCCCGGCAACGGCGCCAAAAACTTGATGCGTGTAGGTTATGTACAAGTTTTAAAATTTATAAACACGATTAGCGATTAACTATTTAACACATACGAGCAAGTATACTCATCCATTTTAGTAAAGGTGAGTAAGTCGAGATCGTCCCAAGGGATTTATGGATCAAAGTATTAGAAAATTAGTTTGTATAAAAGGGTTGTCAATCCTTTATTATCGAAAATTTAATTATTCAAGAAACAATAAAACTAAAACATATACTTGTGTGAAATGCCACAATCAATCAATTGGAGTATTCATGTTAAGCTTGGTGTAAACTTGTTATGATGCACAACTTATATATGAATGACTAACAATCAATGGTGTTTATCTTGTTAAACCATTACTAGAATTCAATCATCTAGTTACTTCCTTTCGGCCTAAAACAACTAGAATAGTAATTCCATTAAAACAATGTTGTTTAAAAAGCAATTCTTTACTTATGAATCCTACGAATCCTTTCGGCCTAATTTCGTGATGAAATCTTCTCAAATCCATTTTAAGGAGTAAACATGATGCTCGTCACACATCATATCCATACTAATTCGTGCACTAACTTTTTGGAATAAAAACATTTAGAAAACCCTTTCGGCCAATATTCCCCAAAGATGTTTTTATCAACAAATTAAGCCAGATTACATATTATCCCAACAAACTCATAAATTAAGAAAAGTTTTCATGCATCACCTTTAAAATAAAGAATACTCCATGACTAACTACATCATTCACACAAGTATATACCAAATTACTCCATATCAATTATATTAAAACACAAGTAATAAACAAAACATTCATTATATTTAAAGTAACAAGAATTCATTGTAAGAAACAAGATGTACCTAGCTTGAGAATTACAAGAACTAAAATTGTGGAACTATAGCAACCACACACCTCCAATCGACTACCAAATACAATAAACAACTCCACACACTTAACCAAACTATTGAGACTCTAACTCAAAGTTTCCTGGGCGTTTTTACTATTGTAGCAACCTTTCGGGTGAGAAATATTAAGTTAGTAATAACTTGGTGTAAGTTATTACTTAAGATTTTGTGGTACACTTTGGTTGCAAGCCTATATGTCATTATATTGCCTCCAATCACTTAATTCTCAAGTAAAAACGTCCCTTAAGAAGTTATTAGTGAGAAATGATCAGCCATCCATGATAATGAGGAGTAAAAACGTCAATAAATGCAATCTTGTAAAAACAGCCATCTCCCAACCGATCGGTATTTGCTCCAACTGATCGGTTGGTTGTTCAGGTTCATTCCAACCGATTCGGTTGGTTTGAACTTGTAACCAACTTTTGTTTCTTTTCTTTATCGTTCTTCGTCGCATGCATTCTTGTCACAACTCGTAATTTCATGTCCTGTTTCAAACGTCGAAATTCCAATTTTTTATCTCGGAAAGTTACTATTCACTTTTACTATTCACAAACACACTATTCATGTTCGAAATTTTTATTTCATATTCTCATAAGTTAAACTATTTTAACGGTAATCCGAGAGTTTGGCGCTCGTCGGATCATTTCTGCAAAAATCACGAAGCCGTGTCCGAGATTTACATTCAGGTTTAAACGTCCTTCCGGCACCCCGATATGTCCATAAAACAATATAAACAACAAAAATATGATTTTCTTTCATTTTACGACAATTCTAAAAGTTTTGGAATTTTACGTTTTTCAGTTCAGCATTTTACGCGAATTACGCGTTTTTAACCCGCGTTTCCAGTTTTAACAGCGTTTAAGCAACCCGATGGAACTTACCATTCATTTTATATTTATTTGTGGAGTATTTTGACAAGTTTAGTCATTCTTTCAAGTTTCATATTTTTACGATACCCGAATTTACGTTTCGCGGTTTAAAACTTTACGGTTAGCGATTAACGGAACCAAAACTGACTCCGTAAACCAGATAATACCAAGCTTACTACATACTCATCAACCATGTGCAGCCCCCCCATCCCATGTTACTTCAAGTTGACCATTTAATTACCATTTTGCCATCAAGATTAGATATTTGCAAGAAAAACAACTAAAACAATCACTAGTTTATTTTTCAAGATCAAAAAGCTCATCTTCATCTTTCTCATCACCATAACCACGACTTTTTCCAAGATCCATGATCCATCCATCATTTTTCAAAGTACAAAGCATCAAAGTTGTTCATTTTATTGTCCTAATCAAGAATCATACCTCAAAAACACAAGTAATCCAAGGTTTCTCATCATTTAATCACCTCATAGTTCAAAGTGAGTTATCAAATTTATTTTCATGTTTTCATCTAATTAACATATGTATCTCATGGTATTCATGCTTAATTTCATGCACAAACTAGTTATACCACATTATTTTTGTTAACTTTTTGAACATACAAACCCTAGATTGTGATTTAGGTGTTCCTTTGTTAAATTAACATGATTACTAGTCATTAGGAACCCATGGCACCCTAAGAAGGTGTATGGTAGGATTAGTATAGTTTTGTGAAGTTTGCAAGAGTTTTGGTTGAGATTGAAACTAGTTTTGAACCTTGGAAATGGATTTGTAACAAGTTTATAAACATGCTGTCCTATTTTGTTAATTTCTGGAAAATCAGTAAACACCAAGGAAACTTTGGCCAAATTTTTAGAAAATACTTTCAAAAACGAATCCGTAGGCGAAAGAACGGATTAAAAAGAGTTTATAACGAAGAAGTTATGATTTTTGCAAGTTTAACGACGAAAACTATTTTCTGAAAATTGTACATGCTGTCCCACGATTTTCAATGGGCAATCTGAGGTGTAAAACTTGATCTAGCCATCCCGACTTATCAAAAATATATTAGTATGTTGTCCCACGATTTCGGGGATATAAAGAACGTAGAAAACAAGCTTATAACGACCAAGATATACACGTTTCAAAATCGGCGAAACTCTATTTATTTCCATCAGCTTTTTAGCAAAATATTACTAAGTATAGAAAAACAGTTTTTGTAAGACATCATGTTGAGAGCCAATTTACTCATTGATAAACTCATTTCTGGAAAATTTACATCATTGACAAAAAGTTAGCTCACCCAGCCTAGTTTTCAAAACATCCAGCCGTTTGTCAAAAGGATTTATAACGAACAACTTATGGACTTCCAAACTTTCCCAAAAACTGCCCAGAATCTGCCAAAACAGCCCAAATACCTCACTTGACGGCTAATTATCTTCATGATCGAGACCTGTATGGACAAACTTCACTTCTGTGACTTTTTAGATATGGTGAAAATCTTCTCAAAACTACTGAGCTTATTTCCTAACTCTTAATATTCACTATTTCACGACTAGTTTTACCAGACCATTTTGTCACTAATAGAAGTAATAATACTTCTACGTACTAAATCCTAGATTTTCTATAAATACTACCAAAGTGCCAAATTCTTAACCATCGAAGTACTTATGATTACAAGCTTATTTATACGACTATTAAACGTTATTTCAAGGTTTTCAAAGCAAGGAATTCAACACTACCATTTATATATATACGATATATATATATTACGACTAGTTTTATAAGTCTAGTTAGACTTATTTTTCCCAAGTTATGGAAAAACATATTACTTTGACAATAACAAGTATTTTCAAGTTAAGAGTGGTATAGGAAAATGTGCATGGACATTCATAACATCATTTCATGATCTAAAGTAGATCGTACATCATTCATATTAGGTTGCGGCTAGTGTGCGCGCCTTGTTTTACAGCTCATTACATGTTCATGGTACCATCATATCAGGTGAGTCATAGCCCCACTTTTACTGGTTTAATTACTTTACAAACTCTTTGGGGGAGATACATGCTTAAATACTCGTGTTATACTTTTATACGATTTCAAATCCCATGGGGGAGAATACATTGCAACAACTATTTTTGTACATGCCCAAGTATTACAAATTCCATACATTGTTTAAGTTGCCTTACTACCACTTCATAACAAGTCCCCTTTCAATATCATGGACCGTTAATTTTAGTACTAAGCGAGAGTGAGTGAATAGATCTATTGAGGGTGACGCCTCCATTCGTGTTTGGGTTGCTCCAACGGGACGAATGCATTTCATGTCTTATCAAGTGAGTGCCTGGTAGACACTCTGTTGGGGCATTACAAAGTCTAGCTTCGGGGTCATGAGCTTAAGAGACAATGTAGCATTTTTGACATTTATGTCGGTTCACTTTATACTTGTGGCTAATGTACATACGAAAATTACTTATGGAATTACGATACTTTTCCACTACTATTACTACTGAATTACGATGCCTTTGCATCAGCCTTACTACTGAATTACAATGCTTTTGCATCAAACTTATTACATTTGGCAGTGGGTTGTAAACACATAGGTTACAAGTCTCTTATGGCGGGACTTGTAACTGAGTGGATTTACGATGCCTTTGCTGGGAAATCTTCATTTCAATGCATTACATTCTTTTTCACAAGACTCTATGAACTCACCAACCTCGTGTTGACACTTTAGCATGTATTTTCAGGTTTTAATCATATGGCACACTACTGGAGGTTTTGGCAGGGCATGGCATGGTCATAGAAGACTCTGATTTAATCATTTGGGGACCGTTTTTAACTATTTTAATGGCCTACTTCCGCACCACTTTTAACAATGTAAAAATCAACATTTTGATTTAACTATTTTATTCTAAATGATTCAAGTGCAAACTATTTTTTTACTAGTGTTGTAATATCAATTGAGTTACACCCCAGCTACATGTATGCTTCCGCTGGACCCGATTTTGGGGGTGTGACAGATTGGTACCAGAGCTTTGGCTATAGCGAACTAAGTGTTTTTAAAACCTAGACTATAGCTACTTTCAAGAAACCTTAACCCTATGACCGTCACGTGCCTGCCTGCCAAGCTGAAGCCTCATTTGTGGTTAGTTGCTGACATAGGTGATGAGATTTATGTCTCATTATCTGATATATTATATTCATTTATTATAGTTGATTACTATAATTGTCTTTCATATAAGCATGTTCACGTATCATATATGTCACCGCATTATGTTTTTCCTTGCATAGTTTCATCATTTGACCTCGAGTTTGGTCACTTGCTTTTATCTTTCAGAACGTCTTGGTATTTGTGAAGGACATAGTCTTAGTATGACTGAGCTGAGTATTTCAAAATTCATGGAACCTCGGTGGAATATAGACTGGTCATCTATATTCAACCCGGGATAGTGAGATATAGGCTGACCACCTATGTCTGACTCAGAGATGAATTTTGCAACACTGAGAATGGTTATAATAAAATTCTGTCTGGAATAAATTCTCAACTCATTTTCCAAATGTTTCATTCATGTGTGTGTGTGTATACCTTCGTTGTTAGAACTTTCATACTTTTCATCATCTTTTCTCCAATACGACTCTAGAAACCAACACAAACTGAACTTCGGGACGAAGTTCCTTTTAGAGGGGAAGAATGTCACAACTCGTAATTTCATGTCCTGTTTCAAACGTCGAAATTCCAATTTTTTATCTCGGAAAGTTACTATTCACTTTTACTATTCACAAACACACTATTCATGTTCGAAATTTTTATTTCATATTCTCATAAGTTAAACTATTTTAACGGTAATCCGAGAGTTTGGCGCTCGTCGGATCATTTCTGCAAAAATCACGAAGCCGTGTCCGAGATTTACATTCAGGTTTAAACGTCCTTCCGGCACCCCGATATGTCCATAAAACAATATAAACAACAAAAATATGATTTTCTTTCATTTTACGACAATTCTAAAAGTTTTGGAATTTTACGTTTTTCAGTTCAGCGTTTTACGCGAATTACGCGTTTTTAACCCGCGTTTCCAGTTTTAACAGCGTTTAAGCAACCCGATGGAACTTACCATTCATTTTATATTTATTTGTGGAGTATTTTGACAAGTTTAGTCATTCTTTCAAGTTTCATATTTTTACGATACCCGAATTTACGTTTCGCGGTTTAAAACTTTACGGTTAGCGATTAACGGAACCAAAACTGACTCCGTAAACCAGATAATACCAAGCTTACTACATACTCATCAACCATGTGCAGCCCCCCCATCCCATGTTACTTCAAGTTGACCATTTAATTACCATTTTGCCATCAAGATTAGATATTTGCAAGAAAAACAACTAAAATAATCACTAGTTTATTTTTCAAGATCAAAAAGCTCATCTTCATCTTTCTCATCACCATAACCACGACTTTTTCCAAGATCCATGATCCATCCATCATTTTTCAAAGTACAAAGCATCAAAGTTGTTCATTTTGTTGTCCTAATAAAGAATCATACCTCAAAAACACAAGTAATCCAAGGTTTCTCATCATTTAATCACCTCATAGTTCAAAGTGAGTTATCAAATTTATTTTCATGTTTTCATCTAATTAACATATGTATCTCATGGTATTCATGCTTAATTTCATGCACAAACTAGTTATACCACATTATTTTTGTTAACTTTTTGAACATACAAACCCTAGATTGTGATTTAGGTGTTCCTTTGTTAAATTAACATGATTACTAGTCATTAGGAACCCATGGCACCCTAAGAAGGTGTATGGTAGGATTAGTATAGTTTTGTGAAGTTTGCAAGAGTTTTGGTTGAGATTGAAACTAGTTTTGAACCTTGGAAATGGATTTGTAACAAGTTTATAAACATGCTGTCCTATTTTGTTAATTTCTGGAAAATCAGTAAACACCAAGGAAACTTTGGCCAAATTTTTAGAAAATACTTTCAAAAACGAATCCGTAGGCGAAAGAACGGATTAAAAAGAGTTTATAACGAAGAAGTTATGATTTTTGCAAGTTTAACGACGAAAACTATTTTCTGAAAATTGTACATGCTGTCCCACGATTTTCAATGGGCAATCTGAGGTGTAAAACTTGATCTAGCCATCCCGACTTATCAAAAATATATTAGTATGTTGTCCCACGATTTCGGGGATATAAAGAACGTAGAAAACAAGCTTATAACGACCAAGATATACACGTTTCAAAATCGGCGAAACTCTATTTATTTCCATCAGCTTTTTAGCAAAATATTACTAAGTATAGAAAAACAGTTTTTGTAAGACATCATGTTGAGAGCCAATTTACTCATTGATAAACTCATTTCTGGAAAATTTACATCATTGACAAAAAGTTAGCTCACCCAGCCTAGTTTTCAAAACATCCAGCCGTTTGTCAAAAGGATTTATAACGAACAACTTATGGACTTCCAAACTTTCCCAAAAACTGCCCAGAATCTGCCAAAACAGCCCAAATACCTCACTTGACGGCTAATTATCTTTATGATCGAGACCTGTATGGACAAACTTCACTTCTGTGACTTTTTAGATATGGTGAAAATCTTCTCAAAACTACTGAGCTTATTTCCTAACTCTTAATATTCACTATTTCACGACTAGTTTTACCAGACCATTTTGTCACTAATAGAAATAATATTTCTACGTACTAAATCCTAGATTTTCTATAAATACTACCAAAGTGCCAAATTCTTAACCATCGAAGTACTTATGATTACAAGCTTATTTATACGACTATTAAACGTTATTTCAAGGTTTTCAAAGCAAGGAATTCAACACTACCATTTATATATATACGATATATATATATTACGACTAGTTTTATAAGTCTAGTTAGACTTATTTTTCCCAAGTTATGGAAAAACATATTACTTTGACAATAACAAGTATTTTCAAGTTAAGAGTGGTATAGGAAAATGTGCATGGACATTCATAACATCATTTCATGATCTAAAGTAGATCGTACATCATTCATATTAGGTTGCGGCTAGTGTGCGCGCCTTGTTTTACAGCTCATTACATGTTCATGGTACCATCATATCAGGTGAGTCATAGCCCCACTTTTACTGGTTTAATTACTTTACAAACTCTTTGGGGGAGATACATGCTTAAATACTCGTGTTATACTTTTATACGATTTCAAATCCCATGGGGGAGAATACATTGCAACAACTATTTTTGTACATGCCCAAGTATTACAAATTCCATACATTGCTTAAGTTGCCTTACTACCACTTCATAACAAGTCCCCTTTCAATATCATGGACCGTTAATTTTAGTACTAAGCGAGAGTGAGTGAATAGATCTATTGAGGGTGACGCCTCCATTCGTGTTTGGGTTGCTCCAACGGGACGAATGCATTTCATGTCTTATCAAGTGAGTGCCTGGTAGACACTCTGTTGGGGCATTACAAAGTCTAGCTTCGGGGTCATGAGCTTAAGAGACAATGTAGCATTTTTGACATTTATGTCGGTTCACTTTATACTTGTGGCTAATGTACATACGAAAATTACTTATGGAATTACGATACTTTTCCACTACTATTACTACTGAATTACGATGCCTTTGCATCAGCCTTACTACTGAATTACAATGCTTTTGCATCAAACTTATTACATTTGGCAGTGGGTTGTAAACACACAGGTTACAAGTCTCTTATGGCGGGACTTGTAACTGAGTGGATTTACGATGCCTTTGCTGGGAAATCTTCATTTCAATGCATTACATTCTTTTTCACAAGACTCTATGAACTCACCAACCTCGTGTTGACACTTTAGCATGTATTTTCAGGTTTTAATCATATGGCACACTACTGGAGGTTTTGGCAGGGCATGGCATGGTCATAGAAGACTCTGATTTAATCATTTAGGGACCGTTTTTAACTATTTTAATGGCCTACTTCCGCACCACTTTTAACAATGTAAAAATCAACATTTTGATTTAACTATTTTATTCTAAATGATTCAAGTGCAAACTATTTTTTTACTAGTGTTGTAATATCAATTGAGTTACACCCCAGCTACATGTATGCTTCCGCTGGACCCGATTTTGGGGGTGTGACAATTCTCTTCCACTTTGGTGCTAATTCCTTTCATAGAACTTGATATTATCTTGACGTATGAACGTAGAAATCTTGAATCTATCAAATCCTTGAGTCCTTGTGTGATTCTTCACTCGTTTCCTTCTCGAAAATCTCCAATTATGCACCCTTACTTCATTTCTTCATCTTTTCATCACTTTTTCCTGTTTTTGGCTACATTTGCTTGTACAAACACTTTTCCATGATTTAGTAGCAAATATGTACAAATATGGCCAAATATGATGAATAAAACACACCTAAAAACATGTATAATTTACGTGTTATCAGTAATGATATCAACCATAATTTGAATAATGAGTTAATATAATCTTGAATCTTTCTTGAACTTCACACACACTCTTTTAAAAGAAAGCAAATAAAGATTTATGGAAAGTGTTCCATTTATGCTAATACTATTCTTAAATGTGAGTCCATTTGTGATGACACATAACTTGCTCCTTTTAAGATTGTTAACAACTATGTATGTTCGAAAAACCATTTTTACAAAATGAATAGTTTATGACATTTCATGTGTATGTAGATTATCCTAGCCATTTATATACTATAAAAGTCTTTTGTAAAGTACTAGATTTTTAACAAGACATTTTATGTGTTAGATTAATGCTAAGCATAAACTAAGATCGAAAATATATTTTCTTTTACTTAAATACTAATGTATTAGTGTGAAATCTTCTCTTGTTTAGACAACCCATGGTCAAGCAAGAGGGTGAAATAATTTAGAAACCTTGTTGTAGTTTAGACAAAATGAAAGTGTTGAGATGATAGTTATGTAATATAATGTTTTTAATAGATTTGACGACATGTTTTAACACTTGAATTATTAAGATGATAGTTATGTAATATAATGTTTTTAATAGATTTGACAAACGTATTTGGTTCTCAATCCTAAGTGAGTTATCACACTAAACATGATTTACAAGATGTTGATGTAACATTTGTAAATAGAGTGGTCTATACCTATACACAATGAAAAAACAATTTCATACCTTAGTGCAAGAAATCTAGCATAAGTTATCTTAAAGCAAAACTAAGAAAACTAGTCAATAGTGAACAAGTCATAGTCAACGCTTAGTTTCTAGATCTAAAAAGGTGTGACGACAAGTTGCAATAAGCACTAAAAAAGATTAAGATACAATGAAACAAGTAATGATTTAGCATAACATACAAGAACAATTTTATGTATTGGATATAAGAATATATACTTAGCTTGATTTTAATTTACAAATTATTTTCCACCTCATTTTCAAAGTTGACCAAACTTTTATTTTTGAATTGAGTCTTGAAACTAATCTTATTGAAAAATTCATTAAAAAAACATTCAAGATTGGTTTTTACTTCATTAAAATCCGCCGCACGGTTTATTTTCTATGAAGTTTTGAAGTTTGGCTAAAAACTGAAAATGCAACCCATGTATTTTATGGATCCGCCCATGTAAAATACGTATCCGCGGATCCGTGAAAAGTGGGTTTTTGGACATAATATGTTTTTAAGCATTTTTGACACATGAATCCCTTCGATTGGGGTACATCTTATATTTTAAGAAGTATTCAAGCTAGTATAACAAATTATATCTAGTAACAATACTTATAAGTGAAAAGTAAAGAAATACTTTTCATATTATGTTCCGCTTCATAGGTAATTTGATACATGGATCATACTCTATTTTGTAAACCACTTGTTTTTAAAATTAGAGTAACGTGGCTCTGATACCAATTGTGGAAAAGGTAGAGGGGGTGAATACGTTTTAATTTAAAAACTTAAATCTTTTGTATCAAACAACCGATCAAGTGTAACGTAATATGAAAAGTAATAATGATGTTCTACAACTATCATCTCAACATAAACATAATCATAACATATAACACAAACATAAACACAATGCAAGTATAAAGCAATAAATTTAAATGTAAAGGTAAAGTGATAAGTTAAAGGAAATGTAAACCAGAAACGGTGATTTATATTCGGCACGAAGCTCTCTTCCTCGCCCTGCTCCACTCCCCGAGTACCCAACTCAAGACTTACTTCACTAGATCAACAAGCTCCCTTCTCGGTGGAGAAAACCTTACAACCGTCGCTTACAATCTTTATCGATACTAAGCTAAGTATTGAGTCCTTCTTCGGGTACAACCAAACCCGTTATGTTTTATGGCCCAAGATAATAAACCTTATGTTTTGTGGCCTTAACACATAAACCGTCTAACCGCTTACAACTTTACCGATATTAAGCTAGGTACGAGTTCTTTTTCGGGTACAACCAAACCCGCTATGTTTTGTGGCCCAACATAACAAACCTTGTGTTTTATGACCTAAACACATAAACCTCCTAACCTCTAGTTTGTTGTATGATAGTGATACAATGTGGTGTACAATAATGATCCAAGACATGAATGTCTAGTGGATGTGGATGTGGATTCCTAAACTAAATAAACTTCTCATCATAAGAAGTCTTCAGTGAATGAAGATGACAATTGCCCCAATCTTGTTGTGATAGATCTTCATATGTGTGTGCTTGTGGTGGAAGAGAATGAAAAGATCTCTAGCTTACTTGGATGAATGATCAAGGAACGTATAATCTTGAATGGTTGTGCGAGTTGTGGGTTCTTCATCATCTAAGGAGGGTGGAAGTAACTTGCTATTTATAGGCAAGGATTACTTGGAGAGAAAGGGTCTTTGCTTGCTCACCAAGTCTTGTGTAATAAGATGTTACCTTTGCTTGCTCACTAAGTGTTGTATAATAGGAGGCTTCAGTTGCTTTCTCATCAAGTGCCGTGTAATAGAAAGTCCCATTTTCTTGCTCATCAAGTAGTATGCAGTAGAAAAACACT
This sequence comes from Artemisia argyi, assembly GCA_030686995.1. Taxonomy (NCBI): domain Eukaryota; kingdom Viridiplantae; phylum Streptophyta; class Magnoliopsida; order Asterales; family Asteraceae; genus Artemisia; species Artemisia argyi. Next base: position 28,709,146 of record CM060677.1, on the reverse strand, counting down.
TCTACCCAAAATAGCCTGTTCGGCGGATCTTCGGATCGTATTTTATGGATCCGTCTGTTATAAATACAGATCCATGGAGCGCCATAAGACAATCTTTAGTGTTGGTGAATTTATGCATTGATGATTTGTGTCAACGAGTAACTTGCACATTTTACGTTATGTATTACAAGTTACATGTTTATTCATCATTAAAACATAAGAGACCGTGTAGATTAAATATCGTAATATTTGCACTAACAATTAGTATTGCCATGGAGTTAAAAATGGGTATTTGGATTATTAAGGCTATGGGTACAACTTCAAAACAGGATGAGGTTACTAATCTTATTCAAGAGGAAAAACTTAGTATTTGCATTACTTTAGAGACACATCTTAAGAGCAAAACACTTAAAAATGTGTGTAGTAAAGTCTTTGGAGAATGGGACTGGATTTCTAGCATGAAGTATAGTGAGAAGGGGTGTAGAATCATTGCAGCTTGGAATAGTTCTCTGTTAAATCTTGTCTACATTAGTGCCTTTAAACAGGTTATGTTTTGTATGCTAGAAATAGTAGAGAACAAATTTATTAGTTTTTTGTCCTTTGTCTATGCTGCTAATCCAGGTATAGAAAGAAGGGATTTGTGGGAAGAATTGCATTTTAGAGGAACAAACAGATATCTAATGGGCATCCATGGGTTGTGTGTAGTGATTTCAATGTGACGTTAGCATCTGTTGGGAATTAAATAATTAGAAGAATCAGCATAAAGGCTTAAGGAAATACATCAAGTATGTTTCTGCTGATAAAGCACAAAGCAAGTTTCCACTGATGGATTCTGCTGAAGAAGTTTTCTACTGATAGTGTTTTTGCTGATGGATTCTGCTGATGCTACTATGACTCATACAACAGCTGTGTAGATAAGTACGACTTATTCTACTAATTCATATACAAGATAATATCTTTGTTGTAGTCATCAAATTGAACACTCCAAGTGAGTTGTAATCCTAGATACATGTTGTATCTTAATGACTGACATGATAAGTCATCATCTAGCTAGAATGAAGATTAGTCATAAGCTAGTAAATTAGATGAGTCATATAGATTGTAAAAGATCTTTTCCTTGGACTATAAAAGGAAGATCTTAGATATGACTTAAGTGTGCGTGTGATAGCAATATATGTGACGAGTGTGATAGTGATAGACATATACATAGAGAAAAACAATAGAACAAAACACAAGATTCAAGGTCTTTGTAACCCTAGTGATAGTGAAGATCACTCGTATTATTTTGAATAATATTGAATCGTTTGGTGAAATACTTTCATTGTTATTTGTTAAATAAACACAAGCATCACAATTCCATTTCCAATATAAACATTCTAAGTGTGGTTAAGTAGATTCCGCATACTTAATCATATTCACTCAAAGTATCATATTTACACATTACAAAGGTCCAACACCTCATAGTGTGTGATCAAATCAAGTGATCCTCTCAGTTGGTATCAGAGCTTCCAGGTTGATATCTTTGATTTAGAAGAAGAAATGGATACAGAATCTATTCAAATAAATGTTGCTGCAAAGTTGCCAGTTCTCAAACAGAATGAGTTTGAATTGTGGAGGTTAAGAATAGAACAGTTTTTCCAGGTGTAGGATTACACTCTCTGGGAAATCATTGAAGATGGAAACACTTTCAAACCCACAACCACTTCATCAACAGTTGAAGGTAGGGAAATTACAGTTGTTCAAACTATCCCTACAACTGCTGATGAAAGAATAAAGAAGAAAAATGACCTCAAGGCCAGAAGTATGCTGATGATGACCATTCCAAATGATCAATTTATAAACTTCAGCAAATTCAAAGATGCCAAGTCATTATTTGAGGCAATTGTTGCAAGGTATGGAGAGAATGAAGCTACAAAGAAGACCCAGAAAATGCTTCTCAAGCAGCAGTTTGAAAATTTCTCATCAACCACGAATGAATCTCTTGACCACATGTTTACAAGGCTACATAAAATTGTGAGTCAACTTGCTGTTCTTGGGGTTGATATACCTCAAGAAGATTTAAACTCAAAATTTTTGAGAAGCTTACTAGAAGAGTGGGCTATGCATGTTGTTGTTTGGAAGAATAAACCTGACATAGACACTATGGATCTTATGGATTTGTATAGCAACTTTAAAATTGTGGAACAAGAAGTAAAGAAAACTGGTGTCTCTAGTTCATATAATGGGAACATGGCTTTTATGTCATCTCCTAGTATTTCAAACCCAGTTAAAGATGAAAAGGTTGATAGTGGAGCTGGTGCTGCTAGTTCATCAAGCAGTACCTTTGGTATATTGAATGAAAAGGCTTGTTGTGTCTTTTTCACAAGTCAGAATAATGGGTCCATGCTCACTCATGAAGATCTTCTAGAAATCAATGATGATGAATTAGAAGAGATGGACCTAAAATGGCAAATTTCTCTTCTTAGCATGAGGGCTAAAAAATTCTATCAGAGGACGGGGAAGAAACTCACCATCAGCAGCAATGATACTGCTGGTTTTGACAAGTCAAAGATAGAATGCTATAACTGTCAAATGTTGGGGCACTTCTCAAGAGAATGTAGAAGGCCAAGGCAGCAAGATAGCAAGAATAGAGGTTTTGGAAGCAAGTCCAAGATAGGGGAATCAACTAATCCAAAGGCTATGGTAGCTATTGATGGATTAGGATTTGATTGGAGCTTTACTGCTGATGAAGAAGAAGCTTCTCCTCAGACAGCTCTTATGGCTTTCTCTACAGAGGTACAATCTGATAAAGTTTGTTTAAATAATTGTTCTGCCCTTAAAAGTTTAGAAACCTTAACCAAACGTTATGAGAATCAAAGGACAGAGTTAATTGATACAACTCATAGCTTAACTAATCATAAAAGAGGTATAGCTACTCTAGAGGAACAAGTCATACATTTTCGAACAAATGAATCTACCTTTACTGATGTCAAAATTCTTCTTGAAAGAGAAATAATGTTTAAAAATAATGACATTAGTAACTTAAAAGCTGAAGTAGATAGGCTTAGTAAGGCTAAAGAGAATATTCAAATGAGTGTAGAAACACTAGATTATGCATCTAAGGGTGTGACTAACTTAATTGAATGTCAAGTAATTAATAAAGCTAAGTCTGGTGTTGGATACAAATCTGTTCCTCCACCATATAGAGGTATTCCTTCACCCCCAGGAATTGATCTAGAACACACAGGATTACCTGAATTTCAACTACCTGAATTCAAATATGGAGTTCAACCAAAGACTAATGTAGTTGATAATGAACCTTTGAAAGAAAGTGAAAGTTTAAGTAAAACTTCACTTCCTAAGGACAAGGTGTATTCTTGTAGAAAATCAGATGGTCCAATCATTGAGGACTCAACATCTGATGATAAAAAGTTTACTCAGGTTATGTCTAAACCTGAAGTGGTTAAGAAAGCAGGAACAAATGTTCCTAGGATAGTCAAACATAGTACTGAAAAGCCTAAAAACAATGTTAAACGTATTAGGCAACTAGTAAGATATTGTGAACAATATAGAACCATAAACAAGCCCAGAGGCAACCAAAGGAATTGGTATAGCCTCAAGTCTCTCCAACAAAGAGATAACAAAGCTTGTTACACATGTGGTAGTTTTGACCATCTTGCAGCTTTCTGTAATCAATGGGTATATGGGTATACAAACAATAGGGTGAATCTAAAAAGGCAAACACCTAAAAGTCACTCTAACTTTACTAGAACAAAACCCAAAACAGTTTCAGTTCCTGCTGATAGGAAAATGGTTTCTGCTGATAGACCATATTTGACTGTTTACCCAAAAACAACAGTTAAAACAACTTTCAAATATGCATTAAATGTTGTTAAAAGACCCATTCTAACAAAGGTAGTAGTCCAAAAACAAGTTTGGAAACCAAAAGATACAACTGCAAAGCCATCAGTTTCTGCTGATAGCCAAACAATTCATATCACTGCTAAGGGAAACAGGGCAAATGCTGTTAAGGCCTCAGCATGTTGGATTCTTAAATCCAATGTTGCATCAACTATTCTCAAAAGATTACATCCCATTGATGCAAGAGGCGGATCCAAGTCAGAAATGGTTTGGATCCCAAAACAAAACTAATTCCTTTATTTATGTGCAGGGACATTCATCAGCAGATAATGAAGATCAAGGATTCTCAGATAGTGGATGTTCAAGGCACATGACAGGCAACAAGTCTTATCTCTCAAATTTTCAATCAGTAGATGGAGGCTATGTTACCTTTGGAGGAGGAATTGGAGGAAAAATTACTGGTAAAGGTACTGTTAAAACCGGTAAACTAGATTTTGAAGATGTGTACTATGTGCAAGAGCTTAAGTATAATCTTTTTAGTGTCTCACAAATGTGTGACAAAAAGAACAAAATTCCCTTTACTGACACTGAATGTCTTGTATTTTCTTTTGATTTTAAGATGCCTGATGAGAGTCAAGCACTTCTTAGAATTCCAAGAAAAGGCAACATGTACAGTGTTGATATGAAGAAGATTGTTCCAAAAGATTCTCTTACTTGTCTTATTGCTAAGGCTACATTGGATGAATCTATGAAATGGCATAGGAGGCTTGGTCATATTAACTTCAAAACCATAAATAAGATTGTTAAAGATGGTTTGGTAAGAGGTTTACCTCAAAAACGATTTGAAAATGATCAAACATGCATTGCTTGTCTTAAAGGCAAACAACATAAAGCCACTTGTAAGCCCAAAATTTTTAACTCTATCAATCAATCATTGTTTATTCTGCATATGGACTTATTTGGTCCTACAAATGTTAGAAGTTTGTTGCATAAAAGATATTGTCTAGTTATTACTGATGACTTTAGTAGATTTACATGGGTATTCTTTTTAGGAACTAAGGATGAGACTTCTAGCATCCTTAAGACATTCATTACAGAGATAGAAAACCTAGTAAGCAAAAGAGTAAAAGTCATTAGATGTGATAATGGGACAGAATTTAAGAATAGAGTTATGGGTGATTTCTGCAAAGAAAAAGGTATTAAAAGAGAATTTAGTGTTGCAAGAACTCCACAACAGAATGGAGTTGCTGAAAGGAAAAATAGAACACTAATAGAAGCTGCTAGAACTATGTTAGCTGACTCTAAGTTGCCTATAACTTTTTGGGCAGAAGCAGTCAACACTGCTTGCTATGTTCAAAATAGAGTTTTAGTTGTAAAACCTCACAATCAGACATCATATGAACTTTTTAGAGGTAGAACTCCTGAAATAGGATTTCTTAGACCTTTTGGATGTCATGTGACAATTCTTAATACCTTAGACCATCTTGGAAAGTTTGATGGAAAAGCAGATGAAGGATTCTTAGTTGGATATTCTATCAATAGCAAAGCATTCAGAGTATACAACATGAGAACTAGAAGAGTAGAGGAAAATCTACATGTGAAGTTTTTGGAAAATAAAACCAATGTAGAAGGTCAAGGTCCCAAATGGCTATTTGATCTTGAAACTCTATCCAAATCAATGAATTATGTGCCTTTTGTTGCAGAAACTAATGAATTTTCAGGTTCACAAACTGCTGATGCAACAAATGGAGAAGGATTAGAGAATGAGACAGATCAAGATTATGTGATGATGCCAATATGGACAAATACAAGTGTGGATTCAACTTCAATAAATGGTGAATCTTCTTCTGGTAAATCTAAAGAAGATGTTGAAGATGAATACAAGGAAGAAGGAACTAAGGAACAAGAGTTTCAAGTCAGAAGTAACACTGCTGTTTCTGCTGATAAGCAAATCGTTCCCGCTGATAAGCAAAATGTTTCTGCTGATGGTCCATCAGAAGAAACACAAGCAAATCTCTCAGAAAATGAGGTGGATTTCAACAACCTTCCACCTGATTATCAAGTTCTCTCTACTCCACACTCAAGGATTCACAAAGTCCACTCCCTGGACAATGTAATTGGAGATGTACAATCAGGAGTGAAGACAAGACAACAATTGATGTCTTCAGATCAACAAGGGCTTCTTGATGCCCTTTATGCTTCAAAACAGCATGAGTTTTCAAACTCTTGCTTATTTGTATGTTTTCTCTCACAAGATGAACCAAAGAATATTCATAAAGCCCTAGAGAATTCAAGCTGGTTGGAGGCTATGCAAGAGGAGCTTCTTCAGTTTAAGATTCAAAAGGTATGGGTGCTAGTTGATTTACCAAGTGGTGTAAGGGTAATTGGCACTAGATGGGTTTTTAGGAATAAAAGGGATGAAAGGGGCATAGTGATAAGAAATAAAGCTAGATTAGTAGCTCAAGGGTACACACAAGAAGAAGGGATAGACTATGAAGAAGTTTTTGCTCCAGTAGCAAGGATTGAAGCCATTAGACTCTTTTTGGCTTATGCTTCATTTATGGGATTCACAGTTTATCAAATGGATGTCAAGAGTGCTTTCTTATATGGTACTATTGAAGAGGAGGTGTATGTCTCACAACCTCCTGGTTTTGTTGATCCTGACCATCCAGACAAAGTGTACAAGGTTGTTAAAGCTCTATATGGCCTACATCAGGCACCAAGAGCTTGGTATGAAACACTGGCTTCCTACTTAATTTCAAATGGATTTCAAAGAGGCAAGATAGATTAGACACTTTTCACCAAGAAGCATAAGAAGGATCTTTTGCTAGTTCAAGTGTATGTGGATGATGTCGTCTTTGGATCTACAAGGAAGGAGATGTGTTAGGAGTTTGAGAAGCTTATGCACAATAAGTTTCAGATGAGTTCCATGGGGGAACTTACATTCTTTTTAGGTCTGCAGGTTAAACAATCAAGAGAAGAAATCTTTATTAGTCAAGACAAATATGTTGCAGAGATTCTTAGAAAGTTTCAATTTGCTGATTCCAAAACAGCAAGCTCTCCAATGGACCCTGAGAAGCCACTTCTTAAAGATGTAGAAGGAACTAATGTAGATGTACACACATACAGATCTATGATAGGTTCTTTGATGTATCTCACATCATCAAGACCTGATATCATGTTCTCTGTTTGTGCTTGTGCAAGATATCAAGTAACTCCTAAGGTTTCTCATTTAACAGCAGTCAAGAGAATTTTTAGATATCTCAAGGGTCAACCTAGGTTGGGTCTGTGGTATTCTAAGGAGTCATCTTTTGACTTGGTAGCATACTCAGATAGTGATTATGCTGGTGCTAGCTTGGACAGAAAGTCAACAACTGGAGGATGTCAAATTTTTAGATATCTCAAGGGTCAACCTAGGTTGGGTCTGTGGTATTCTAAGGAGTCATCTTTTCACCGAACACTATTCATTTCCGGAAAAGTTTTCACTATTCACTTGCATTACTCATTTCATCGTAAATTTAGTTTACGGGTATTCAAATTTGCATAACCGGATTGGTTTAGGTGCGAATTCATTTCATTAGTGTTAAGAACACTGCATACGGACTGGAGATAGTCTGCATATCATCATAACAGCATTTTCATGTTATACCACTCTCAGGATTTTCAAATTTCTATATTCAGTACATTTAACGTTTTTACGTATAAGTATTTATAGTAAACGTTAACACCCGGTTTATACACGACGAATATATCTAAATATTCCCACAATGGTCCTGACATATTTTTATATCCATTTTAATATCATAAAAGTTATAACATTCAGTTACCCAGTATTTTGGAAATTTATTTTATTTATAACGTACGCGTATGAATATAACGACGGTTTTCGTGAAAACTAAACAATAATCACCCGATCACTCAGTAAATGTACCCAACGTATTTTTAATATATTTTTAACATTATTATGACTTTATTTCATCCCGGTAAACTTCGTGAACATTTATTTCTATTAAAACCGGTACCCGATTGTAACTAAAAACACAAACTAGTGCATAATTCTTGCAAGATTTCTAAATATATACCAAGTACCCCTACCCCCCCCCCCCTTCACCCTTTGAAAACCGGCCCTTGAACACCCCTTTTAACCTCTTGCATTAACTCCTAAGTTTTATACTAATAAACACTTAAAAACCTTACTTTACCAAATTACAAGAATCATAATCCATACTTTTTAGCTAAGATCAAAATTCATCTCATCTTCTCCATCCTCTCTTGCAAACCCACGACCCAACCATAATACCAAGATCAAGTGATCATTTTTCAAAAGCTATAACATCAAACTTGTTCATTATACTAGCCTAATCAAGAATCAAGCAACAAAAACACAAGAACAACAAGCATAATCATCATCTAATCATCTCATTTTTTCAAGTAAGTTATCAACATTATTTTTTTTCATGAATCATCTTATATTTACTTGTATTACATGATTTCCATGCTAAAAACCATGTACAACTAGCTATACCACCATTTATTTTGTCAAAAATGGAACATACAAACCCTAACTTCTTATTTATGAATTCCCTTGCTATAATAACTTGGTTAGGAGTCCATGGCACCCTAAGAAGGTGTATGGTAGGATTAGATTAGATATGTGGTGATTACAAGAGGTTTGGTGATGGTAGAAATTAGTTATAAACCTTGAAAACTTGATTTGGAACATGTTTTAGACATGCTGTCCCATTTTGTGAAAACCTGGAAAATCAGTAAACACCAAGGGAACTTTGGCAAAATTTTTAGAAAATACTTTCAAAAACGAATCCGTAGGCGAAAGAACGGATTAAAAAGAGTTTATAACGAAGAAGTTATGATTTTTGCAAGATTGTTGACGAAAAGTATTTTCTGGAAAAATAGTTGCTGTTGGACGTTTTTCGTCGGTCAAAAAGAGGCTTTAGACGTAACCCGGAGGAGCCGAGCTTTCCAAAATATATTACTACATACTAAGACGTAACCGTGGATATAAAGAACAAGTAAAACGGACAAGTAACGACAAAGATATTCACGTTTGAATATCGGCTAAAACCATTTTTATTTGACAGCTTTTAATAAAAGTGGCACAAAAACTACGAAGTACATTTATAAGCTAGAAGTAATATTAAGTACCAAGCTTTATAACTAATGAAGTATTAGTTATTACAAGTATATTTTCATCATTTCAAGGCGATATTTCAAGGATTACAACCCGAGGATTTCAACACTAACATGGAAACATACGATATATATATAAGTATATATATATTACAACTAGCTTATTATATTTTCTAATAGCAATATTTTTCCAAATACTTGGATTATATATTTTTGATAACACCAATGTTTTTCCAAAGAGTAGAGTGGTATAGGAACATGTGCATGGACATTCATAACATCATTTCATGATCTAAAGTAGATCGTACATCATTCATATTAGGTTGCGGCTAGTGTGCGCGCCTTGTTTTTCAGCTCATTACATGTTCATGGTACCATCATATCAGGTGAGTCATAGCCCCTACTCTTTTAATCGTTTTGCAAACTCTTTGGGGGAGAATACATGCTCGTTTTACTTAAACGCATTACTTGCTTTACATGGTTGATTACTCAAACAATTTCAGCTTTATCTAAATACTTGTTTGATTATCCGAGTACAAAATAATTCACTTGCTACATACTTGCTATTTACTCATAGACATGAGTGCATAAATTTAAACTATTTACCGATTGCCTAAGATTGCCTAAGTTAAGGACCTGTACCTACAATTTCAACGGGTATAGATTTACCTGCATTGGGTATGTTTGATTACCTACAATTTCAACGGGTATAGATTTACCTGCATTGGGTATGTTTGATTACCTATAATTTCAACGGGTATAGATTTACCTGCATTGGGTATGTTTGATTACCTACAATTTCAACGGGTATGGATTTACCTGCATTGGGTATGGATTTACCTACATTACTTGGGAGTGTAATCTCCTACATTTAGCTGAAAAACCTTTTTGGTGCCTTGAACTTAGTGCAATCAATATTCATTTTATGCGTTTTGCTTATGGTCAGATTCATTTTGTGGCGACATCGCCATGGCTATTGTACATACGAAAATTACTTATGGAATTACGATACTTTTCCACCACTATTACTATTGAATTACAATGCTTTTGTATCAAACATATTACATTTGGCAGTGGGTTGTAAACACACAGGTTACAAGTCTCTTATGGCGGGACTTGGAACTGAGTGGATTTACGATGCCTTTGCTGGGAAACCTTCATACATATGCATTACATTCTTTTTCACAAGACTCTATGAACTCACCAACCTCGTGTTGACACTTTAGCTTGTATTTTCAGGTTTTAACCAATGGCACGCTACTGGAGGTTTTGGCAGGGCATGGCATGGTCATAGAAGACTCTGATTTAATCATTTGGGGACCGTTTTAAACTACTTTAAGGGCCTACTTCCGCATTACTTTAAACGATGTAAATTCATACTTTTGGTTAAACAATTTTATTTTAAATGATTCAAGTGCAAACCATTTTTGAACTAGTGTTGTGATATCAATTGAGTTACACCCCAGCTACATGTATGCTTCCGCTAGACCCTATTTTTGGGGTGTGACATTTGTTACACAGATTCACTAACAATCCCTAACTAATATCGACTTTGAACAACTCTAAAACCTCCATCTACTAATACCTCTTAAGGCTCTTTATATAGATAACCTTAAGTCGGTTTACAACATATAACTTGAATGATAAGTCATTATCCCTAACTAATTCTAGAATATTCGTTCAATATTACACATTAATCCTTAGCTAATATTGCGCATAAGTCCTTGTTTCCTTCGAAGTACTTTAAACATTCTTCAGTAAACAGCAGTACTTTGACTTTTATCTTCAGCAGTACTTTGACTTTATTCTTTATGCAGTAGTATTTTGACATACAAAAGTACCTTGATCTTTTATATCCCAACAATCCTCCCCTAACTTGAACTCCACTTGCTTGATTTCAAGTTTCTTTGTTGTCTTTGATCTTCAAAATCTTTAATCTTCCAGAAAGATTGTTTCTTTATCTCTTTATCTTCTATCTGTCATGTGTCAAAGTACTCTTTATCAGCATCTTCTCTTGCAATGAATCTTCTCAGCTACTCAACAACTTTTTGGTACAATAGTCATCAAATCTTTGAAAGTTTCATACTATTCTCATCACTTCCAGGTGTGTTAACTCCTGTGAGAGGTGAATCATTGAAAATTATGATTTTTAGCAAATCATCAGCTATCAACAGATTTGAGTAGTCTTTACCAATAGCCATTTGCTTTTGGACTAGTTAGTTCTTTGATATCAATCATGGTGAACTAATTACCAAAAATGGATTTTCCACAGCCTTTACCACAAGCCATTTTTCCTTGTGGGCTAGCCAACTCTTCACTTATACAGATATGGTGAGTTGAAACCATACAATTTTTAGTAAATTGTCAACTAAAAACGGATTTGATTATCACATCAGAGCCGTACCCTCATGATGAGTCAAAGTCTTTCTTGTCTGTTAAACATGGTGAGTTGATTACCATTTGTTGTGCAGTATAAATACTAACACCATGTGTTTCTTTTTCAAATCCTTTTACTTCTCTTTTAAGCATCAAAACTTTTTATTTTATTTTTATTTTAAAGGACTTATACTGGTTTATATCAGCAAGCAGTACTTTGTTAAAGTACTGTTTGTCTTTGCAGTACTTTGAAAAATACTTATTTATTTCAAAACAAAAGTACTTTGTTAAAGTACTGTTTGTCTTTGCAGTACTTTGAAAAATACTTATTTATTTCAAAACAAATCATACCAGTATTATGCAATATTACTCTTCAGACTTGGTCCATCTGATAAATAGCTTAATAACATCCAAAGCTACTTCAGATTCATCTTCAAGTTCCATTCCATGATCCAGCATTCTGAGCATAATTTCTCTAATCAATGGATATCTCCTTTCAGCAAGCATATGAATCATGGTACCATCTTCCATCTCTAGTGTATGAACTCCTGATGACTCAAAGAATCTCCATCTTGTAATTTCCCAATTCTCTTGATCATTCCACAGAGGATCATCACTTGTTTCTTCAGTTTCCCAGATGGTAAATAAATCTCCAAGCAAAATTAATCCCACTCCCGATGCTTCAATCTCTGCATAGTATGTCTGCACTTGCATATATAAGTCATAGAGATCTGCCCGTGTGATACAATGCAAAACATCCCATAACATGTTGAATACTGTGAAGCTTCCATCTTCTCTGTTGAACATAAGGTAGTTTCCTTCTTTTGATTCAACCACGGAGAATGAGATTATCTTGGACTTCTTTCCAGAATCTTCAGTATTCTTGTTTTCAAAATCTACAACTCTGAAATAGTTTCTAAGTTCATCAACTGTATCTACATGAATCATCTTCAGTCTTTTTGTTAGTTGATCATCTTGAACTACTTTCTTTCTTTTCAATCTTCTTTCCTCAGCCTGTTCCTTTCTAATATCTTCTAACTTCTTCTTTCTATCAACTTCCATGGGTACAAACTTTTCTACTTCTTTCCTGATATCCTCTTGTACTTTATCCCACAGAGCTTTCACTTCTGGATACCTCATTTTGTGTAAGTTTTTGTATCCTCTCCTTTTCAAGAAACTTATCATCCAGTTCCTTTCCTGAGCAATAGTCATTGGCTTCTTTGTAATTGGCCTACTAACTTCTGCCAAATACTAAGCATCATACTCAGCTTGTTGCTTTCTAGCAAGCTCTTCATCCTCTTCAATCTTTAGTTCTCTGATCTGAGCAATAGAAAATTTCTTCTTTTTCTTCTTAGTATCTTTCTGAACCTTGATCCCTTTCCCTTTATCTTTTGGATCTAGCTCTTCTGATTCAGAAGTACTTTCAGCAACTTGTTGTGCAGGCTCAGAAATATGTATTCCTCCAGTAGGTCTCTTCAAATTCATCATAACCTGAGCAATTGTTTCATCATCACTTGCAGTATGCACTCTTACTTCTTCTTGCTGTACAAAAGTAGAAGGACCAACTTCATCTTCATAATTCATTGTAGAAGGTCCAGCTGCAGTAACTCCACTTTCATTAATATTCATAGAAGAAGTACCTTGCTCAGCAGTACCTTGCAGACTTATGTTTTCTGCAACAGTACTTTGAACACCAGCACTTTGAATATTCTGTGCATCAACATCCTGCTTAACAGTTTCTTGCTCAACATCTTCTTGAGCAACTTCTTGCTCAATATCTTCTTCTTGTGCAATATTCATATCCTCTTCAATGTAATTTTCTGGTACACAAGTCTTTGGACTTTCTGGATATTGCCAAAGGTGAGCTTCTTCTGAATATTTAATCTCAGCATCATCTTTATCCAAATTCTCATCTTGATTCCTCCCCAATTTGGTAAATGATGACCTCCTATGCCTCCTCTTGGATTTTGAAGACTTCTTAGAAGATTTAGATTTTGGCTTCTGAGACTGCTTTTTTTCTTTCACATAAAGCCTAAAATTCTGAACAAGAGGCCAAACCAATTTCTTCAATCTTCTGAACTTCTTTCTTAGCTTCTTGATTTTTGCAGCTTGAGCATTAACAATTGTCTTCAACTTCTCCAATTCTTTAGTCAGAGCAAAAGTACTCATAGCACCTTCAATTCCCTCATCTCCTCCAGGTGTTTGAAGCCCACCTGTGGAAGTATAATCATTGGGAGTAGGTACTTGTGTATGCTCTGAAGCAGTACCTTGAGAAGAAGTACTTTGTGGAGAAGTACCTTGAGCAGAAACAGATTTATCCAAGGAAGCTGACACTAAGGGAGTCCTTTCACTAGAAACAATATGCTGAGGAGAATCAATGGGTGGTATAGGTGTATATGCTGACACAGAATGCTCAGCAGAATCAGATTGATCAACATTATTAGAATGTGCAGAACCACTATTGTTTTCTTCATCCCTAACAGCTTGAGCTACCTCTAACATATAAGCATTGAGAGGTGTATTCCTTCCCGAAAAATTTACTCCCTTATGAGACATAAAAGTGAATACTTTAGGTGGCATCCTAATGGTGGGTACATAATCCTGAGGTTTTGGTATCCCATCTAATGGATTCTCTAAAAGAAGTTGAACAAATCTAGGATACATTAGAAAAGGTTTGCCAGCCTTAATATGTATGAGCATACCTTCAAGGATCATGTATGAGAAATTGAAGGGTTGATTGGTAATAAGACCAACAAATGCAGAAGCTATGGAATGGCTAAACTGATCCCAAGCAGTACTCTTTGGACTTAAACAATGAAGTAAAACATATATAAGAAACTTCCAATGAGGACTAACCATAGCTTTTCTGAAAAGTAAGCTTAGTCAACGCGCCTTCATACCCAATGTCTCTAAGTGTATTCCAAACTTCTTGTTTATCAAAAAAAAACAGAGCCTCCTTCATCTTCAAATAACAGAGCTTCTCTGATTGTTGCTTCTATGACACGAATAGCTCTCCCAGCAACTGTAGCAAGTATAATATCTTCTCCATCTTCAACCCGTGACCTTGCTGTATCCCAAAACTCATGTATCCAAGGCCCAATAATCTCTGGGTTGACCAAGATTGAGTAACAGATGTTGGTTCCAGTGAGAAAATCAATAATTCCATGAAAGTCAAGGTTATGTTGGGTTTTCTCAAGATTGGCTATCATGTTGTGTTTGGTGTTGGTTGGTCGATGTGCCATTGTGAGTAGGTTTAGAGAGAATAGTGGTAATCGGTGAATAGTATGAATGAGTTTGATAAACAAGAAAGGTGAATAGGTACGAGTGAATAAATAAGAAAAGATATGAGGTATATAAGGATAAAATACAAAAAATCATGGTTAATTAATAATTTTACCGTTATTTTGGGAAGTGATTATCCCCATATCTTTCGAAAGTTTGTTACCCGTAAATCTGACCGTTGGAACAGTATCTGACACGTCAGCGTACCCTTTATATCACCAAGCAGTATGTTCCATAAAATATGGAGCAGTACCTTCCGTTATAAACCCACACAGTATGTTGACCAAAGTACTTTCCAAGCAAATCTTGAAAGTTGACTGTTTGACCATAATATCTTTGAAAGTCAACTCTGAATAATGACTATCTCCCAAATTTAATGCCCAAAGCTACCATGGTAAGTGAACTTCAATACACTTCATTCAATGACCATTTACCTTTACTTTGCCTATAAAAGCAACTTCACCAACAACAAATTTCATTCACCTCTTCTTTCATTTTCAGAACAAAACAAGTGAAAATAATGAGTCATATCCCTGTGGTGAACATCTCCTCTGACTCTGACTCTGAAATAAGCTACTACACTGACTCTGAGTATGAAGATCCAGGATGGTTGGATTACTTTCCTCCCCATGTAGAGTGGATGAGACCCCATGAATCTTCCTCATCAGTAAGTGTTGCAAACTCTTCCATAACTGATGCAGCCAACACTACTAACAAAAAGCCCAAGAAGAAAAAATTTGTCCCTGGTTCATCTTTGGCTAATGAGCTTCCACATGCTTTGACTCAAGCCCTGGAATCAGCAATACAGAACATGAAGTGGCCTGCTCCAAGGAAAGAGAGACCTCCCAAACAAGTTCTTGGCCTGACTTGCCCAAGAAAGCAAGCTTCTTTTGATGACAAAAGAAAGACTGCTCAGAAGGGAAAGCATAACTATGAGCGCAAGGGAAAAAGGCTTATGGAGTAGGTGTGTGGAGCTTGGTAGTAGGTTGTGGTAGATGTTTGTTTGTTTTGTCTTGTCTTGTGTCTGTGTCTGTGTCTTGGTAACAGCATGGTGATGATAGATCTTGGAGAATGGTTGTTGTAAGAACTTTCTGAATGATGAATTAAAACTTTTCTTTTGAATGATACATGTAGCCTCCCCTCAAATAATGACTAACTACTAACTACTAATTGCCTGCCCTCAAAAATAGCTTACATATTAATCATGCCAATACTCACAACTAAAAACGTAAATCTTGAAACATCAAAGCCCTTTGTGAGTAGATCTGCTACATTATCATCAGTATGAACTTTAACCACATTGATAAGCCTGTGTTCATAGCAATCTCTAATAAAATGATGCCAAATCTGAATGTGCTTGGTCTTGGAATGATAAACTGGATTCTTCACAATACAGATAGTACTCTCATTATCAATGTTGATAGGAGTATTCTTGAAGTTGAATCCATAATCCAAAAGCTGATTTTGCAACCAAAGTACTGGTGCACAACAACTTGCAGCAGCTACATACTATGCTTCTGTGGAAGAGGTTGCTGCAATTGTTTGCTTCTTGCATTGCCATGAGACTAACCTGCTTCAAGGTACTGGCACCCTCCAGTTGTGGATCTTCTGTCATAGTTGTCTCCAGCATAATCACTGTCTGAAAAGGCTTGTAGATGGAAAGGTGAATCCCTCGGATACCATAATCCTAGTTTAGGTTGTTGCCTAAGATACCTGAAAATCCTCTTGACAGCATTCAAGTGTTATACCTTTGGATGAACTTGATGTCTTGCACATAAACACACAATAAAAGTAATATCAGGTCTAGATGCAGTTAAATACATGAGACATCCAATCATAGATCTGTATAATGTGACATCAACATCTTCTCCTTCTTCATCTTTTCCCAAAGGTTTGTTAGTATCCACTGGTGTAGATGTAGGCCTGACAGTTGTGAAATTGAATCTCTTAAGAATATCTGCAACATACTTATCTTGACAAATATATATTCCACTGCTTGACTGTTGCACTTGAAGTACCAAGAAGAATGTTAATTCTCCCATTGAACTCATCTGAAGCTCTTTCTGCATAAGATCTTCAAATTCCTTCACCATAGATTGCTTAGTAGCACCAAAAATAATATCATCTACATACACTTGGACAAGCATGATATCCTTCTTATCTCTCTTGATAAACAAAGTCTTGTCAATAGCTCCTCTCCTATAACCATGTTGTAATAGAAAGTTGGAAAGTCTTTCATACCAGGCTCTTGGAGCTTGATGAAGGCCATACAGAGCCTTGATAACCTTGTAGATTTTGTTTGGGTGTGCAGGATCTACAAAACCAGGAGGTTTTTTGACATAAACTTCTTCTGTAATTTTGCCATATAGAAAAGCACTTTTAACATCCATTTGGTATACAGGAAATCCCATATAGGATGCAAAAGCCAAAAATAGCCTTATGGCTTCAAGCCTTGCCACAGGAGCAAAGACTTCATCATAGTACTCCTTCTTCCTGCCTATATCCTTGAGCCACTAATCTTGCCTTATTCTTGATAACATTCCCTCTTTCATCTCTTTTTACCCTGAAGACCCATTTTGTTCTAATCAGTCTCTTACCATCAGGTAAGTCACATAATACCCATACTTCTTGAAGTTTAAACTATAACAGTTCTTCTTGCATGGCTTCCACCCAACTCTCCTTGCTTAATGCTTGTTTGATATTCCTTGGCTCTTCTTGAGATAGAAAACAAGCAAATAAGCACAACTTCTGATCCTTGTGATTCACCCTGTTTTGTTTGTAGATAAAACTAAGTAGAGAAGTATGTTGTTGAGACATATTCTTAGCCTTAGTCCTTGTGAGCACTCCTGAAGCTGAGGGTCCAATTATGTTGGTAACAGGATGAGTTTTGTGAATTCGGAGAGTAGGAGTTGGTGAGACTGCAAGATTATCTTCCAAATTAGTTAAATCAGGATCTTCATTAGAATATGAGAAAATGCCTTCTTGATCCAATTCATCATCAGTGTCTTCTAAGGTAATCTTGTTTGGATCATTCAAATCATCAGTATCTTCTAAGTTAGGGATATTAGAATCATTCACAGCATCAGTGTCTTCTAAGGTAATCTTTTTGGTAGTTCTGTTGTACACTCTAAATCCTTTGCTATTGGTACAATATCCTAATAAATATCCTTCATCTGACTTCCCATCAAATTTGCCCAAATTATCAGCAGTGTTTAAAATGGTTAGGGGACATCCAAAAGGTTTCATAAACTTGATGCTAGGCTTCTTTCCCATGAGTAACTCATAAGGTGTCTTCATTTGAGGTTTTGTCACTGATACTCTATTCAACACATAACAAGCAGTACTTACAGCCTCAGCCCAGAATGGAACAGGTAATTGAGAGTCTGCAAGCATTGTCCTTGCTGCTTCTATAAGAGTTCTATTCATTCTTTCTGCAACTCCATTTTGTTGAGGAGTTCTAGCAATACTGAACTCTCTTTTAATTCCTTTCTTGGCACAAAAGTCATCCATTAGCTGATTCTTAAATTCAGTCTCATTATCACATCTAATGCCTCTAACCTTGAGTCTTAACTGATTTTCAAGTGCTATTATAAGATCATGAATAGCATCAAAAGTTTCATCTTTGAAGCATAAGAAAAAGACCCAACTAAATCTGCTACAGTCATCTGTTACAACCAAACAGTACTTCTTCTTATTGAGACTAGCAACTGAAACAGGTCCAAACAGATCCATGTGCAGCAATTCCAAAGGCTCTCTAATGGTTTTCTCATCAATTTTCTACAGGAAGCCTTGTGCTGTTTACCCTTCTTACAAGCAAGACATGAATGATCATTCTTGAATGTTTTAGAAGGTAAACCTCTAACTAAATTTCCTTTGACCAGCTTATTGATGTTCTTGAAATTCACACGCCCCAATCTTCTATGCCATTGATGTGCTTCTTCCATTGTTGCTCTTGCAATCAAGCATGTTGCTCATTCAGCAGAATTAACATTCTTTAAATCTATGCAGTACACATCATTAGTTCTTGGTGCTCTCAGCATCACCAAGTTTCTATCTTCTAACTTAAAATCAGGAGAAAGTATGAGACATTCTGTGTCAAAGAATAACATAGGGTACTTTTTATCACAAATCTGAGAGACTGACAAAAGATTGAATTTGAGCTCCTTCACATATCTAACATCCTCAAAATCAATGTTTCCTGCCTTGATTGTTCCTTTGCCAGTTATTCTTCCTCCATCAGGATCATTTCCAAATGCAACTTTTCCTCGAAAATAAGCTTTAAAATCTAACAAGAGCTCCTTTTCTCCTGTCATACTTCTAGAGCAACCACTATCTACAATAAGATGATCTTTAAGCTCCTCTGCTGGGTTGCCCTGCATACACATGAAAAAGGTTAGTTAATTTTAGGAACCCAAGCCATTACTAACTTGTGTTCCCCTTGTGGAGTGACATACTCAAATTCTTTGAGTATGTAATCACCACTGTCTTTGAAAACATGATCAAGAATTATGGTTTTTGTTTCCAAAACTGTTGATTTATCATGATCAATTTTCCCTTTTTCACCCTTAACCTCTGAAAGTACTGATTCTTCCCTAGCAGTAATTTCTTTCTTAACCCATTTAGTTGTAACTTTTGGAGTTGGGGTCTGTGTTCTAGCATCTTTTCTTGTGTTGTAAGGCCTTCTAGGTTTGTAGTAGTTGAATCTCATAGGTCTTACACTTGAATGTTTGCTAGAAGTATCTTGGTTTGGGAACTTTCTATCAGTACTTTATGAAGGTACTGAGGGTTTGGAGTATGACCTTTTCTGATGAGGGTACCTATAATCTTTTGAGAAATTACTATGGTTAACCCTATTTGTGTAATTCCAAACTGGTTTGTTGTCCCTTGGCTTATTCTCCCTATGACTTGGTTGTGCAGTTCTGATCTTTGGATATTTACTTAAGTATTCTGAATGATAGTCACAGTCTTTAATCAAATGATGAGGACTATAACATACATAACAGACTTTTGGACCAATATCCCCAAATCCCTTTCCATAAGGTTTTCTAAAATTAGTAGTATTTTGAAAGTATTTTCTTGGAGGTACTGCTGAGTAATCAACAGTACTTTGAAAAGTGTTTGAAGGTACTGCTTGTTTTGAAAACTTTTTCTCATCAACCTTAGGTGCTTCAACATATTTTTCTAAAGTTTCAGGATTGGATTGACTTTTAAGCTTTTTCCTAAACTCTAGATTATCTACCCCATAACAAGAAACATCTTTTCTAGGTGGTTGAAAGCTACCTGGGGGATTAGGAACTGCATTATATCCCTTATCTTTCTTAAATTCAGGAGGTGTTGGACTAGGGTATTCCTCATCACTAGATGTGTTTTCATCTAAACTTATGAACTCTTCATCACTAGTGGAGGTATCTACTGTAAGATTTGGTTCCTTACCCTTAAATGGAATGCCTTCATTGCTATTATAACAACCTAAATTATTTAACGAGAATGGAATAATTATAATACGGGCTATAATTTAAAACTTTAAGCTACGAAAATAAAACGAAACATTTAAAATAATTCGTCACGACTTTGACATGTTACGAGTTTCATCGGGCCGTTGGATATTTCATTTTGGGGCCGGTGTTATTTAATTTATTGGGCTGTCTATAACTAAATTAAATTTGAACATGGTTGAGCCGGTTTTAATTTTTGCTTTGGGCTACTCCTTCACTCAACAAAACATCTCATTAAAAGATGTTTTAACTTGGCTATATCACATGTCTAAAATTCATAGGACCCGGGTGCCATATATTACATTTTTTTTTCAACTTGACTATATTTAAAAGATGGGATAACGTGCATATTTGAACAAAATTTGGTCATCCTCTGATCCCATTAGAACCGGTATTTTCTCCTCCTCATTCTCTTTAAAACCGGACTAAAGCAACCACCCCTCTCCTCCATAAAAAGATACGATCTTTTCTTTCCCCCATTTCACACAAGATTGAAACCTAATATACTACTAAAAAATTTGCTAATTCTCTGCTCCAAGATAAAAAGTATTCGAAAGTTGGTGGTCTCAGGTGGTTGTATGAATTTCACAAGCCTTATTCTTCCATTCATTTTTTCTTTTATATCAACCAAGTATGACCACAATTCCTCTCATTAAGTAAACCCTAAAATACACATACAAACTGGCTGTCAATTTTTCCAAGAAGATCAAGTACAAAGGTGGTTTGGCGTTTTAGATTGTGGTGATCAGTTGGTGTCTAGCGAGGTGGGTGAGCATTAGATCGAGTTTGTTTCGGGTTACACAGTTTGGTTTCGTTAGCAGAAGGATAAGGTTTTGGTTCGTGATTAGTTGGAGTTTGTGTTAGCGTTCACGTTCGAGTGTGGTCACAACTGTTTAAGTTGGTGTTCAGTATCTGTTCGCGAGTTAATCTTGGTTGTGATTTTGTACGTGGCTTCAGTTCATGCTATAGAGTTTCGGCAGAAGTATGTTGGGATCGTGATTTGTGCGTGGGATGTATGTGCTCGATCAAGTTTTGGTGTGATCCTACGTTAGTAACACTTGCGTTCGTATACTAATTCGGTCTTGCACTCGCATTTCTTGATTCAGTCTCGATCTTTCGGACGACAAGAAGGTAAACTTTTAACTATCATCGACATAACTAACCTACATTAATCTTAATAAGTCATACGTATATACATAATAAGAACCGAAAATCGTATATCGCTATTAATAAAGGTCAAGTTGATGGCAGGTTCTATACATATTCGTGTGGTGTTTATGTATTTGTTTATGGGTCGCTAAATTCATATCGGTGTGAGTGCTCATGGCTACATTTCGAACTGTTGTTTGGATGATGCATATCTAATCTATAACTCTTTCACTTTGTGTAAAATTGTGACATATATAATAACTAAGAGCTGTTAAACTAAATACTCGAATAGAAAGATTGCATGAATATTGTCGTGTGTAGTGTGTGTATGCTAGTGTCGGTTTGGAACAAACATGATTACATGCTTGCGAATTAGTATGAAAAGAATCAGGAAATAATTTACGTGTTTATGTGAAGGTGTGCACGGGGATTAGAGGTTTTAAGGTCTACGTGTGTGTGGGGGGGCTAATCGCATAAAAGAGGAAAAAGTAGAGAGTTGGATTTGTTTGTGTTTCATGAGTTAATGTGGTACATGCATGGTATATTTCTGGGTCGTATGGGGCAAAAGGGAATGAAAGTGCATGCAGGTAATTATTGTGTCGTAGGTGTGTAGGTGTAGAGTAGTAAGTTACATGCATGATAGTGTGTGAGTGTTTTATGATATGGCTGTTAACATACATGTGTGTTTTGTCAAGATAATAGGTCGAAGGGTGTGGTTGTCATGTGGTTTGAAATAGTCATTAAACAAGTATTAAACATGTGATTGTGTATGTGTGTTCGGAAGGTGTTAGTGTTGACGAGTATTTTTGGTGTCGAGCTTTAAAAATCTATAAATGTGTTTAAGGTGTGCATTAAATCGACTAAATCCTAAATTGGTCACTTATAAAATTAAAGTTACATTACGAACCCTAAACTCTACTAAATTGGCAGAATAAACCCTAAACTATGATATTGGTAATATGGAGACTTTAATTATCATTTGCAACCCTAAGTTACCTAAATTGGAAAGTTACTTAATTTGGAAAGTTTCTAAAAATAGAAAGAAACCTAAAATGAGTAACCGAATTAAAAACGAGCTTATAAATAATAAGACAATCATTAATTCGTGTAGATTCGCTGAAGAAGGTGTAACTTCCTATCCTTATGTTCTGATATAGTTTCATCTGCGGTTTGAGGTACATATATTCTTCCCTTTTTAGTAGGGACTTCTCATGACTCTCTTGATCCTTGCCACTGCTATGATTCCCTTTCGATATGCCATTGCTATGATCCCTTTTGTTATGATCTTTTGATATGAGCTTCTGATAGGATCCTTCTAATATGAGCTTTGATATGATTTCTCTGATATGATTCGTTGATATGATTCCTTTGATATGATTCTATGATTTGATATCCGTCTGCTATTCATTTGCTATGATATGATTCAGTTCAGTTTGCTATGTTCTGTTGGATATGAGATGATTCTTTGATATGATATGATATGATATGTTCTGTTCTGATGCCCGAGTTTTTATTCTACTCATGGAGGTACCATGGGCGTGTCATTGAAGCACCAATGGCATGACACTTTCTCTGGAGGTGTGATTGATCCACGACGTCTCCATTTGATATGATATGTTATGAGCTCTGGATTATTATGATATGTATGATTTGCTTTGTAGGGGGCGTGGATGCATCCTAGGTATTCTGTTCTGTGTAGGGTGAATGTGAGTGTGTGCTTACACTTCTTCACATTTGGGAGCTCGCGACTCCATTTGGTACTAAGAGGTCTCCCCTCTTTATGCATGTAGGATTTGACGGATATGTGATTATGTGATTTGAGACCTATTCGAGTATCTTGTTAGGTCGGCTCGTGGCTTTCCTATGTTTCTTTGTGTCTATTCGAGTATCTCGATAGACAAGCCTTTGTTCTAGCTACTCATGTGATTCTGGTTACTATATGATTCATATTACCATTTGATTCTTCATATTCTTTATTCAGTTGACTTATTTTACTTGTTCGGTTATCGTTGATCTCTTATGCATTTGACAGATGATATTCATTTCAGCAGGAGCTTATGATTTCCTTTTCCTATACTTATCTACGTTTCGATTATTCATTTTGTTATATATCTGTTCACTGGGCTTTTTAAGCTCAGCCGCATTTCTTTTCCTGCGGCAAGTTATAGGTTGGAAGCTAGGTTTGAGTGAAGAGTGCATAGGAGCACTTAGTGGACCACCCTGATGATTAGACACCCATTTGCTCTGGATTAGACTTGGATTTGGATTCACTTAGATTAGTTTGGTTTTATATTTCAGTTTTGGAACTCATCTTGTATAGAGTTAGTATTTCTTTATTATCTTAGAATACCTTTGTAACTTTTATGTTTATAAGTCTTCCGCTTGCGTTTGTATGTTCTGATGGACACTATAATGTGGCATTTTGACCCGTGTAGGGTTGGGGTGTTACAATTATGGTATCAGAGCTCAGGCTGCGACTTGTAGTACATAATTTATGGCCTGTGAAGCTTTGGACCCTTAGGTTTACACCTTAGAAGCTTTAGGAATAACTTTGGAAGGTTTTGCCTTAAGTTTCTCCCCTTAAAAGCTTTAGTATGACCGGTGAGGATTGGGTAGATATATGATCAGACGTTGGTTTTCTTGCTTCCGCTTTACTCTGATTTATGCCTTTGCTTTTCGTTAAGCTCTTACTAGATCATTCGTTTCGGAGACTTAGATGACTTATCAGGATTCGCGACATGCGTTTAGGATGCCTTTAGACTTAGTAGTGTGCTTCATAGGTTTCATTCTATGAAGTTATCCTTTTGAACCTCGATTCTTGATTCGTTTGACATTTGTTTAGATGCCTTTTGTTCATTCGGATATTCGCGTACGTATGAATCCTACTTGTTCGACACATTCTATGACTTCTCCCTGCTTTTGATTCTTTCTTCAATGCTGATTTTTTTGACCTTACCTATTCTACCCCTATGAACGTTTTGTGATTTTTCATCGTGTATATTCGATTGTCCGATGCGTTCTGGAGATATTTGGAGACGATTTTTGTTGTGCTAATCTGTTTACATTGGAGATGTTCGATTTGATGTTATTTTGGACTTTGATATGTTACCTGAGTATTATGATGATGACGACTGCCATTTTATGTTTGTCACCTTGGACATCTTGTTTAGTTCATATTGATGCGTGGGGATTGCACCAGGCTTTACCTCTCGAGGGATCTCGAGAAGCTTACAACCCCCACCAGGCAGTGTACCTGATCGTTGTAGTATAGTATAGTGACAAGTACCGGGGGATTGATCGTTCAGCTTGGGAATAGTGTCGCTAGGATTAGAAAACCTAAAGACTAGGTCTAGAGATGAGGGGTGATTCTTTTTGTATTTTTATATTTTATGAAAAGCAAGTAAAATCTCGGTTTTTAGAAGAGTTGGACGGAATTAGTTGCTAGTCAACTAACCCAATAACTAAGATGCAATCAAAATAAAATACTAAAAATGAAAATAAACTAAATTATACTAGAGGTGTGAGCAATATATGGGAGAATTGTGTTTACTTAGATTTCACTACTCCCTAGATATCTTTTACAGGTTAGTTACTTGTTACAGTTGCGTAGATGACGGATTGTATTCCTTAATACCATTCATGGGGTGGCGTACTTACTTCCCCAATCCTATAAGCTCCTACTTCACTCCTATGTCGAGCCGGCTAAGAAGCTCCTAACATGGGATCACTAGAATTCGCTCATGCATTAAACACAATCATAAAAACCTAGTACACATCGGTTCATGTTTCTTAAGACGTTCAAGCATGTTACACAATGGAGATCTGCCAGTTTTCTTAAGCCTAACATTGAAAGCATTCATCCAATACAACTATAAACAAGCAATCAACCTATAATCAACATCTAGGTTTCATTACATCTAAGCAAAAACATGAAAGATCTGGCCTAGCATGTTAAAATCAAGATAAGCATAAGATATATTCAAACAACACATAGACATATTGAATGAATTGAAAGAGGACTTATCTTAATTGAACATGAAAGGTTTCAAGGGGTGAAAACCCTTGAAAATACTGTTACAAACGACCTAGGGTTTATTAGGTTCGACCCTAGTATTCTCCACACAAGTTCCTCTCTTAATGAATGAAAAATAGAAAAGTATATATAGATTTTGTGAGGTGACGGCGTCAAGAGTACATGTCTGACGCCGTCATCTCGCCGCCAAATATATTCTCGGACTGCCTAGATCTGGGTTTGACGCCGTCACGTGTATTCCTTTTGCAGGCCATCACTAAAATTACTCTTGACGCCCTTCTCTTGACGCCTTCAGGTTTTCTTTGGGTCGTCATGGATTTTACTCCTGACGCCGTCACAATTTCCTTCACTTTTATGCTCCAAAAACGTCCAAAATGCTTCCTTTTCCAGAATTCACTCCCAAAGTACCTAAAATCACAAAAGGAACGATTTAGGGTAATATTTGATCAAATAAATTCAATTCCGGGCTTAAATGACCCCCTAAAAACGGTTCATTTTTCGCCTCATCATATACCCTTACACTTGAGATTTGCTTGTCCTCAAGCAAATGCGCTTTTATTCTAATCAAAATACAAGTTAGGGGTCATTTAACACTAATATAAAAGTAATTACAACAAATAATCGTTCCACTAAAGACCAAAGACAAGCACGGAGGTCATACACTAGCACCTCATAAATAGTGTTTAGATACTCACATCTCTCGGGGTGTAATAAAGTAATATCACAATATGGAAATGGAAAACATCTCTCACTACCTGTCATAGCAAAATAGATTACCATAGGCTTGGGAAAGGATCAAACCTCCACCACATGGCGTAAGCACCTAGGATAAACTATCAAAGAGGTCTTTTAAAGGGTTGTAACGTTAGGTGTAGGGATATGGAATACACGGTTTTGTTGGATATACGCAGTTTTTGCTGGTGGCTAGTTAACAATCTTGGTTAATTACATGTACAATGTGGCGTTGCTAAGCCAAGACTAGACTCGACTTAAGCTAATAAATCAAAAATAACAAAAACATAAAATAAACATAGAATGAAACGGGATGGTAGTCCGTATGTTTTTCTCTTTTCTTTTTCTTTTTCTATTTTTTTTTATTTTTCTTGATTTTTTTGATTTTTTTTTTCTTTTTTTATTTATTTATTTATTTATTTTTGCATACACTTTTACCCTACCATCCAAAATAATACATCATAGGGAATAAATATTTCCCTTACACTTGAATTTTTACATACTTTACAATAAACTAATCTAATGACTCGAATTAAGATAATCAAAACACTTGGAGTACTTTTAAGATTAACACACATACAGGGGTAATAATATGATGTTCTTCCCCATTACTCCATAAAATATGTACTTTACCCATGAGTCTCAATCGTCCCAAAACAATATGTACAAGGATATGACTCGACTTAGCAACCATGTAATCAATTAGATAATTAACTTAGGGTTTAACAAATAATAATAATGCACTAAAGATGAGTGCATACACGGAAGGCTAAGGCGATTTGGGTGTACATTTAAGTGGGGTGTAACAAATTCTTCCTTTAAGTAAGATGCTTAAAGTTAGAAACGAAAAGATAGGCTCGGAGGGGTGTACTAGGGGTTTCGTGTACTAAAAATGAGTACAACGCTAATGGTGTGGGAAAAATTAATTGACTTAACTAGCCAAGCAATATGACTTAAATGGTCAAGTAATTATGATACGGGTTTAACACAAGGGTGATCCTAATGCCTCTTATCATGTAGTAAATCCTACTACACGAGTGTAGTCTCACTAGCGGTCTCGGGATGCATCACTAACGCAAGTTCTAGAATCTAAATGCTACCGGTACACTCATAAGCACTAATAATAAATGCTTTTCCTATCAAATCTAAAGGCGAACCTCACATATTTGGGTGGAAAATTTTTCTGAATAGTACGGTTTTGTGCTAGTCATACAATCTCCTATCCATGATACGCTTGCTATGGCTAAAGTTTCACTCCTAAATGTTGTAAAAAATTTTAAATTTGGCGCTAAAATTACACTAACAAGTATTTCTCTTAGTTTTATTACACATCTACCATCAAACAAACAAACTCAAGCGAAAGTGTATCTGTAAGGTATCATCATTTTACCCTCCCCTTACACTTAGGATGAACATTGTCCCCAATGTTCAAGTAAAGAACGTAAAAGTGATATAAGTAAAACGAATGAAATTAAATACTCCCTTGATTCGCTCGGTATGGATAATAAGGTAGCCAGGTTAGATCTTCCTCCAAGAAAATGAACAATCAAAGCTTCCCTTCCAGAATATAAATCATCTTCTTGTCATACATAACCTGTAAAACCTGAGAAAACTGACAAGGCAACCTTGCGTAAAATCGGCGGCAATCTATATATGCTAACAAATCCTAGAAAACAAAATAAGATATAATGCTTGTGGAATGATGTTTGCAGATTTCCTGGAGATTATAAAACTAAAGATTCAACAAAAACTTTAAGACTCCGTTAGAAAAACAAAACTGGTAAAATTTCCAGAATTTATACGTGACGCCGTCAAGAATAAACTCGTGACTCCGTCAGAAGTGACCTGTAGAAATTCTTATGTTAAGTTTCCGGAAAATTTCTGGAAAAACTTCGTCCTACTTCCTGGAAAATCTTGCAAAACATCATTATGACTCGATACAAGCATTTGACTCTAACAAATACGAATATACATGTTCACTTAATATTGTGGAGAATCATGATCAGTTTTGTTTCTTAAATACATATTTGGGGTTTCCCCTTACACTTATCTTTTGTGAAATACCTTTGGATGAAGTTAAGACTAGGCCAAACAACAAAATAAAGTATTTTCACCATTTTAGTTTGAAACATGATCTACCAACAATAAAAATAAAGCATGCATACGGAAGCAAATAACAATCAAACAAAACAAAAATCACACAAAACATGGGTTGCCTCCCAAGAAGCGATTTTCTTTATTTACGAGTCTTGTAGCTAGACTCAAGGTCATGGGTTACTACGTGATTCGGGTGAGTTCCTCATTGAGCACATCTTTGGGATCAAACTTAGGTTTTAACTTCCTATCGGTTTTCTTAGTACGGTATGACCTTTCAAACTTTTCTCCATCCGGATCATACAAAATCATCTTCATATGCCATGATCCGTCACCTTCATTAGGTGGCTTGTCCCACCTCCATTTACACTTATCTCCCTTTCTTTTCCACTTGTTCATCTCTATATTAGTAGGCATTATGCTTAAGAACTCAATCATCTTCCTAAAGACTAAGGGGTCTTCATCTCTAGCTATGAGTTGCTCCACCGAATGTGTCTTATCGATGAAATCTTTTTCTAGATAGAATGGGCGTTGAGGTCCTATAAAGTTCCTTTCTATCCAGGGTCCATATCTAGATGGTCTCCTATTCATCTCTACCCAATGTGGTGTCGGTTCATCCTCACAATCGTAGCTAAGTTTCTTAACATCATATATCGACCAAGAATCGCCCTCACCTACCGCTATCTTAGACTCTTTACAATCTATCATGGCGCTAGCGGTAACTAAAAATCCTCTTCCTACCAACAATGGGCATGTAGTGTCACTAACCATGTCTAGGACGTGAAAATCCGCTAAGATAGTTAACTTCCCTATGTGAACAACTACATCCTTAATCATTCCAACCGGGTGGGCAATACTCCCATCCGCTAGACCAATTAATACCTTCGTCTCCTCTAACTTTCCTAGTTTGAGAGTGGTGAAAAGGGATAAGGGAATCAAGTTGAGGCTTGACCCTAAATCGGATAGTGTGTCGAAAGCTTCGGATCTTCCTATCTTACAAGGTAAAACAAATATACCCGGATCATCAAGCTTTTTAGGCAACTTGTTTTGAACGAAGGCGGTCCCATTATTACCTAGTTTAAACTTCTCATACTTTTCTAGGAGGGCACTATAGTAGAGAGCACGGGCTAAGACATCAATGACGGGGCGTTCAAGGTGAAGCTCCTTGAATTCATCGTCAAGGTTTTGCGTAGGAGGTGTTTCAACTATGCTTTTGACCGGTTTTATATCGGGTGTTTTATTTGATTGGTCCTTTTGAAGAATTTGGTTTTGCTTGAAACACGTGCTCGTTGATTTAACCAAGTAGTATTGCGGACAAGAAGTGGGTGACGAAACTGATGATATGGAATTAACGTTGAGTTTCGGGTTCCTGACCGTGTCGCTTGGGAGTGCTCCCATTTCATCGTCATTGAGAACTTTCAACAATGTGTCAATTTTGGTGGTCATCTCGCTTTGCTTTTATTTGAAATCGGCTTCAAACTTAGATATGCGAGCCTCTTGAGATGCCATAAACTTGGACATCAATCCTTCAAGATTGTTGGTACTACCATAGTTGTTAGAAGGATTGTTGTTGAAAGTACGGTTGGAGGGTGGACCGTTTGGTTGGTAACGATTAGGCGGATTGGAAGAATTGGCTTGGTTTTGTTTCCACCTAAGGTTTGGGTGATTTTTCCAAGAAGGGTTGTAGGAATCACCATACGGGTTTGGCTCGGGTTTGAAAGTGTACCACTTATCTCCCGCTTTGTCGGTACGCGAAGGTGCGTAGTCCGCAAAAGCTGTTCCGGGGAGTTCCACACAATCACGAGTGTCATGGGGACCACTACATAATTCGCATGAAGAAGTGATTTTGTTCACTTGGCTTGAAGGCTTAGGAGCTTCGTAAGATTTCATGAGAAACTTGACTTGGTCCTCAAGTTCCATGATCCTACGGTCGGAAGTGCTAGAATTATTAGAAGGCAAAGATATTGCCTTGACCGTTTTGTTCAAATCACGGGGATCATTCCAACTTTCGTTGTCATAGAGAGCAAGATCTTCTATGAGTTCCCATGATTGTTCCACACTTAGATCACGTAGCTTACCACCAGCCGATTGGTCAATGGCTCGCCTTGTGGAGAGATCGATATGGTCATAGAAGATTTAGACTTGGAGCCAAAGATCTATGCCATGATGAGGGACTTTTTGGAGTAAGTCCTTGAATCGAGTCCATGCTTCATATAGAGTTTCACCTTGACGTTGTTGGAACATCAAGATATCATTTCTAAGCTTGGTAGTTCTCCCCGGTGGGAAAAATTGAGCAAGGAAACGAGTGGTGAGATCATCCCATGAGGTGATGGATCCCGCGGGTAAACGTTTAAGCCATTGACTAGCTTGATCACGTAGAGAGAATTGGAATAGGCGTAATCGGGTCGACTCTCTAGTTGTAGCATCAAGGTCTATAGAATCTACGATTTTAAGGAAGTCCTTGAGATGTTGATTTGGATCTTCGGAACGAAGTCCATGGAATACACATCCGCTTTGCACCAACCGGATGGTGTCGGATCGTAAGGGAGACACATTGGCTCCTTGGGTGAGCTCAATGGTGTTTCGATAGCCTTGGTGGCCAGGTCGGGAATACTCTCCTAGGGTTCGGGGCCTAAGAGGTTGATTAGCTAGTGGTGGGTTTTGTGGGTGGTCTTGTTGTGGTGGGATGATGGGTTCAAAGATGTTACCATCGTCCATGATGTCGGATGGCGAAGAGTTACGAACAAAAACACGAAGAAATAAGATACACTAAAGAGAACCTAAAAATAAAAATAAAATCTTACTAGAAAGGAATCTAGCAAGTAGACCTAATAAAAAGAAATCCTAACCTAGACAATAACTATTCCCCGGCAGCGGCGCCAAAAACTTGATGCGTGGGGATTGCACCAGGCTTTACCTCTCGAGGGATCTCGAGAAGCTTACAACCCCCACCAGGCATTGTACCTGATCGTTGTAGTATAGTATAGTGACAAGTACCGGGGGATTGATCGTTCAGCTTGGGAATAGTGTCGCTAGGATTAGAAAACCTAAAGACTAGGTCTAGAGATGAGGGATGATTCTTTTTGTATTTTTATATTTTATGAAAAGCAACTAAAATCTCGGTTTTTAGAGGAGTTGGGCAGAATTAGTTGCTAGTCAACTAACCCAATAACTAAGATGCAATCAAAATAAAATACTAAAAATGAAAATAAACTAAATTATACTAGAGGTGTGAGCAATATATGGGAGAATTGTGTTTACTTAGATTTCACTACTCCCTAGATATCTTTTACAGGTTAGTTACTTGTTACAGTTGCGTGGATGACAGATTGTATTCCTTAATACCATTCATGGGGTGGCGTACTTACATCCCCAATCCTATAAGCTCCTACTTCACTCCTATGTCGAGCCGGCTAAGAAGCTCCTAACATGGGATCACTAGAATTCGCTCATGCATTAAACACAATCATAAAAACCTAGTACACATCGGTTCATGTTTCTTAAGACGTTCAAGCATGTTACACAATGGAGATCTGCCAGTTTTCTTAAGCCTAACATTGAAATCATTCATCCAATACAACTATAAACAAGCAATCAACCTATAATCAACATCTAGGTTTCATTACATCTAAGCAAACACGTGAAAGATCTAGCCTAGCATGTTAAAATCAAGATAAGCATAAGATATATTCAAACAACACATAGACATATTGAATGAATTGAAAGAGGACTTATCTTAATTGAACATGAAAGGTTTTAAGGGGTGAAAACCCTTGAAAATACTGTTACAAACGACCTAGGGTTTATTAGGTTCGACCCTAGTATTCTCCACACAAGTTCCTCTCTTAATGAATGAAAAATAGAAAAGTATATATAGATTTTGTGAGGTGACGGCGTCAAGAGTACATGTCTGACGCCGTCATCTCGCCGCCAAATAAATTCTCGGACTGCCTAGATCTGGGTTTGACGCCGTAACGTGTATTCCTTTTGCAGGCCTTCACCAAAATTACTCTTGACGCCCTTCTCCTGACGCCTTCAGGTTTTCTCTAGGTCGTCATGGATTTTACTCCTGACGCCATCACAATTTCCTTCTTGACGCAGTCAGGTACTGTTCTCAGAATAGAAAATTAAGTCTTTGCCGTTTTCTTCACTTTTATGCTCCAAAAACGTTCAAAATGCTTCCTTTTCTAGAATTCACTCCCAAAGTACCTAAAATCACAAAAGGAACGATTTAGGGCAATATTTGATCAAATAAATTCAATTCCGGGCTTAAATGACCCCCTAAAAATGGTTCATTTTTTGCCTCATCACATATTCTACACCATGATTCTTAACCTGATAATCATTTATGACCACCTTGTTCTAAAACTCGTGCGTTGATTTCCCACTGCTATGAAGATACTTCTCTGATGAAACTCGCCTCGAGAGTTATTCAATTTGTTTGGAACGTTCGATGTGTATCTTTGATGTGCTTATGTTTTATTCGGGAGGAAGAACGATGATAGCATGAAGTTGTAGATTGATTTCTGGAAGCTAAATCGTATAATGTTTTGTGTGAAGGAGCGAAATATTCCTAGAATTGTTTTCTGTATTCGTTATGATCTCTATTAGCGTTGTGTTGCCAATTGTATTGGTTACTACTCCGACTATTCCTATGGATTTGATAAATCGTGTCTTTCATGAATACTTGGACCATTTGTCATAGTATGACATATTGTATTTTTGAGGACGAAAGAGAAGCACGAGAATCATCTTTGTATTTTTGTGTTGACATTTCTACGTCAGAAAAAGCCTATGTGATATTTCTCAAAGAATAACTTTTGTTGGAGGAAGCTTGAGAGGATGATTTGAGAAGCTGGAAGGAGATTTGTTCTACTCAAAGAGGAAGACGATAGAAGATCATCTATGTTAGAAGACTGAAGGAAACAGTTTTGATTGAAGCACCAGTTCTATCGACTCTAATCATCTTAGTTATACTAAATGTATAGAGTCTTGAAGCAGGAGCTGGACGGAATGGTATGAAGACGGTGGTGACTACGTTGGTGATTTCCATGCACAAGAGGAAGAACAACGCGAATTGAGTAGCAGTGGATCGTGTGACTAGGGCGGCTCGCTTGGAAGATCGGCAGAGATTCCTTTCGGCTGAAGATCATTCGAGCTACATGGCCCACCTATAATGACCGTGATAGAGAATCGCGTTTTGCTTCACACTTTTAGAAGAGGTGCCAAAGACTATAAGGATATGACTCGGGATGTTAGTACGACTTCTCATCTTCATGTGGATTGACAGACATAATAACTAATTAGACTTGGAAGATGTGTTGAGTGGGAAATTTGACAAGTGTTTAGTTCGGTTGTGTTTGCTCACTAGGAAAGATGGCATGCAAGTGACAAGAGGTTCTTTTAGAATGAAGATTTGGAATACTTTTGATTGGAATAAGGCCGTAGTACTACTTACTGAAGGTTTTGAACCGATTTCAGCAACTAATGGATTAGTTATTATTGTGGAACAGAAATTTGGAATTTAGACTGGGAGTTGTGGTTCCGTATGATTATTCTGCACAGAAAAGTTAGACGTCTTGGCATTTGAGGAAACTTTAGTTCGTGACACGTTAGATCTTGGATACATTCTTATTTGTACGATTATTCTACCTATTCTGTTATGCCTTCTAATATGTTTTGACACTCTGAGTTGTGATTTTGATCGTCAGTACGAATAGGTTATCCATCTCTTTATGAGACTCTTGATACGTTTGATGATTCGATTTTTGCTCCTCTGAATTTGGCAAGTTCCTTTGTTCGTTCAGAATTTGGTAGGAGTTGATGAAGATTTATCATTTAGTACTCTTTGCTTGCCTCGTAGGTATATGTGTTTCATGTATCTCTTTGTGAGATTTCAACTATCATCTGTCATATGTGATCTGCTACACATTTGTTTCATATTTGCTGGAATCAGATTTGTTATGATTTGTGTTCTGTGGAGAGCCTGGGGCTATCGTTGTCATCGAGATCGAGTCATGAGAAAATATTTTTTTTGTAAAGCTTCTATTGGAAGGACCTCCCCGAGCATGAGGTTAATTGTGACGTTCTTTTGTGATTTGCTACGTCTCCGTCTAACTTTTGCGACTTGAAATTTCGCGGACGAAATTTTTGTTTTTAGAGGGGAAGAATTATAACAACCTAAATTATTTAACGAGAATGGAATAATTATAATACGGGCTATAATTTAAAACTTTAAGCTACGAAAATAAAATGACACATTTAAAATAATTCGTCACGACTTTGACATGTTACGAGTTTCATCGGGCCGTTGGATATTTCATTTTGGGGCCGGTGTTATTTAATTTATTGGGCTGTCTATAACTAAATTAAATTTGATCATGGTTGAGCCGATTTTAATTTTTGCTTTGGGCTACTCCTTCACTCAACAAAACATCTCATTAAAAGATGTTTTAACTTGGCTATATCACACGTCTAAAATTCATAGGACCCGGGTGCCATATATTACATTTTTTTTTCAACTTGACTATATTTAAAAGATGGGATAACATGCATATTTGAACAAAACTTGGTCATCCTCTGATCCCATTAGAACCCGTATTTTCTCCTCCTCATTCTCTTTAAAACCGGACTAAAGCAACCACCCCTCTCCTCCATAAAAAGATACGATCTTTTCTTTCCCCCATTTCACACAAGATTGAAACCTAATATACTACTAAAAAATTTGCTAATTCTCTGCTCCAAGATAAAAAGTATTCGAAAGTTGGTGGTCTCAGGTGGTTGTATGAATTTCACAAGCCTTATTCTCCCATTCATTTTTCTTTTATATCAAACAAGTATGACCACATTTCCTCTCATTAAGTAAACCCTAAAATACACATACAAACCGGCTGTCAATTTTTCCAAGAAGATCAAGTACGAAGGTGGTTTGGCGTTTTAGCTTGTGGTGATCAGTTGGTGTCTAGCGAGGTGGGTGAGCATTAGATTGAGTTTGTTTTGGGTTACACAGTTTGGTTTCGTTAGCAGAAGGATAAGGTTTTGGTTCGTGATTAGTTGGAGTTTGTGTTAGCGTTCATGATTGAGTGTGGTCACAACTGTTTTAGTTGGTGTTCAGTATGTGTTCGCGAATTAATCTTGGTTGTGATTTCGTGCGTGGCTTCAGTTCATGCTATAGAGTTTCGGCAGAAGTATGTTGGGATCATGATTTATGCGTGGGATGGATGTGCTCGATCAAGTTTTGGTGTCATCCTACATCAATAACACTTGCGTTCGTATACTGATTCAGTCTTGCACTCGCATTTCTTGATTCAGTCTCGATCTTTCGTACGACAAGAAGGTAAACTTTTAACTATCATCGACATAACTAACCTACATTAATCTTAATAAGTTATACATATATACATAATAAGAACCGAAAATCGTATATCGCTATTAATAAAGGTCGAGTTGATGGCAGGTTCTATACATATTCGTGTGGTGTTTATGTATTTGTTTATGGGTCGCTAAATTCATATCGGTGTGAGTGCTCATGGCTACAATTCGAACTATTGTTTGGATGATGCATATCTAATCTATAACTCTTTCACTTTGTGTAAAATTGTGACATATATAATAACTAAGAGCTGTTAAACTAAATACTCGAATAGAAAGATTGCATGAATATTGTCGTGTGTAGTGTGTGTATGCTAGTGTCGGTTTGGAACAAACATGATTACATGCTTGCAAATTAGTATGAAAAGAATCAGGAAATAATTGTCGTGTTTGTGTGAAGGTGTGCATGGGGATTAGAGGTTTTAAGGTCTACGTGTGTGTGGGGGGGCTAATCACATAAAAGAGGAAAAAGTAGAGAGTTGGATTTGTTTGTGTTTCATGAGTTAATGTGGTACGTGCATGGTATATTTCTGGGTCGTATGGGGCAAAAGGGAATGAAAGTGTATGCAGGTAATTATCGTGTCGTAGGTGTGTAGGTGTAGAGTAGTAAGTTACATGCATGATAGTGTGTGAGTGTGTTATGATATGGCTGTTAACATACATGTGTGTTTTGTCAAGATAATAGGTCGAAGGGTGTGGTTGTCATGTGGTTTGAAATAGTCATTAAACAAGTATTAAACATGTGAATGTGTATGTGTGTTCGGAAGGTGTTAGTGTTGACGAGTATGTTTGGTGTTGAGCTTTATAAATCCATAACTGTGTTTAAGGTGTGCATTAAATCGACCAAATCCTAAATTGGTCACTTATAAAATTAAAGTTACATTACGAACCCTAAACTCTACTAAATTGGCAGAATAAACCCTAAACTATGATATTGGAAATATGAAGACAATTATCATTTGCAACCCTAAGTTACCTAAATTGGAAAGTTACTTAATTTGGAAAGATTCTAAAAATAGAAAGAAACCTAAAATGAGTATCCTGATTAAAAACGAGCTTATAAATAATAAGACAATCATTAATTTGTGTAGATTCGCTGAAGAAGGTGTAATTTCCTATCCTTATGTTCTGATATGGTTTCATCTGCGGTTTGAGGTACATATATTCTTCCCTTTTCAGTAGGGACTTCTCATGACTCTCTTGATCCTTGCCACTGCTATGATTCCCTTTCGATATGCCATTGCTATGATCCCTTTTGTTATGATCTTTTGATATAAGCTACTGATACGATCCTTCAGATATGAGCTTTGATATGATTTGTCTTATATGATTCCTTTGATATGATTCTATGATTTGATATCCGTCTGCTATTCGTTTGCTATGATATGATTCAATTCAGTTTGCTATGTTCTGTTGGATATGAGATGATTCTTCGATATGTTATGATATGATATGTTCTGTTCTGATGCCCGAGTTTTTATTCTACTCATGGAGGTACCATGGGCGTGTCATTGAAGCACCAATGGCATCACACTTTCTCTGGAGGTGTGATTGATCCACGGCGTCCCCATTTGATATGATATGTTATGAGCTCTGGATTATTATGATATATATGATTTGCTTTGTAGGGGGGCGTATGGATGCATCCTAGGTATTCTGTTCTGTGTAGGGTGAATGTGAGTGTGTGCTTACACTTCTTCATGTTTGGGAGCTCGCGACTCCATTTGGTACTAAGAGGTCTCCCCTCTTTGTGCATGTAGGATTTGACGGATATGTGATTATGTGATTTGAAACCTATTCGAGTATCTCGTTAGGTCGGCTCGTGGCTTTCCTATATTTCTTTGTGTCTATTCGAGTATCTCGTTAGACAAGCCTTTGTTCTAGCTACTCATGTGATTCTGGTTACTATATGATTCGTATTACCATTTGATTCTTCATATTCTTTATTCAGTTGACTTATGATACTTGTTCGGTTATCGTTGATCTCTTATGCATTTGACAGATGATATTCATTTCAGCAGGAGCTTATGATTTCCTTTTCCTATACTTATCTACGTTTCGATTATTCATTTTGTTATATATCTGTTCACTGGGCTTTTTAAGCTCAGCCGCATTTCTTTTCCTGCGGCAGGTTATAGGTTGGAAGCTAGGTTTGAGTGAAGAGTGCATAGGAGCGCTTAGTGGACCACCCTGATGATTAGACACCCATTTGCTCTGGATTAGACTTGGATTTAGATTCACTTAGATTAGTTTGGTTTTATATTTCAGTTTTGGAACTCGTCTTGTATAGAGTTAGTATTTCTTTATTATCTTAGAATACCATTGTAACTTTTATGTTTATAAGTCTTCCGCTTGCGTTTGTATGTTCTGATGGACACCATAATGTGGCATTTTGACCCGTGTTGGGTTAGGGTGTTACAGCTATCATTTTCATAACCTAGGCCAGTTTTAATGTTTGATGTTCTTTGCTTTTCAACAAATTGAACATGTGACAGACCTAATTCATTCCAAACAGCAAGTTTTTCTAATAACTTATCTCTCTCAGCAGTTACTTTCTCTAGTTCAGACACCTTACATCCTAGTTTCCATTCACTCAACTTAACTAGGTATTCCTGTTGCTTATATGTTTCAGCCCATGCTACTTCATTATTTTCATGTGTAATTATTTTGGCCTCCATTGACTCTAAAGTCAATTGATAGCCAGTTATCTCAGCCCTAGCCTTTTGAAATTTATCTCTTTCAGCTACATATTCACTAAGTAACTTTTGATACATATCATTGCACTTAGAGCATACCTCAGAGCTAGTGGATGAACTTGGTGAAGTAGCTACCATAGCAAGCTGAACAAGTGCTTCTTCAAACTCCATGCTCCAATCAAAGCTTCCTAGACCATCTCTTGACTCCAAAGCATCATATCCAGGCTCTTCATCAAATGCTATGCTCCAGTCTTCCAATGCAACCATTGAATAGGTTACAGGTTCATCATCAAACTCATTGGACCAATCAATCTCTGACAGATTCTCTTGAGCAACCAAAGCTTTTGGTTTTGGTTCAGTAATTGGAATCTCTTTTCTTTCAGGCTTGGGTGGTTCAATCATCTTGTTTGCTTGATACTTTGCAAATTTGCATTCCCTTGCAAAGTGACCAGTCCTTAGACAGTTGAAGCACTTAATCTTGGACTTATCAAATGTTATTCTCTGTTTAGCTATGAAATTGATGCCTTTTCCAGTCTTATTCACATACTTCTTGATCCTTGCAGTGAGCATGGCAACTTGCCATCTGATATCAATTTCTTCCAAAGCATCATCTTCTATTTGCAATACATCCTCTTAATAGGTTACAGGTAGAGATGCTTGTTGAGCAAAGAACGAACATAGAACTTCATCTGAGGTGGGGGTAATTGATTGTGATGAAGTGGTAGTGACCATTGTTGTACATGGAACCTGTGTTTCAGTCACAGTACTTTGGACAGGATAAGCAGTACCTTTGTTGGAAGTACTGCTTCTGTTTTCAGAAGAGACAAAAGATGTGTGCTAGAACCTGTAGTACCATTCATCTCATGCTCATACACCTTCAGATTGTTGTAGAGATCATCAAAGTCCATTGTATCTAGCCCTGGTTGTCCTTTGATCATAGTAGCAACTACATGCCATGCTGATGGCAAACTTCTCAGGAACTTCAAATTAGCATCTTCAACTGATGCCTCAGCATCATATAGTTCTAGCATACTCAGAAGATTTTGGAATCTTTCATAAGCAGAATCAAGACCTTCTCTTTCACCAACAGTGAAAGTTTCAAATTGTTGTTTCAACAAATTCCTATGCATCTTCTTGGAAGCATCATTACCTCCAAACTTCTTCTTAATTGCAGCCCATAGTTGTTTGGCATCCTTGGCATCATGAAACTTTAATAAGTGACCATCAGGAATAGCAGAGAGCAGTATGTTGAGAGCTTTGTCTTGATTTCTTTTAGTAGCAGCTGGTATGGTTGGTTTAGGTGGTGTTCGTTGTCCAGGAATCTCCACTGGTTCTTCAAGTTGCATGTTACCATTGACAATCACATCCCATAGTGCATGGTCTGTGATGGCAATGTACTGCCTCATCTTCATGGCCCATAAGTCATATTCTCCCTTCTTAACAATTGGAATTCTAACAGCAGTGATTGATGGAGCAGGTGCAGCCTCTGTCGACATCTTGAAGGATTTGTTAGTAAAATCGGTTTAAAGGTTTTTCTTCTTAATCAGAGTTTCGAACACAAGCTCTGATACCACTTGTTGGATCGAATGTACTCTGATCAAACTACTTTTCTAGCTTGTAAAGGTTTAATAATATTAAGTAAACTTAATACTATTAATATTGAAACACTGTTTAACCTTGTAAAGTATGCGGAATCTACTTAAAACAAAGCTTAAGAAGAACTTTTATATTAACCAAACTTTGAACCTGCTTTGTTACACAGATTCACTAACAATCCCTAACTAATATCGACTTTGAACAACTCTAAAACCTCCATCTACTAATACCTCTTAAGGCTCTTTATATAGATAACCTTAAGTCGGTTTACAACATATAACTTGAACGATAAGTCATTATCCCTAACTAATTCTAGAATATTCGTTCAATATTACACATTAATCCTTAGCTAATACTGCACATAAGTCCTTGTTTCCTTCGAAGTACTTTAAACATTCTTCAGTAAACAGCAGTACTTTGACTTTTATCTTCAGCAGTACTTTGACTTTATTCTTTATGCACCAGTACTTTGACATACAGAAGTACCTTGATCTTTTATATCCCAACAACAAATATTAGTGTGGTATGACAACTGGTGTTCTATGGGTCCTATTATCAATCCTATTGATCATAGAAGCATTTAAGATGCAAGGCTAGATAAGCTAAGCATTGTTGCCGATATGATCATTAATGGACAATGGAAATGGCCTATTGAATGGAATAATGATTTTCCTTTTCTGAGAAATATTGATTTTCCAGTTATAAGTGAAGATCAAGTTGACAAAGTTGTGTGGATAACAATGTTGGTGCAAGGAAATAGTTTAGTGCAAGGTGTGTTTATAATGACTTAAAAGGGCAATCTGTGGAAGTAAGGTGGAGTCCTTTAATTTGGTTTACACAATGCATTCCCAAACACTCCTTTATCTTATGGATGGCAATTCAGGAATAACTGCTTACACAAGATAAAATCAAAAGATGGGGGACTTATGATATGATGGTGTGCAGCTTGTGTAAGAGTAATGAGGAGTCTCACAATCATCTTTTCTTCCAATGCATCTTTTCTAATAAGATTTGGACTAATATGCTCACAATGGTGGGCTGCAGTATTGATGAAAACCAATGGAACAGTATCGTAGTCAACATTGCTGATATGCCTTGTAAGAACAGTATATGGAGTGTAGTAAGATGACTATGTCTTGTTGCTACAATCTATTATTTGTGGCAAGAAAGGAATTATAGGACCTTTAAAGATGAAGAAAGGAATTGGGAAGCTGTATTAAAAGTGATTTGTGAAACTGTCAAAACCAGACTTATGGGGTTGATAGTGAAAAAGTCAAATGCAATAAACAATGTGTCCACGCTTTGGAATGTCGAATGGGATAATACAACATAATATGGGGGCTGCTAATGGGATTCCTATAGAGTTGTCATATGGGTTTACAACAACAAGTTTCATTATGAATTGTTGCTATTTCTTTATTGGAATGTCTAAAAGGGGTGTTTGGATACATGGTTTAAAACAACAAATATCAAAAAATTGTTGCTATTTCTTTATTGTAGGCCATTACAATGATATGATACCTTGTACCTTGGAGTTATAACCGGTGTGGTTGTACCTATGGTAACCTCATATGCTATTTTCAGGTGGCCATGGGAGGGACTTAAACATATATGTATGGTTAAATAGGAGGCCTAATTCAGTATGAATGTACCATAAAGTAGGGCTATCATTATGAAGGGTAAATGGCTTGGGTTGATGGTGTATGATGGGTGGAGTAGAGAGGTGTGAAAGATGAACCTTCTTGGTCCACCCAAAACATTATCATAGGAGGTAATGGTTGGTCTTCCCTCAAGGAGTGCGTTCCAAAACAACTGAAGCCATATTTTAGAGATGAGAATGTAAGTTGTTTGGCATAGCCCTTGCTTGGAAGGGTAATGGGTTCCTAGTGATGCCTTCCTCCTTTCCTACTTTGATCACTGTGGTGGCAGGATGAGTGGTCTTGGTGGGAAGGAGTGAGGGAAATGTAGCTAGATGGTATGGTGCCACTAAAAATGTGAATTGAGATATAAGAAGGTATACTGAAGGAATGGGTATGAAATGCTCTATTTTTCTATGTTTTGTTTCTTGTCTGAGATCAGTTCTATCAGACAAATGTTGTTAGCCTATCAGATATCGGATGGTTAGTTTGCTTTGTATATGTTTCAGTTTTTATTCTAATTTGGGAATTGTCTCAAAGTCAACCTAGTAATTCTCACAATGTAAAATGGTTGGAAGTTAAAATAAATTCACCTTTGCACCAAAAAAGTATTTGAACATGTCAATACTTGAGACAAAACATGTCATCATTATTTGCACAACTCTTTCCCATAGTTAATTAAATACTTAGAAAACTTATCTAACGTTTGGTACGCTATATGGAATCTGATGATGTACCCTCCGAACAGGTCGAAGGACACCCCTTCGAGCCTGGTCGTAACCTTCATCTCGAAGGCTTAAGTCAGCCTCCTAAAATCTTCATTGGTGTCAAACTATTCATCTATGACATGGTTACCAATTGGGAATTTGCCAATCGAAGGTCCAAGCCCTTCGGGGTATGACCTCCGATGATATTAGGACGGAATATAGCTAAGACCAACTCTCACCTACATCCTCTCTTTCTCCTTGGCTTTCCCGCCAAGATAGGGAGAGTAGGACATTAAGCCCTAGCGGTTACCACAAATCATAGGATGCCCCTATGATCTCCTAAAGACGTGCAAGAGCTCTCGAAGGTTATTTTCATCCCTATAAATAGCTTTGATGGGCTGAGAACAATGGTAGGCAAACTTAACTCTCTCACTTTACAACAAACTTACCAAACTTATCATATCACATACTCATTCGCATGTCGTAGGTGGTTCACAGGGTCCAACCCATGAGCAATCACTTAATATAGTGTCTTCGTATTTCTTATTTAAGTTTAACAAAAATCTTGGCGCAACCCCAACACCCCTTACACCCTTCGATCATCATCACAAG
Source organism: Artemisia argyi (assembly GCA_030686995.1). Taxonomy (NCBI): domain Eukaryota; kingdom Viridiplantae; phylum Streptophyta; class Magnoliopsida; order Asterales; family Asteraceae; genus Artemisia; species Artemisia argyi. Next base: position 28,666,399 of record CM060677.1, on the reverse strand, counting down.
GCCTGGTTGTGCAATTTATTATACAATCAGTGGCGCCGTCCGTGGGACCCGCTATAATTGGTCTCATTATTCCCAAGTTTATAATCAGTCAACCACATTCACTACATTTCTGGCATGGATCGAGGGAGAGAAGATACTCCCCTGCCGGGTTTCTCGACCTTGAATCCAATACCAGTTAACGACCCTGACAACTTCCCCCAATTACCGTTTCCATGTTCACAACACGATCTCACCCCGAAGTAATACCCAATCATCATGCTTCAACATCAGCCAACCCAGGACCGGTCATTAGCCCAGCCTTTGTCAAAGCCAACTTCAAAGCATTGGAATCTCTATTAAGGGCTCGCAGGAGGCAAGCTCGAAATATAGAGATTCGAAGGAGTTTGAATACTCTAGTGATGATTATGACGAAGAGATAGAAATGGAGACTAGGACTCCGGCACAAGGGACAACACACTCATCCCTGACGATAGGGTCCTCTGTTGGTCGAAGGCTAGGCAGAAGGTCTGTTTGGTTCGAAGGAGTTCCTGAACGGGCTCCGACCAGGAGAGAAGGAGGAGTAGCCGAAGGTTCCAATGGAAGAAGCCAACGAAGGGAAGAGATGGAGGTGAATCTACCTCCGTTGTCAACAGCTCATCTTGGAATGACTGAAGCAGGGGTTCCATTGCAGCCTTCTCATGCATCCGGTGTAGAAGGCAATCCTCCTCCGTTAAACATGGGAGGAAACCTTCCTCCCATTGGTATGTACCCCCAGTTCCAAACTCAATCTTACCCTCAAGGTTTATATCCTCCCGTAAATGGGCAATCCAGTAACCATAGTCTCCCATAAACTTATGGGAACATACCCTTTGGACATCCTACGGTGTACCCTCCGTATACCATGGGAAATAGATATCCTTTTGGCATGAATACACCTTACCCTAACCAAAATCCAATGGGAGTACCCCCAAACCATAATCCATATAATGTTGTCCCCATGTATGCACCACCCTATAATTGCCTGTACTCAGAGTCTATGGGTTCCGCTACACCCTTCATAAGATGGATTGAAGACTACCCTTTGCCCGATGGGTTGAAAATGCCTGCATACATAGGCACTTATGATGGGAAGGGGGATCCGGACAATTTCCTACATTTGTTTGAAGGGGCTAGTAGAACGCAAAAGTGGGTTATGCCTATAGCCTCCCACATATATGTTTACATACATCCTACGAGATTCCGCTCGTATCTGGTGGAATGGACAGAAGCCAGACAGTGTTGTGAACCTTGATGACCTAAAGGCTAAGTTCCGATCGCATTTCAGCCAACAAAAGAAGTTCACAAGGACTCATTTAACGGTGCACAACATCAAACAAAGGGAGAATGAAAGCACAAGGGCTTTTGTCATGAGGTACACTGATGAAACTTTACAGATCTTGGGTCTACATGAAAATCAGCATATCTTTGGTTTCGTACATGTCTTACAAAATCAAAGCTTGGTGGAATTTCTATCGACTGACCTTCCGACAACATATAAGGGTTTAATGGAAAAGACTTATACTTGGATAGAAGCGAAGGAAGTATCTACCCCGAGGCACTCTTCATGGGAGGGATCAAAACACAAAGGCAAGAACAGAAACCTTCACTTTCGCAATTGTAAGGTCGGATTCTCCCTAAAATTATTGATAGGGAGAACTGCCATGCAGAAGATGGGTATTGTGGTATCCACCAGACACGCATCAGTAAAATTTCAAATAGCATATGGAATAGGAACTGTACTTTCCAGCTACAACCAGGGAAAGGCAAAAGATGTTGGTAAAAATATCAAAGAAAGTCCTAAAGAGCCTTTGAAAGTCATTATAAGTTGTGCAGATGCTGAAGAGCGCATTTTGATAAACGAGCTCTATCCGGAGCAATTAGTGGAAATAGGAAAACAACTCCCTACTAACTTCAAGACAGATTTGGAGAAACTGCTCAAAGCCAACAAAGACGTCTTTGCATGGATGTATTCAAACATGACAGGGGTTCCAAGGACACTTATGATCGATGGCAAGCCTTTCGGCACAGAGCACAAGCTTAATGAATTCAAACACATTAAACTAATTAAGCAGAAATGAACGCAACCACTTGTAAAGAGGTTGATGAGCTTGTACGAGCAAAAATACTTAGAGAAGTGAAATACCAAACCTGGGTAACAAAACCAGTTATGGTAAAAAAGAGTGACGGAGGGTGGTTTATGTGTGTCGACTTTACCGACATCAACAAAGCTAGCCCAAAAGATTGCTACCCTCTGCCAGAAATCGATTGGAAGGTTAAGTGTCTCTTAAGGTTTCGTTTGAAGTGTTTTCTAGATGCTATAAAGGGTATCATCAGATACAAATGGCAGAAGAAGATAAGGAGAAGACAACTTTCTATATGAGGAAGGGTGTCAATTGTTAAAAGAAAATGCCTTTCGGCCTAAAGAACGTAGGAGCTACATACTAACGATTGGTAGATGGTGTGTGCTTATTCACACAGCTTTTTCTGTCCATTTTAAGAACAAAACAGACACAAACTAACCATAAATGCCAAAGATATTGTGTTTTTGTGTTTGTGATCGTGCATGAACGGATAATTCAAAAATTGGCAAAAATCAGGCCAAAAAGGACAAAAACGAGCACGAGTTTGGAAACCGTATCAAAAGCCAGAGCTGGGGAAGCAAATTATCATTTTTGAGCTTAGAATGTCAAAACACATCTTGGAGAATCACCAAATGCCAAAAATAGTCCTTGGAGCAAAAGTTTGCAAAATTGACAGAAATGGTCCCTTAAATTTGGAATTTGACATAAATGGCCCCTCAGCATCGGATTTTGGAAGTAAAAATCAACTATGGTCCTTGGGAATTCACAAGTGTCAAGTTTAGTCCTTGGGTGAAAAGTTTGAAGAAATTACAAGTTTAGTCCCTAAAGTTTCTAAAATGGCAAAAATAGTCCTTTGGCATTCAAAAATGTAAATTTACACCTATGGCCCTTGTACTATCCATAATTGAAAAATAACACCCCTTGGATAACTTTGGAAAAGTACCTAATTACACCCCTAAACTTTCTGAAAATGACAAAATTGGTCCTTGTATTATTTCCACACCAAACGTAACCTTTTTATTAATAAAGTCCAAATCCAAACACAAACCAAACCAACACCCCAAATCCTACCAAAAATCCAGTCCAAATCCTAGGCCTAAAATACCACCGGCCCAACTCCCTTTCTAATACTCCCTCCGGTCAAATAAGTCAACCAAACACCCCTTCCCTCCTTCCTCACCCAACTTGCACCCTGCAACCAGTCACCTCACCCCCCCCCCCCCACCATCTCCATCACATCCACCACCCAAGCCACTACCTCCTCTTCCTTTCCATCAGCATTTAATGCCACCACCCCCTCTTGCCTAATAAAATAGAGCAAATTGCAATACTCTTTTTGGCTCCAAAACACGTGGAGGAATCAGAGTATGTTTAATTGATCCACGTCTGTGGGGATTGCTCAGAAACCCTAAGGGAACCTTTAGATGGCTTATATAATGAAGAAGAAGCACAGAAGACAGGGCAGTAGTTACTTAGTTTAAAAATAGTGTCGAATAGCTTAATTAATCATCTTCATTTGTAATTTTCAGCTTAAAACCTTGTACTAAGCATTTTTATATTAATCAAAGTCCATTTCAAGTATTAATTGCAAGTTTGTAGCTTACATTCAGTTTATGCTATTATTTTTATTTAAAAAAATCTCATATAAGCTTTATCATGTTAAAAGTAATTGTTTAAGGTTTCTTTAAGCTAATCTCAGTACTCTCATAGGATTTTGGGAGTTTGTAAATCATTTGAAAGTTGTTTACTCATTAAACTCAAAAATACAAAAAAATTAGATGAATAAAAGAAAAATAAAAAATATAGGTTAGAAGATGATGATGGATGGAGCATGATGTACTCTGGATGGCCATGGGTTAGAGCCTCAGGGGAGGCAATAGGTTTGGTACATTGTTCTTTGGTTCATGGTGAACTGGCAGGAAGGCATTTGTAAGGAATTTCTTAAATTTCATGTTCTACTGTTTATCTTCTTATTAACTGCTTACCAGTGCTTATTTGTGCTTATTAGGTTTAGCTTAGTCCATTTATAGCATAAAATCAGTTGTTAGTTTATTTAAAACTCATTTTACTTAAAATCTCATTTCCACTGTCAAAGTAGCATAAAGTTGTGTTATTGGGTATTATTAGTTGTGATCTTTATTTCCGTGTTCATTTAAGCTTATTGAACCATAATAAGTTGTTTAGAAGCAGTCTCATAGTCTCAGGCAACCATTTGATCTAGAAAACAAAAATCAAGGATCATCTTAGGTTGTTTGGATTTGCTTGATACTCTGTGTTCAAGCTTGTTTTTGTTGTTATTCTTGGTGCATATAAGTCAAAATAGGTCTCAATTACTCAGACAAACCATAAAAACCCGGTCCTCTTTGTTCAAAAGTCAAAATTGCCTTTGATCTCACCCTAAGTGATCACTATCAAGATTTAAATGTAGCATAAGCCTCTAATCAACTCACAAATAGTTAGGAAAGCTTAAATTAGTCTCCAACTAGCTTAATATATCATTCTCACTAGATAAGAGCCAATAAAAATCCATCAAAGTCAATTTAGGTGTTCATAAAAAAGTCAAAATTGCATAGTTAGGCAGACACCCACTTTTTCTAGGAATTTTCCTGATTTTTGTGTTCACAATTAAGCCTCAAGCTTTTTACGAGTGAAAGTATACCAGCTTAACTATAGGAATCCACCATTGCCTTATTTTAAAGAATTTTTCTGTGGTTTATACAAGTGTTTATGTGAGGCTGCAGGGCTAACACCCTCCCCTACACCAGGGCAATTGGCCAACTTTCATTGGCTCATTCTGGCTTAACCAGTGGACCCCACCCCTCACCCTTAGCTTTTTGGATAGCTCATCAGTAAAGCTTTTTAGGTCTTAGCTTATTTTGGATCTCAGTCATCATCTAGATAGCTTATTTGTCCCTTTAAGTTTACATTATTTCACTTAGTATACTGATGACTCAGTATAGATAACCAAAGTTCAATTGTCCATATCTTGTTCATTAGTGGGCCCCACCTTGTGCTTATTTTGCTTTTTGGAAACCCCAATAAGCCATCTCTCTGAATCAGTGCTTATTTTGTATTTGTGATCTCATTTGGCCCACCAAATCAAGGCCTGCAACTTGGCCTTTTTCACCAAGTATACTGAGCTCATCAGTGTGATTTGGCTTATTTCAAGTGCTCATATCTAGCTTATCGGTGACCCTTAGGAGTTGCTTATTGGCTTATTTGAAAGGCTCCCAGTCCATCTTTGTGAATCAAGCCTTTATTTGGACCCCTGATCCCCCTAGTGGACCCCACAAAGGCCTGCAAGTTGCTCTTTTTGGCATGTCACTTGGGTAGTTTTGGCCCTTAGCTTATTTGCCTTTCACAGCTTATTTCTTGTGCTAATTTGCTATATTTTGCTTATTTCTAGTGTAACTCAACTGTTTGTAGCTTATTTTCTTCTGTTCAATCATATTGTAGTTTTTTTTTTTTTTTTTTTTTTTTTTTTTTTTCTCAAAAGATCAAAGTCCTAATAAGCTTAATAGTGTTGAATGTGAAGCTCATTATCTTACAAACTACTTATTTTTAAGTAATAAATAAGTTGCCTTTACAAAAGTTGTCTATTTTCAGTAGTTTAATAGTTTTGTAAAATAAAAACCCAGAAAATCAAAATTTAAAAATAGTGATAACTTTTATTTAAGACATTTGGCTTATTGCTTAGCTTTTTGAAAAATCAATTTTCATTTTTATAATTTTTCTAAGTTTCTAATATATTAAAATAGTTTAGGAAAAATTTTCATAATTTTCTGAGTTAATTTAGTATTTATAATAATTAAATTCAGTTTAATTAGTTTTAATTAAAAAATCAAAAAAATTAATTTTCCTTCTGCCTATTTTTAAGAAATAGTAGTTTTTTATATTTTTCCTAGGACTTATAATTCATATAGTATTTTTAGAAAAAATTTCAGAATTTTCACTCTTCATTTAGTATTTTTAATAATTAAATTAGTTAAAATAGATTTATAATTATTAAATAATTAGTAAAATAATTTAAACAAGTAATTTTTATAAACTTTTTATAATTTTTTAGGATTCCTGTGATGGTTAATTATTTTTGTAAAAATTTTCATATTTTTCTAAGTCACTATAGAATTTTTCATAAATTTAAATTAGATTTAAATTAGTTTTAATTAATTATTAATTAGTTTAAATAGTTATTAATTAATATTAAATAATAAAATAATCAAAAAATAATAATTTTCCTTTTAATTAAATTTTCTTTTAATATTAAGTTTGTAAAAATTTTATTTTCACCCCCTCTAGTTTAAATTTGTTCAAATATCACCCTTTTTATCTGTTAGTAGTCTTATCTGATTTCAAATTTGGTTTACGTTTTTATACATCTGTAATGTTGTAATTATTAATACTATTTATTTGTTTTAATATCAATCATCCAGTAGTGTAATTAACTCCAAATCATTATTTGTTACTATTCCCAATCACTGATTCCCGTAAACTTTTTTCCAAATACAATTTCAATCTCGCTGGGTCAAAACGACCCGGGGATTTCCCTATATATCCACGGATTTAATATCTTGCACTTTCTCCCTTACTGCTTGACTTGTTGACCATTCCCGGTTAATTTGTGAGGTTGGTTTGGGAGGAGTCAAATTTTGGCGCCGCTGCCGGGGAGGTTGTTGCGTGTTTTGAAAAACGTTTAGGTTTAGTGGTTTTCAAAACCCTCCTTGTACAAATTTCATCACTTTGTAAATTTTTGTAAAAATCTTAATGATATCAGAAAAGTTCATTAATACTTTTCCTAAAGTGTTAAAAACACCAAAAAAATCATAAACAACAAAACAAATCGTGAAGTTAAATTACTTCATATTCTTTAAGATTACAACCTATACAGGTGGTAAAAGGAAGTTCTGACATTAAATTGCGAACTGAAGAGAGATCCATTCTTCTCTCCCACAACCCTGCGAGTAATTTTAAAGAATACGATTTCGGTTAACGAATCGATACCAAAAATATTTCCAAAAGTTTTTGCACACACACCCAAAAGCCAAAAACATTTTGTTTTCTGTTAATAATAATTACATAAAATACATTGTCGAAAACCAAGGCTGAATACCTACCAACTAGGTATGAACATTAATAAGTTCCCAAACTAAAGATTAAAACTTGCCTATGTATCCTTGTGATTGGTGTACCTTTTTCAAAGAAGCCATTCATATTGTGACTATTGGTTTAAGTTCCCTGTTGTTTTGCCTCGGTTTTGTTTTAATTGACATTGTTTTAGTGCATGCGCACTCGTTCACAAACAAAACATAATCGTCAAAGAAACGTACCCGAGTTACGTACAGTTACTGAAGAACCCAAAATAAAAATGGACGAGCCCCCACCACCCCCACCTGACCCTCTCAAGGATGAGACAGCTCTCGATCTCTGAACAATGGAAGAGTTGTATCAGCCTACCATGCACGGGAGAGGTGGACCTATTGCACCACTCACTATTGAGGCCACGGACTTTGGACTCAAGCATCACATGATCCAGCAAGTCCAAAACTCGTGCCAATTTCACGGTTTGCCGGGTGACGATGCTAACAAGCATCTTGACAAATTTTTAACTATCACCCATAGCATGAAACAAAATGGCGTCACCGATGATGGCCTTCATTTGTATCTCTTCCCCTACTCATCATGCTACCGCCTGGTTCGATCGTCTTCCAAAGAATTCGATCCACACTTTTGATGAGATGGTTACTAAATTCTTGGCTAAATACTTTCCACCTTCCATGGTAACTAAGCTGAGAAATGATATCAGCAACTTCAGACAGCTTCCCGACGAGTCCTTATTTGAGGCATGGGAATGCTATAAACTTGCTATCGATCGATGTCCCAATCACGAGATGATTCTTGTCACCATTATAGACACCTTCTACAATGGTTTGACACATCGTGATGAGTGCTCAAACACTCATCATTTTTGGTCAAATCTGAACTGCAAAATATACAAAAACACTCAAATATGCATCAAAATACTGAAAATATTTCAAAATTGTGTTTTATATGTTTTAGATGCAAAATGAGTAAAAACATATGAAAAACGTACAAAGTTTGCAAAATTGGTAGTTTCAGTCCCCTAACTTTCATAAAATGTCAAAACTAGTCCCTGGTCATTCAAAATATGGAAAATTATCACCAAAGGTCCTTTTGAAATCATAAGTTGTCATATTTTGTCCTTTGGTGAAAAATCTCAAAAGTTTTGGAAAATTACAAGTTCAGTCCCTATACTTTCAGATTTTGGCAGATTTGGTCCCTGGTGGGAAATTTGTGGAAGAAAAATCAATTTTGGTCTTGTGGTTACTTACTGTGGCAAGTTTAGTCTTTGGATTGAAAGTTGGGTGAAATTGCAAGTTTGGTCCCTTAACTTTGCAAATTTGGCAGTTTTAGTCCTTGGGTGTTTGAAATTGGAAATTTATTCAACTAGGGTACTTGGATTATGGAACTTAGCATGTTTAACCCTTGTGGCAAGTTTGGAAAAGTGCCAATTCAGCCCCCTCCAAATTCAGAAATTGCATTCATGGTCCTTGTGATTAAATACCTAACCAAATGGACCCTAAACTAAACCACCAAACTAATCCTAATCCAATACCCAACCTGATCCAAATAAAAACCCCTAGCCCAAACAAACAACCGGCCCAATCCCATTTTTAAATAAAAACCTCCACCCGTCCCTTTTGAATATTACCCCAGGTCAACACTCAGTCAAATCCTTCACCTCCCTCCCCACTTGCAAACCTGCTCCCTGCCATCTTCCCTCACCTCCACCTCACTAACACCACTCCATGTCTCCCCCAACTCCACAAAGCACCAAGAAGCATTTATTGCTCCTTATTCCACTCCAAGATATCTACAGCTGCCACATGAGACTTTTCCTGCCAAAATGCCAATCAATGGCTGTGATCATCTAAAAGCCATCCAACGGCTCCAATTAAGTGTGGGAAAGAGAAAGTACGTCCCCAGGGCTTATATAGGTCAAGAAGTTTGAAGAAACAGGGGATAGTTAGTAGCAATTAATTTTTAGTAGTTTAAATGTAATTTAGGGTAAAATTAGTTTAAATTAATATAATGTTTTAAACTCAGCTTTGTAATTTTCTCTTTAAGTTGCGTAATCTTTTTCAAATCACTACAATTTAGTGTTCTTTTTAATCCCTTACAGTTAACTTTTATGTTAAAGCTTAAAATTTCAATTAAGTTGGAATAGCTCTCATAAGCTTCCACAAGCTTGTTTCCTGTTACTATTAGCTTATGATAGCTTTACATAGCTATTGGTGAGTTTGAGGGTTCATGTTCACTGTTTTACCCAAAAATAACCATTGGTCAACAAAAGTCTAAAGAAGAATGTCAATAAGCACTTCAGCTTATTCCTTGCTGGAAGAATCCCTAGGTGCTTTAGATTTTGTTTCTAAGCTTGAGAATGAGTCATGTAAACCCTTGGGCTGAGCTCAGGTGTGTGTAAGTTTTAAATTCCAATTTCTTTCTTTTTGTTTCTTATTTCCTCTAATTTTTGCTTAATAGCTTAACTCTATTTATATTGGTGTTTTTCTGTTGTTATATTGCTTATTTAGGATAGTATAGTTGATTGGTTGTTTCTGTGTTTTTGTATGTTCCTGGGATCTTATATTCACATAGTATGATTAGTTCACTGCCAGATGTTGCAGTCTTGATCACAGGCCTTTATAATGCTTGTTCCTACATCTATTTGGCTCATTCATATCCCCTATAGCATAACAAATCACCCTGCATATGTAGTTAAGGATCAATCATTTTAAAATAAGGAAAGGTAAAAGAAAAGTTGGATTAAGGTGTGTTTGGATTTGCTGTCATCTATATGACCAGGGTGTTTTTGTTATTACTATCTGTTTAGACATGTCTCACTAGGTGTATTTGTTGAATGAAAGTTATTAAAATCAGTAGTTCAAAGTAAAAAAAAATCAAAATCCATGTTCAACTTGCATCATAGTCTAACTGTTGAGTCATTGGACTCCATGATCTCTCATATTAGTTCATATAGTGTTTAGATTGCTAATTATAGTTTTATTATATCCTATAACTTCATTTTTAGTCATCAGGACCAAATAAAAATTCATATTGGTCAACTTGGTAGTTAAAATTCAAAAAGTCAAAGTTGTACATTTCAGATTTTTTCAAAAGTTGCATGAATTTTATGGAATTTTGTGTGAAGTTTTAGGGTCTGAAACTTCTTGGGTTGACAGTCCCCCAGCTCATATTTGAAGCCCCATTGTTGTTTGATTTTTGCCATTTTTTCTGTGGGGTCCACACACCTCCAAAGTCACTTGCAGAGGGAGGTTATCCCCTGCTGCAGCAGACACACAGCCACCATCACCACCTTTGGTGGTGGTTTCTGGCCACCACAGTGGTCCCACAGGCCCCCACTTGGTTTCTTTCAACCCCCCTCCTGGCCCCCTCTCCACTCCAACCAAAATTTTAAGTTCAAGCTCAGTGGACCCCACTTGAATCATCCATTCAAGTCTGTCCCACTTTCAATTTGGAAACAAGATTTCAACTTGCTTATTACAGCTTATTTGCTTATTCAACTAGCTTATTTGGTAGATTAATACTTAAACATGTCCACACAACTTAAGTGAACCAGATTTTACCATTGTGGACCCCTCTTAAGCTCATTTGAGCTTAATTTCTCTTTTGGTCAACATAAGTCAACTGTCAAGCTTTTTAGCTTGCATTTGGCTTATTTTTAAGCTTTGGAAATTTTTTTTTCATAAAAGTTGTTTGTTTTTAGGTGTAAAATAGGTTTGTAAAAGAAAAATCCAGAAAAATCAAATTTAAAATAAGTGATAGTTTCTATTTAATGTAATTTAAATTTTAATTTTCCTTTTTAGATTTTTATTAAGCACTTGGCATTTTTATATTTTTATTAATTACCTTTTACCTTAAAGTATTTTTAGTAATTTTATCAGATTTTTATATTATCATTTGGTATTTATTAGATTTAATGTTAGTTTTATTAGTAATTAATTAATATTTAAGTTTTAAATAGCATAATTAATTTTTATAAAGTAACACGTTGTTTTTATATTTTTCCTAGCTTTTATATACTATAATATAATTTTAGGAATTTTTCTAGAATTTTTATTGTTCATTTTCTATTTTTTATAATTTAAATAGTTTAATTAGTAATTAATTAATATTTAATATAATAATTAGTAAAATAGTGTAAAAACTTATAAAACAAACTTTTTATAATTTTTTAGGATTCCTGTGATGGGTAATTAGATTTTTAAAATTTTTCTTAACTTTCTAAGTTAGTTTGTTATTTTTAATAATTTAAATTAATTAAAACTAGTTAAGTAATTAATAATTAGTAATTAATTAATATTAAATAATTAAATAGTGTAAAAATTATTTTTCTTTTTCTAAAAATTTTCTTTTATTATTAGGATTGTAAAAGGTTCCCACTCACTCTCTGAGCATGGGGGACGAGCATCTTGACACTGTTCCTAAAAAGGAATCGGACGAATTCATAAAGTCTAGTGTTGAGAACCTTGTCCCAATCCCAAGAGAGTCACAAGGAATTCTTGATCACATGTGTGATATCCCTCCTCTTCTTGTCTTCCTGACTGATCATGTTGAGATGTTCTACGATTCTACTGATGATAATTCGTTATCTTGTGGAGACATCATTTTTATGGAAGAATTACCTTCTGAGCTAGTTAGCTTAGAAGAAGAGAATGATGAGATTGACATTGAAATCAAGGATGAAGCACTTCGTGCAACATTATTGAATGTCGATCTCCTCATTTCTAAAATCGAGGCTTTCAATATGAAACCTATTTCATCTCCTATCCCGATTAAGGATAGTGACATTTTCTCCGATGATCCTATTCCGGAGTTTGAAGCCTTTACTTTTGATCATATGGGAGAGAAGATTAGTGGCAGTACCACTTCTCATTCTCAAATTTCTCTCCCCGTGTATGATTCATTCACTTTTGAGGAGTTCTCCCGTGAACTCACTCATATCATATACCGGAGTATGATAACTTTTACTTTGATCTAGACAAAGTTGATCTTTGTTTTCCAGAGGGAAATATTCTCAACCTTGAGAATTTGATTGATATCAAAATCCCAACCCTCCCACCCATAATATGTCTAGATCATACGAGCTTAAATGATGAGATTCATGATACACCAATTATAGATTCTCTTTCTGATGATGATGAGTCAATCTTGATTGTCATCAAGATCTTCCTCCCATTCTTCACCTACCAGGTGACTTCTCCTGTTCTTCACTCCTTCGGGAATGAAGACAATATCTTTGATCCCGGCATTTTCATTTATCATTGTCTTGAGCCGGGATTATATCTCATCGGTGTGGAACTTCACGTGCTTCAAATGTTTGTCCAAACATCTTGAATGAAAGTCCGATTGAGATTGTTTCTTCCACATCATGCTTCCCCAAGGACAAATGAATTCGGGGCCAAGTCAAGCTAGCGACTCGGTAAACAAAAACAGTCGCATACTTATAGGGTTTTCACCCTAAGTGTGGGGGAATTACCCCTACTATGGTTACAAATAAAGTGAAAAAAAAATTGTGTTTCCACATTAAGCTTGTAATGTTGCCCCTTTACGTTCAAAATGTCGGCATAATAGCCGGGACTTTGAATATTGAGGACAATATTCATTCTCAGTGTGGGGGGTATTCTAGCGAATTTTATCACATTTTACCATCTAGTACCCCCGTTTTTGGCAAAAATTTAAAAAAAATTTCACTTGTGCTTCAAAATTTTTGTGGTTATCAGTCCGCCATGTCTAAACGACAAAAGGATTGGCTAATCCAGGAGCAAACGGCTCTTGGTAAAGATATATCAAATCCGTTTACGGCTTGCAATTTGCCCAAAATTGTATGGTATCTCAACTCGCCATATCCTAAAAAGTGAAAGAGTTGGCTAGCCCGCAAGATTATGGCTTGTGGTAAAGGCAGTGGAAAAACCATAATTGGTAATCAGCTCAGCAAGATGTTGACTATGTCCATCAAGAGTTGGCTAGTCCAGAAGCAAACGGCTTTTGGTAAAGACAAATCAAATCCGTTTACAGCTGGTGGTTTACTCAAAATCACATGCTTATCAAGTGGACCATAGTTCTTACTTGAACTGATACATTTGGCTACTCCAGAAGTAATGGCTTTTGGTAAAGAGATTAAAATCCATTAAGTTTTCAAAACGGTTTATTGCTAGAGACTAGCAATAGTTTAGTGTGGGGGATTGATGAGTGCTCAAACACTCACCATTTTTGGTCAAATCTGAACTGCAAAACATACAAAAACACTCAAATATGCATCAAAATACTGAAAATATTTCAAAATTGTGTTTTATATGTTTTAGATGCAAAATGAGTAAAAACAGATGAAAAACGTACAAAGTTTGCAAAATTGGCAGTTTCAGTCCCCTAACTTTCATAAAATGTCAAAACTAGTCCCTGGTCATTCAAAATATGGAAAATTATCACCAAAGGTCCTTTTGAAATCATAAGTTTTCATATTTTGTCCTTTGGTGAAAAATCTTAAAAGTTTTGGAAAATTACAAGTTCAGTCCATGTACTTTCAGATTTTGGCAGATTTGGTCCCTGGTGGGAAATTTGTGGAAGAAAAATCAATTTTGGTCTTGTGGTTACTTACTGTGGCAAGTTTAGTCCTTGGATTGAAAGTTGGGTGAAATTGCAAGTTTGGTCCCTTAACTTTGCAAATTTGGCAGTTTTAGTCCTTGGGTGTTTGAAATTGGAAATTTATTCAACTAGGGTACTTGGATTATGGAACTTAGCATGTTTAACCCTTGTGGCAAGTTTGGAAAAGTGCCAATTCAGCCCCCTCCAAATTCAGAAATTGCATTCATGGTCCTTGTGATTAAATACCTAACCAAATGGACCGTAAACTAAACCACCAAACTAATCCTAATCCAATACCCAACCTGATCCAAATAAAAACCCCTGGCCCAACCAAACAACCGGTCCAATCCCATTTTTAAATAAAAACCTGCACCCCGTCCCTTTTGAATATTACCCCAGGTCAACACTCAGTCAAATCCTTCACCTCCCTCCCCACTTGCAAACCTGCTCCCTGCCATCTTCCCTCACCTCCACCTCACCAACACCACTCCATGTCTCCCCCAACTCCACAAAGCACTAAGAAGAAGTTATTGCTCCTTATTCCACTCCAAGATATCTACAACTGCCACATGAGACTTTTCCCGCCAAAATGCCAATCAATGGCTGTGATCATCTAAAAGCCATCCAACGGCTCCAATTAAGTGTGGGAAAGAGAAAGTAAGTCCCCAGGGCTTATATAGATCAAGAAGATTGAAGAAACAGGGGATAGTTAGTAGCAATTAATTTTTAGTAGTTTAAATGTAATTTAGGGTAAAATTAGTTTAAATTAATATAATGTTTTAAACTCAGCTTTGTAATTTTCTCTTTCAGTTGTGTAATCTTTTCAAATCAATACAATTTAGTGTTCTTTTTAATCTCTTACAGTTAACTTTCATGTTAAAGCTTAAAATTTCAATTAAGTTGGAATAGATCTCATAAGCTTCCACAAGCTTGTTTCCTGTTACTATTAGCTTATGATAGCTTTACATAGCTATTGGTGAGTTTGAGGGTTCATGTTCACTATTTTACCCAAAAATAACCATTGATCAACAAAAGTCTAAAGAAGAATGTCAATAAGCACTTCAGCTTATTCCTTGCAGGAAGAATCCCTAGGTCCTTTAGATTTTGTTTCTGAGCTTGAGAATGAGTCATGTAAACCCTTGGGCTGAGCTCAGGTGTGTGTAAGTTTTAAATTCCAATTTCTTTCTTTTTGTTTCTTATTTCCTCTATTTTTTGCTTAATAGCTTAACTCTATTTATATTGGTGTTTTTCTGTTGTTATATTGCTTATTTAGGATAGTATAGTTGATTGGTTGTTTCTGTGTTTTTGTATGTTCCTGGGATCTCATATTCACATAGTATGATTAGTTCACTGCCAGTTGTTGCAGTCTTGATCACAGGCCTTTATAATGCTTGTTCCTACATCTATTTAGCTCATTCATATCCCCTATAGCATAATTAATCACCCTGCATATGTAGTTAAGGATCAATCATTTTAAAATAAGGAAAGGTAAAAGATAAGTTGGATTAAGGTGTGTTTGGATTTGCTGTCATCTATATGACCAGGGTGTTTTTGTTATTACTATCTGTTTAGACATGTCTCACTAGGTGTATTTGTTGAATAAAAGTTATAATAATCAGTAGTTCAAAGTAAAAAAAAAAATCAAAATCCATGTTCAACTTGCATCACAGTCTAACTGTTGAGTCATTGGACTCCATGATCTCTCATATTAGTTCATATAGTGTTTAGATTGCTAATTATAGTTTTATTATATCCTATAACTTCATTTTTAGTCATCAGGACCAAATCAAAATTCATATTGGTCAACTTAGTAGTTAAAATTCAAAAAGTCAAAGTTGTACATTTCAGATTTTTTCAAAAGTTGCATGAATTTTATGGAATTTTGTGTGAAGTTTCAGGGTCTGAAACTTCTTGGGTTGACAGTCCCCCAGCTCATATTTGAAGCCCCATTGTTGTTTGATTTTTGCCATTTTTCCTGTGAGGTCCACACACCTCCAAAGTCACTTGCAGGGGGAGGTTATCCCCTGCTGCAGCAGATACACAGCCACCATCACCACCTTTGGTGGTGGTTTCTGGCCACCACAGTGGTCCCACAGGCCCCCACTTGGTTTCTCTCAACCCCCTCCTGGCCCCCTCTCCACTCCAACCAATATTTTGAGATTCAAGCTCAGTGGACCCCACTTGAATCCTCCATTCAAGTCTGTCCCACTTTCAATTTGGAAACAAGATTTCAACTTGCTTATTACAGCTTATTTGCTTATTCAACTAGCTTATTTGGTAGATTCTTACTTAAACATGTCCACACAACTTAAGTGAACCAGATTTTACCCTTGTGGACTGATGAGTGCGCAAACACTCATCATTTTTATCGTGTTTAAACTGCCAAAACATACAAAAACAATCGAAAAGTAATCAAAATACTTAAATTATCCCAGGGATTGTGTTTTATGTGTTTTAAATGCAAAACGAGCGAAAACAAATGAAAAACGATCAAAGTTTGCAATATTGGCAGTTTCAGTCCCCCAAGTTTCAAAATTTGTTAGAAACAGTCCCTATGCATTTATTTTGAAATAAAAGTCAACCAAAGTCCCTAAAAAATCAAAAGTTATCAAAAACGGACTTTGGGTGATAAATTTGGAAAATTTACATGATTGGTCCCTGGAGTTTGGAATTTTGCAAAAACAGTCCCCGGGAATTTTGAAAATAAAAAAATTTGCAAAAATGGGTTTTGGTATATAAAACTTGGCATAATCTATCCTTGGTTTAAAGTTTGAGAGAATGGCAGATTTGGTCCCTGATTTTCAGTTTCTACATTTTTGGTCCTTGTTTTCATTCAAACCAAACGGACCTAATAATACTACTCCCAAAACCAAACTTAAACCCAACAAAACCAAACCAAATCCAACTCCTTATAACTCCCAAAAGCCCACCACTTCAACCTCCTAGCCCAATCCACCCAACAGCCCACCACCACTACCCCGTTAATAATATACTCCCTCCCATCTTTGACCCAGTTTGACCTTCCACCTCACCCTTATCCCTCTGCTACTGTCCCTGCCACATCCAAAGCAAAACCATCACTACCCTACCCCTTCACCACCTGCACACTCCAACTATTTCCCCCTCCTACACTCCAAACCAACTACTAAACTCCAAATCACACCCTGGCAACAATAATATTCAGGATACAGCCAAAAGCATTTTGGCGCCAAAACCTCTCAAGGGTCCAGATTGAATTGCACTTATCCAAAGGCTGAATTTATTGATGGGATTGGCTCAGAAACCCTAGGAGGTCAGTATAAAAGAAGAAAGAAGGACACTGGAAGGGGTGTTAGTTAAGGTAGCTTAGTGTAGTTTGTAGCATGTCGTTCTAATCAAATTTTCCTTTCCATTGTAATTTTTTAGTTTGAAAGTTGTAATTTTAAAGTTCTCAGTGTAATTCAAACTTGTTTCAAGTCTCCAATTCAGTAAACTCTTTTAATTCAGTTTGTGCCATTTTTTTTTATGAGAAGTACCATTTCAAATTTAGGGTTGTTTAAAGAGGATGATTATTGCTTCATAAGCATACTTAAGGCCCTGGATAAGTTTTTACAAGCTCACAAAGCATTTAAATCTGTTCTATTCTCAATTGCTCAAAAATCTAAATTGGTCAACCAAAGTCAACAAGAGCTCATGGGGGTGATAAGTTAATCCAGAGGAGATTTATGTGGTTATGCTTGTTTTGAGTGGTGTATTGGTAAGCTATAACCTGTGATTTACATACCTTATTTGAGGTTAGATCATATAATTCTCATTCTTATTTGATTACTGTTATGCTTTTACCTATGAAGTTTGGACTGAATGCTTTCTAGTGATTGTTTTCTGCTGTTTAGTACTTAATATAGCTAGCCTTAGGATTATTTTTCAGTTTCTTAGTTAAATTGTTGTTGTAACTTCTTTAAATTCTCATCAGCCTAGATAAAGGAGTGTTTGGATAAATGTCCTTGGTATACTGTGAGTAGAGTTAAAGGTCTAAGTTGGTTAGTTTATTGTATTTAGGGTCATATCAGTTGTGTTTGTGCATTAACCTTTGGCAACCTTAGGTTAAAAGTCAAAATCATATATTTACTTCTTCAACAGCTTATCTGTTGAAGACTTTGTGAATCAAAACCTCAATTTCAATTCATAAGTGGGTAATATAGGTAGATTTAGGTTCATTTAGGGTTAGTGCAACATAATTAAGCAATTAGGAGCCCTGGAAACTCATTGTGGTCAACTTAGGTGTCAAAACTTAGAAAGTCAAATTTCCACTTAGTCAGTTTTTTCAAAAGTTCTAGGAATTTTCACGAATTTAGGGTGAGGAATCAGGCTTTGAAACTTATTATGGTTAGAGTATCCCACTTCAACTTTGAAAATCCATGGTCATTTAATTTTTGTGATTTTTTCTGAGCATCCCTCACTTGCTCAAAGATACTTGCAGGGCAGGGGAATGCCCTGCTACACAGATGCCTTTCTCAAACACCTAACTTCCAGACCCTTTCATAAGCTCAATAGTGGGACCCAGGGTGCGAAATTTGGCTTATTTAGAAGCTAACCAGTCCAGCTTATTGGTTCCAGCTTAATTTCAAATCCCCAAGCTTCATTGTGGGGTCCACAGAGGGCTGCAAAGTCCCCCTTGGGTCTGTTTAGGTCTGTGGCATTCTAGGATTGCTTATTTAAGCTTATTGCTTATTTATTGTTCTCTTTCTTGTTTTCTTTTGATATTCTGTACCCATCTCAGTAGGCTTTGGTGATTTTGCTCAGGGTTCATTTTATATTTCAATATTTAGCTTATTTCTTTGCTTTTTTTTTCATCTCTAAAAGTCACTTCTTAAATCACAAGCCCAACTGTTGAGATAATCTGCTTGCATAAGCTTAATTGAAGCTTTTTAGTGGAAGTATGTTTGAAAAAGTTGTTTATGTTTGTTGTTAAAATGTTTCTGCAAAAGAAAAAAAATCAAAAAGACAAATAAAAAGAAAAAGTGCCATTGGTAGGGATTGAACCCTGGACCTCTGGGGTTGACTTGGTCAACACTCAGACCAAAGGGGTGCACCATCTGTGCTACCTTATTGTTAGTGTAATTGATTTCAACTTTTTTATTTATAGTTTACAAGTTTTCCTTTGGCTTATTAATAATCATAAGCTGATTTTTCAGCTTATAAATAAGCTCTCACCTTTTTTTTTTTTATATTTTTCCCAGCTTTATTAGTCTAATAAGTATTTTTATAAAAAAATTTATAATTTTCACTGTTCATTAAGTATTTTTAGTAATTTAAATTAGTTTTATTAGTTAATATTTAGTAATTCATTAATAATAAATAATTAAAAAGTCAAAAAAATAATTTTCCTTTTTCTAAAATTTTCTTTTATCGTTAGGATAGTAAAAATATAATTTTCATGTCCGTAGTGTTTGCGTAGCATAAATTTCACTTTTTATTTCGCGCACTCGCGTTTATTTTAATTATAACTCGCGTTTTATTTAAATAACTTTTACGTTTTTAAATTTAGGTTACGTTTGTAAAAGTAGTTTGTTAAATTAAAAAAAACCAAAAAACATAAATAAAGTGATAGCTTCTATTTAAGCCGTTTGGCTTATTTTTCTACTTATTTGTAAGTAAACTTTAATTTTAAATTTTCAGTTTACGTTCTAAGTTAATTAGGTTACGCGTTATTGTTAATATAGTTTGTTTACATCATTCTCACTCGTTTTTCCTTAGCTTAATCATTCAAAACTCTTATATACCTTTTTCTATCCAAATTCACCCGATCATGAAGCCGTTTTATAACCATCACACCTCGTCGGGACATAACGACCCGGGGAAACCCCTATACTTCTACGGAGATTGACTCTAGGCTGTTTGACTTGGTTGACCATCACCTAGTCAATTAGGATGACCGTTTGGAGCCAATCATGGACCCCACTTAAGCTCATTTGAGCTTAATTTCTCTTTTGGTCAACATAAGTCAACTGTCAAGCTTTTTAGCTTGCATTTGGCTTATTTTTAAGCTTTGGAAATTTTGTTTTCATAAAAGTTGTTTGCTTTTAGGTATAAAATAGGTTTGTAAAAGAAAAATCCAGAAAAATCAAATTTAAAATAAGTGATAGTTTCTATTTAATGTAATTTAAATTTTAATTTTCCTTTTTAGATTTTTATTAAGCACTTGTCATTTTTATATTTTTATTAATTAACTTTTACCTTAAAGTATTTTTAGTAATTTTATCAGATTTTTATATTATCATTTGGTATTTATTAGATTTAATGCTTGTTTTATTAGTAATTAATTAATATTTAAGTTTTAAATAACATAATTAATTTTTATAAAGTAACACCTAGTTTTTATATTTTTCCTAGCTTTTATATACTATAATATAATTTTAGGAATTTTTCTAGAATTTTTATTGTTCATTTTCTATTTTTTATAATTTAAATAGTTTAATTAGTAATTAATTAATATTTAATATAATAATTAGTAAAATAGTGTAAAAACTTATAAAACAAACTTTTTATAATTTTTTAGGATTCCTGTGATGGTTAATTAGATTTGTAAAAATTTTCTTAATTTTCTAAGTTAGTTTGTTATTTTTAATAATTTAAATTAATTAAAACTAGTTAAGTAATTAATAATTAGTAATTAATTAATATTAAATAATTAAATAGTGTATAAATTATTTTTCTTTTTCTAAATATTTTCTTTTATCATTAGGATTGTAAAAAGTTAATTTTCATAGTCATAAGTATTTTATTTCCTTAAAACTCCCGTTTTATCTCGTATGTTAACGTAAATTTAAATTAAACGTACGCGTTTTAGGTTTTAAACGTTTCTGGTTTTTCCAAATTTCCAATCTTGTTCATATAGCTTATTTAAGCTAATTCATTATACAAATCAGTAGTGTAATCAATCACAAACCCCTTTCCATCCAAATTCACCCAATCACAAGCCCGTTTGATAACAATTCACACCTCGTCGGGACATAACGACCCGGGGAAACCCTATATTCTGCGGAGCATTGAGCCTAAGGAGTTTGCCTATCTTGACCACACCCGTGGTTGACTTTAGTTGACTTCTTTTGCCTCAATCACTTCGTCACCGTGACACCATCAAAGCTGCTGCTGGGGGCACCTTTGTGAAAAGGACCCCTGAAGAGTGCTATGATTTGATCGAAAACATGACTGCCCATCACAATTTTTGGGATTCCTCAGCCGAGAAGAATGACTCATGTAAATCAGTCACTCCAGCAAACAATGATATAGCTGTCCTTGCTAAAAAGCTTGATGATTTGTCTACTACAGTTTTACGTATCCATCAGTCAAATCAAAATCATCACGTTAAAGTTGTCAACCCAAGTTGTGAAACTTGTGGTGGTCCCCACCCATATACTGAGTGCCCAGCCTCCGGTGGCTTCACTCATGAAAATGTGTATGCAGCTCAAGGTTCCTATAATGCGGGAGGTAATTCCTACCAACCACAAGGGGACCGTAACCTTTTAAGCTGTCGTTCCAATAACTAACTTGGACCACCCCGGTTTAATCAAGCTCAGAATCAGAATTCCCAAAACCGAAATCAAAATTTTAATCAAATTCGAAACCGAATGAACCAAGGTTTTCAAAACCAAGGGAATTTCCATTTCGGTCACAATCAGGTTTTTCAAAATCAAAACCAAGGAAATTTTAACCGTAATCAAGGTCATTTTAATCAGGGTAATAATTTCCATCAGGGTAATTTTCAACAAGGAAACAATTTTCATGGTCATAACAATCAAAATCAAGGGAATTTTCAAAACAACCGAGCTCAAAATGTTCCTAACCAAAATCAAACTGTTGTTCCAACTGGACCATCATCCGATGAGTTGTTAAAACAGTTTATGAAATCCGAAGAAGAAATGAACAAATTGTTGGTCAGCCAAATCTCAGAAATCAAGAAGTCTTTAAATGATCGACCCTCGGGCTCAGGTACACTACCGAGCAACACGATCGCTAACCCGAGGGGCGATGTTAAGGCGATCACAACCCAAAGTGGAGTTTCTTATAAAGGACCCACGGCTCCATCTACCTCTTCTTCTGTCCAGGTAGAGGAACGTGAAACTGAGGCTACAACGGACACGGTACTTCCTACTAACAACGGAGGTACCAATGACGTCCCTCCTCCAGTTATCTCGGTCCCGATCCGCAAAACAAGGGTCATATTTGAACCTCCTGAGACTCTTGTTGAAAATTCAAAACCCAACCCGAAACCTTCAATTCCATATCCTTTGCGTTTACAAGATCAAAAGTTCCGCGAAAAAGCAAATCATCAAATGGAAAAATTCTTCCAAATTTTTCAAGATCTTCATTTTGATATTAGCTTCTTGGATGCTATTCTCTTGATGCCTAAGTTTGCATCAACAATGAAAAACCTATTGAGCAATAAGGAAAAACTGTTCGAGATGGCAAAAACTCCTCTCAATGAAAACTGCTCTGCAGTTTTGTTAAAACAGCTTCCCAAAAAGCTAGGAGATCCCAGGAAATTTCTAATTCCATGCATTTTGCCGGTAATGGTTGAATGCTATGCCTTGGCCGATCTTGGTGCCAGCATCAACTTAATGCCTCATTCAGTGTGGAAGAAACTCTCTCTTCCAGAACTTACTCCCACCTGCATGACTCTTGAGCTTGCAGACCGTTCGATATCTCGTCCCCTCGGTATTGCCGAGGACGTATTTGTCAAAGTGGGAAAGTTCCATTTTCTAGCAGACTTCGTGATTGTTGATTTTGATGCAGATCCAAGGGTTCCTCTCATTCTTGGAAGAGGATTCCTTAAGACGGGTCGTGCTTTGATCGATGTATTCAATGAGGAAATCACATTACGTGTTGGTTCTGAAGCTATAGCTTTTAACCTTGATCAAACCTCGAGATACTCCTCAAATTATGATTCTAAATCAGTTAACCACATCGATGTTATCGATGTTGCAACCGAGGAGTACTCTCTAGAAATTCTTGGTTTCGCTGATGGTTCTCTGAGTGGCAATCCCACTCCCTCCTCTCATCCCATAATTGCTAATTCTTCTCCTTCCCTCACTTCGTTTGAGGGAAGTGACTTTGCCTTGGAGGAAATAGAGGCCTTTCTCCGAAGTGATTCAATTCCCGAGGGAATTGATAACCAAGAGATTGACCCGGAAAGGGATATACTTCTCCTTGAGAAGTTGCTCAATCAAGATCCCTCTCCTCCTCCTCCCGTTCTATCACATACACTTCATAAAGAGGAAATCAAAAATGTTGAGAAAACTGATGATTTTCCCGAGGTCGAGCTTAAGGACTTGCCACCTCATCTTGAATATACATTCCTTGAGGGTGATGATAAATTACCCGTAATTATTGCTAAAGATTTAAAAGATGAGGAGAAAACTGCTCTTATAAAGGTCTTGAATCTCACAAGAAAGCAATTGCTTGGAAACTCTCCGATATCATGGGTATTAACCCTAAATTATGTACGCATAAAATCTTAATGAAAGATGATTTCAAACCGGCAGTTCAACAACAGAGACGGGTTAATCCTAAAATTCATGAGGTTATCAAACAAGAGGTTCTCAAACTTCTTGATGCCGGATTGATTTACCCTATCTCTGACAGTCCTTGGGTTAGTCCCATCCATTGCGTTCCAAAAAAGGGTGGCATTACTGTTGTCACAAATTAAGAAAACGAGTTGATTCCAACTCGACTGGTTATGGGATGGCGTGTGTGCATTGACTATAGAAAGTTAAATGACACCACCCAAAAAGACCACTTTCCTATACCCTTCATGGACCAAATGCTTGAGAGATTAGCAGGAAACGAGTACTATTGTTTCCTCGATGGTTTCTCGGGTTACTTTCAGATCCCCATTGATCCGCAGGATCAAGAAAAGACTACTTTCACGTGCCCCTACGGAACTTTTGCCTATAAGCGTATGCCTTTCGGCTTATGTAATGCTCCAGGCACATTCCAAAGGTGCATGATGGCCATATTCCACGACATGATCGGGAAAACTATGGAAGTCTTTATGGATGACTTCTCGGTCATTGGGGATTCTTTCCAATCTTGTCTCTCCCATTTAGAGAACATGCTGAAACTTTGCAAAGAAACAAATTTATGTCTAAATTGGGAGAAGTGCCATTTTATGGTCAAAGAGGGCATTCTCCTCGGCCATAAGATTTCCAAAAGTGGGATCGAGGTTGATAGAGCTAAAGTTTATGTTATAGCTAAACTGCCTCCTCCCACTACTGTCAATGGTGTCAGAAGCTTTCTAGGTCATGCCGGATTTTATCGTAGATTCATACAAGACTTTTCAAAAATCTCCCGGTCTATGACCCATCTTCTTGAAAAAGATTCTCCTTTAATCTTTTCACCTGAGTGCATCGAAGCTTTTCAAACTTTAAAGAAAAAGCTTACTGAGGCACCCATTCTTGTTGCCCCCGATTGGGACCTGCCCTTTGAACTTATGTGCGATGCTAGTGACTTTGCAATAGGTGCAGTCCTGGGGCAACGCAAAACCAAACACTTTCAGCCTATACATTATGCTAGTAAGACTATGACTGAAGCTCAAACTCACTATACCACTACAGAGAAGGAACTCTTAGCCGTGGTGTATGCCTTCGAGATGTTTTGGCCATACCTTATCTTGACAAAATGCATAGTGTATACGGACCACTCGGCTCTGAAATACCTCTTTGCCAAACAAGATGCAAAACCGAGATTGCTCCGATGAGTTCTCCTCCTACAAGAATTTGATGTCATTATACGTGATAAAAAAGGTGTTGAGAACCTAGCGGCTGATCATCTATCCCTACTAAAGAACCCTCACCAAGATGTCCTCGAGAAAAAGGAAATAAATGAAACCTTTCCCCTCGAGACACTCTATGTGATCTCTACTCGTGGTGATTCCACTACCCCATGGTTTGCAGACTTTACAAATTACCATGTGGGTAACTTCATTGTCAAGGGGATGTCGTCCTAATAGAAGAAAAAGTTCTTCAAAGATGTTAATCACTACTTCTGGGACGATTCCTATCTATTCAAAATCAGTGCAGATCAAGTCATCCGACGGTGTGTCCATTGCCAAGAATCCATGGATATTCTCAAAGCTTGTCATGATGGACCCACAGATACGTGGGAATCGCACCAGGCTTTACCTGATCGTTGTAGTATAGTATAGTGACAAGTACCGGGGGATTGATCGTTCAGCTAGGAATAGTGTCGCTAGGATTAGAAAACCTAAATACTAGTTCTAAAGGTGAGGGATGATTATTTTTGTATTTTTATGTTCTTTAGAAAGCAAGTAAAAATCTCGGGTTTGAAGGATTTGGGCGGAATTAGTTGCTAGCCAACTAACCCAATACTAAGATGCAATCAAAATAAAATACTAAAAATAAAAATAAACTAAATTATACTAAAGTTGTGAGCAATAAGTGGAGAAAATGTGTTTACTTAGATTTCACTACTCCCTAGACATCTTTTACACGTTAATTACTTGTTATAGTTGCATGGATGACGGATTGTATTCCTTAATATCATTCATGGGGTGGCGCACTTAACTCCCCAATCCTATGAGCTCTTATCTCCTCCTATGCCATGCCCAACACAACCATAGGGATTATAAACAGTGGCTCATGCATTAAATACAACCAATAAAGACCTAGTGCACATCGGTTCATGTTTCCTAAGACGTTCAAGCATGTTACCATTTGGAGATCTGCCAGTTTTCTTAAGCCTAACATCAAATTCATTCATCCAAAACAATTATAAACAAGTAATCAACATATAATTAACATCTAGGTTTCATTAGATCCAAGCAAACACAAGATAGATCTAGCCTAGCATGATGGAATTAAGACAAGAACAAGATATAGACAACCAACACATAGACATATTGATTGAATTAAAAGAATACTTATCTTAATTACACATGAAAGGTATCAAGGGTTTAGAACCCTTGAAAAACCTGTAAAATTCGCACCAAGTTCGTACTTAGGGTTTCTCCAAAACTTCTCTCTCTTTAATGTGAAAATTAGAAAACTATATATAGGAAATAGGGTCTGACGGCGTCAAGACAAATCTTGTGACGCCGTCACCTCGCCGCCAAAATAATTCTCGGCTGCCTTGATCTACTTTTGACGCCGTCATGTGTTAGCGTTTTCCAAGCCGTCATGAATTTTACTCTTGACGCCCTACTTCGTGACGCCTTCAAATCAGTTCTGGATCGTCATGGAAATTACTCTTGACGCCGTCAGAAATTCCTTCTTGACGCCGTCACCTACTGTTCCCAACAAGGAAAATTAAGACTTTGGCGTTTTCTTCACTTTTATGCTCCAAAAACGTCCGAATTGCTTCCTTTTCCAGATTTCTCTCCCAAAGTGCCTAAAATCACAAAAGGAACGATTTAGGGCAATATTTGATCAAATAAATTCAATTCAGGGCTTAAATGACCCCCTAAAAGTGGTTCATTTTTCGCCTCATCATATACCCTTACACTTGAGATTTGCTTGTCCTCAAGCAAATGCGCTTTTATTCTACTCAAAATACAAGTTAGGGGTCATTTAACACTAATATAAAAGTAATTACAACAAATAATCATTCCACTAAAGACCAATAGACAAGCACGGAGGTCATACACTAGCACCTCACAAATAGTGTTTAGATACTCACATCTCTCGAGTGTAATAAAGTATAAATTACAATATGGAAATGGAAGATATCTCTCACTACCTGTCATAGCAAAATAGATTACCATAGGCTTGGGAAAGGATCAAACCTCCACCACATGGCGTAAGCACCTAGGATAAACTGTCAAAGAGGTCTTTTAAAGGGTTGTAACGTTAGGTGTAGGGATATGAAATACACGGTTTTGTTGGATAAAGGAAGTTTTACTGGTGGCGAGTTAACAATCTTGGTCAATTTCATGTTCAATATGGCGTTGCTAGGCCAAGACTAAAGCTAATAAATGAAAAATAACAAAAACATAAAATGAACATAGAATGAAAAGGGATGGTAGTCCGTATATTTTTTCTCTCTTTTTTTTTTTCTTTTCTTTTTTTTTCTTTTTTTTTCTTTCTTTTACTTGATTTTTCGATTTTTTTTTTCTTTTTTTCTTTTTTTTTTTTTTTTTTTTGCATACACTCTTACCCCTACCATCCAAAATAATACATCATAGTGAATGGAAATTTCCCTTACACTTGAATCTTTACATACTTTACAATCAACTATTCTAATGACTCGAATTAAGAAAATCAAAACACTTGGAGCACTTTTAAGATTAACGTACATATGGGGGTAATAATATGATGTTCTTCCCCATTACTCCATAAAATAAGTACTTACGCATGAGTCCCAATCGTCCCAAAACAATATGTACAAGGATATGACTCGACTTAGCAACCATGTAATCAATTAGAAAGTTAACTTAGGGTTTGACAAATAACAATAATGCACTAAAAATGAGCGCATATACGGAAGGCTAAGGCGATTTGGTTGTACATTTAAGTGGGGTGTAACAAATTCTTCCTTTAAGTAAAATGCATAAAGTTAGAAACGAAAAGATAGGCTCGGAGGGGTGTATTAGGGGTTTCGTGTACTAAAAATGAGTACAACGCTAAGGGTTTGGGAAAAATTAGTTGACTTAACTAGCCAAGTAATATGACTTAAATGGTCAAGTAATTATGATACGGGTTTAACACAAGGGTGATCCTAATGCCTCTTATCATGTAGTAAATCCTACTACACGAATGTAGTCTCACTAGCGGTCTCGGGATGCATCACTAACGCAAGTTCTAGAATCTAAATGCTACCGGTACACTCATAAGCACTAATAGTGAATGCTTTTCCTATCAAATCTAAAGGCGAACCTCACATATTTGGGTGGAAAATTTTTCTGAATATACGGTTATGTGCTAGTCATACAATCTCCTATCCATGAGACGCTTGCTATGGCTAAAGTTTCACTCCTAAATATTGTAAAAAATTTTAAATTTGGCGCTAAAATTACACTAACAAGTGTTTCTCATAGTTTTATTACACATCTACCATTAAACAAAACAAACTCAAGCGAAAGTGCATATGTAAGGTATCATCTTTTTACCCTCCCCTTACACTTAGGATGAACATTGTCCCCAATGTTCAAGTAAAGAATGTAAAAGTGAAATAAGTAAAAAGAATGAAATCAAATACTCCCCTGATTCGCTCGGTATGGATAATAAGGTGGCCAGGTTAAATCTTCCTCCAAGAAAATGAACAATCAAAGCTTCCCTTCCAGAATATAAATCATCTTCTTGTCATACATAACCTGTAAATTCGAGAAAACAAACAAGACAACCTCGCGTAAAATCGGCGGCATCCTATATAAGTTACTAAATCCTAGAAAACAAGATAAGATATAATGCTTGTGGAATGAAGTTTGCAGATCTCCTGGAGATTATAAAACTTAATAATTCACAAAAACCATAAGACTCCGTTAGAAAAACAAAACCAGTAAAATTTCCAGATTTTTACACGTGACGCCGTCAAGAATTAATTCTTGACGCCGTCAGGATTGACCTGCAGAAATTCTTATGTTAAGTTTCCGGAAAATTTCTGGAAAAACATGGCCCTACTTCCTGGAAAATCCTGCAAAACTTCATTATGACTCAATACAAGCATTTGACTCTAATAAATATGAATATACATGTTCATTTAATATTGTGGAGAATCATGATCGGTTTGTTTCTTAAAAACATATTTGGGGTTTCCCCTTACACTTATCTTTTATAAAAATACTTTTAGGTGGAGTTAAGACTAGACCAAAACAACAAAGTAAAGTATTTTCACTATTTAGTTTAGAAACATGATCAACCAACAATAAAAACAAAGCATGCATACGGAAGCAAATAACAAACAAACAAAATAAAATCACACAAAACATGGGTTGCCTCCCAAGAAGCGCTTTTCTTTATTTACGAGTCTTGTAGCTAGACTCAAGGTCATGGGTTACTACGTGACCTCATCGTTGGTTCCACTCTTTAGGTCGTCTTCTAAACCAGTTTTGTATTCCGGACCTAGTTGTAAGCATTCTTTGTAGAAACCAAGCATCCTATTCTTTACATACTCTACTCCTCTACGTCTATCCTCCTCATTCCTATAATAAGCTACTTGCTTGTATTCTTTTTCGAAATTAGAGAGAAGGCGGTATTGCTCAATCTTGTAGGGCATTTGATAGGCAACCTCATCATTCTCTTCCTTGAATCTAACTACCCCTAAAGTCGGATCATAACTCATCCTAGTGGCTTCAACAAATGGTTTTTCAAATATTATTTGGCTTAGGCAAGCATCTATCACCGGACGAGTGTCTTCCACTATCATAAAATCGATCTCATAGGTGAGATTCCCTATAATCACATGCAATCCCTTCACTCTTCCTGCAAAATTACTTATCAGATTCTTATTAGGCATCATCCTAAAATTAAGTTGCTTCTTCATCACCCAGTTGTAATAAGTCCTAGTCATGATGTTCACGGGGGATCTAGGGTCGATGTAAGCTTTCCATATATGCATGTGCCCGATATTGCATGGTATGTTAATGTTAGAGGGGTCTCCCATTTTGATAAGGGGTGTGCCAAAGATATATGGTCTCTCGGGACTATCGAATAAATCTTTATGGTATTCCCGTTCTTCCTCGGTGGGCAACTTATCAAAGTATTTTTCTATAGGCTCTACCTCCTCTAATTCCTCTTCCTTGTTAACCTCAACTTCCCTACTCTCATCCTTAGTCTCGGCTTCTACTCTAACTTCATCCTTGTCACTCTCTTCTATCTCCTTATCTATCGGCTTAATGGTGACAACATTGACAAAGTGGACATGTTTGGATGATGAGGGATCCTTAATTTGGATTCCATTATTGGTGTCCCAAGTGTCCTTCCTAGGTGTGATTAACGCTTGGTTGTTGAGGGCTTTCAACAAGTTGTCAATCTTGTTGGTCATCTCCGTTTGTTGTTGGTTGAATTCGGTTTCAAACCTAGCTATGCGAGCTTCTTGAGATGCCATAAACTTTGACATCAATCCTTCAAGATTGTTGGTACTACCATAGTTGTTAGAAGGATTGTTGTTGAAAGTACGGTTGGAGGGTGGACCGTTTGGTTGGTAACGATTAGGCGAATTGGAAGAATTGGGTTGATTTTGTTTCCATCTAAGGTTTGGGTGATTTTTTCAAGAGGGGTTGTATGAATCACCGTAAGTGTTTGGCTCGGGCTTGAAAGTGTACCACTTATCTCCCGCTTCGTCGGTACGCGTGGATGCGTAGTCCGCAAAAGCTGTTCCGGGGAGTTCCACACAATCACGAGTGTCATGGGGACCACTACATAATTCGCATGAAGAAGTGATTTTGTTCACTTGGCTTGAAGGCTTAGGAGCTTCGTAAGATTTCATGAGAAACTTGACTTGGTCCTCAAGTTCCATGATCCTACGGTCGGGAGTGCTAGAATTGTTCGAAGGCAAAGATATTGCCTTGACCGTTTTGTTCAAATCACGAGGATCATTCCAACTTTCGTTGTCATAGAGAGCAAGATCTTCTATGAGTTCCCATGATTGTTTCGCACTTAGATCACGTAGCTTACCACCGGCCGATTGGTCAATGGCTCACCTCGTGGAGATATCGATATGGTCATAAAAAATTTGGACTTGGAGCCAAAGATCTATGCCATGATGAGGGACTTTTTGGAGTAAGTCCTTGAAACGAGTCCATGCTTCATAAAGAGATTCATTTTGACATTGTTGGAACATCAAGATGTCATTTCTAAGCTTAGTAGTTCTCCCCGGTGGGAAAAATTGAGCAAGGAAACGAGTGGTGAGATCATCCCATGTGGTGATGGATCCCGCGGGTAAACGCTCAAGCCATTGACTAGCTTGATCCCGTAGAGAGAATTGGAATAGGCGTAATCGGGTTGTCTCTCTAGTTGCAACATCTAGGTCTATGGAATCTACGATTTTGAGGAAGTCCTTAAGATGTTGGTTTGGATCTTCAGAATGAAGTCCATGGAATGCACATCCGCTTTGCACCAACCGGATGGTGTCGGATCGCAAGGGGGTCACATTGGCTCCGGTGAGCTCAATGGTGTTTCGGTAGCCTTGGTGGATAGGTCGGGAATACTCTCCTAAGGTTCGGGGCCTAAGGGGTTCTAGTGGTGGGTTTTGTTGTGGTGGGATGACGGGTTCAAAGATGTTCCCGTTGTCCATGATGTCGGGTGGTGAAGAGTTACGAACAAAGACACAAAGAAATGAGATAGACTAAAGAAAACCTAAAAATAAAAATAAAATCTTACTAGAAAGGAATCTAGCAAGTAGACCTAATAAAAAGAGATTCTAACCTAGACAATAACTATTCCCCAAGCTGCGGCGCCAAAAACTTGATACGTGGGATTCGCACCAGGCTTTACCTGATCGTTGTAGTATAGTATAGTGACAAGTACCGGGGGATTGATCGTTCAGCTATGAATAGTGTCGCTAGGATTAGAAAACCTAAATACTAGTTTTAAAGGTGAGGGATGATTATTTTTGTATTTTTATGTTTTTTAGAAAGCAAGTAAAAATCTCGGGTTTGAAGGATTTGGGCGGAATTAGTTGCTAGTCAACTAATCCAATACTAAGATGCAATCAAAATAAAATACTAAAAATAAAAATAAACTAAATTATACTAAAGTTGTGAGCAATAAGTGGAGAAAATGTGTTTACTTAGATTTCACTACTCCCTAGACATCTTTTACACGTTAATTACTTGTTATAGTTGCATGGATGACGGATTGTATTCCTTAATATCATTCATGGGGTGGCGCACTTAACTCCCTAATCCTATGAGCTCTTATCTCCTCCTATGCCATGCCCAGCACAACCATAGGGATTATAAACAGTGGCTCATGCATTAAATACAACCAATAAATACCTAGTGCACATCGGTTCATGTTTCCTAAGACGTTCAAGCATGTTACCATTTGGAGATCTGCCAGTTTTCTTAAGCCTAACATCAAATTCATTCATCCAAAACAATTATAAACAAGTAATCAACATATAATTAACGTCTAGGTTTCATTAGATCCAAGCAAACACAAGATAGATCTAGCCTAGCATGATGGAATTAAGACAAGAACAAGATATAGACAACCAACACATAGACATATTGATTGAATTAAAAGAATACTTATCTTAATTACACATGAAAGGTATCAAGGGTTTAGAACCCTTGAAAAACCTGTAAAATTCGCACCAAGTTCGTACTTAGGGTTTCTCCAAAACTTCTATCTCTTTAATGTGAAAATTAGAAAACTATATATAGGAAATAGGGTCTGATGGCGTCAAGACAAATCTTGTGACGCCGTCACCTCGCCGCCAAAATAATTCTCGGACTGCCTTGATCTACTTTTGACGCCGTCATGTGTTAGCGTTTTCCAGGCCGTCATGAATTTTACTCTTAACGCCCTACTTCATGACGCCTTCAAATCAGTTCTGGATCGTCATGGAAATTACTCTTGACGCCGTCAGAAATTCCTTCTTGACGCCGTCACCTACAGTTCCCAGCAAGGAAAATTAAGGCTTTGGTGTTTTCTTCACTTTTATGCTCCAAAAACGTCCGAATTGCTTCCTTTTCCAAATTTCTCTCCCAAAGTACCTAAAATCACAAAAGGAACGATTTAGGGCAATATTTGATCAAATAAATTCAATTCAGGGCTTAAATGACCCCCTAAAAGTGGTTCATTTTTTGCCTCATCACCCACGGGGGGACATCATAGTCCAAACTACATCGCCAAAAAGGTGTTTGATTCTGGGTTCTAATGGCCCATGATCTACAAGGATGCTCATATGTTTGTCAAAACCTGTGATGCTTGTCAGCGTCACGGGAATATTTCTAAAAAGGATGAGATGCCTCAAAACGCCATCCAAGTCTGTGAAATATTTGACATCTGGGGCATTGATTTTATGGGTCCATTCCCGTCTTCACGAGGGAATAAGTATATACTCGTGGCCATCGATTATCTTTCCAAATGGGTTGAAGCAAAGGCTTTACCCACCAATGACGCCCGAGTTGTTGTCAAATTTTTGAAAGATCTTTTTGCCAGGTTCGGAACTCCACGTGCCATAATCAGTGATCGTGGTACACACTTTTGCAATGATCAATTTGCAAGAGTCATGCAGAAATATGGAGTCACTCACCGTCTTTCCACTGCATACCACCCCCAAAAAGTGGGTAGGTGGAGGTTTCCAATCGTGGTATTAAAAGAATTCTGGAAAGGACAGTAGGAGAAAACCGTGCCTCTTGGTCGGATAAGCTAGATGATGCACTCTGGGCTTTCTGTATAGCTTACAAAACACCCATCGGGTGCACTCCATACAAGCTGGTCTAAGGAAAAGCATGTCATCTACCGATTGAGCTAGAGCATAAAGTCTACTGGGCCTTGAAACATGCCAACTTCGACCTTAAGACGGCGGGTGATCACCGCAAGATTCAACTAAATGAATTAAACGAAACTCATGATCAGGCTTACGAGAATTCTTTGATCTACAAAGAAAAGACAAAGAAGATCCACGACTCAAAAATTAGGAACCGCGTTTTCAACGTTGGTGATCAAGTACTTCTTTTTAACTCAAGACTGAAGATTTTCTCGAGCAAATTAAAAACCCGTTGGTCTGGGACTTTCACTATCACCAAAGTGTTTCCATATGGAACCGTTGAGTTATCTCAACCCGACGGTCCCAACTTCAAGGTGAATGATCATAGGTTGAAGCATTACTTTGGAGGGGACATATCACCCATGGTTGTCTCAGATCTCCATACTTTCCCCACGAACCAATGAATTCGGTGATCGAGTCAAGCTAGTGACTCGGTGAACAAAAACATTAGCATGCACATGGGTTTTCACCCATGTTTCTGACTTCTCTCTTCTTTCTAATAAAATAATGGGAAGAGGGCAACCTCTTCTGCATCTTTTGTCTGGTGGTTGTTGTGTTTGTACAGGTAATTGTTCCTGATGCATGAAGGCTCTCGTGCTCGTATTTTTGTCCTTACTTCATAAAAAGCTTCATCATTAAAGAATTGTGATATCCTTTACTAACATTATCTTTTTGAATAATTAATAAACGGCCTTAGATACAACGTATGATGACCCTCGCCTTTGAAACATTGAGGACAATGTTTAACCTTAGTCTTGGGGGGGGGGGGGGGGTATCTTCGATTTGACTTGCACCTTTCATGTGCCGTTTACTCATGCAACCCCGTTTTTCTCAAAAATCCAAAAAATTGAAAAAAATTCATCAAAAAGTACCAAAAAATTGAAAAAATTTGAAAATTTTCTGCAAAAATATAATAAGTTTTGACACTTTGTTCTGACTTTCCGCTGGATAGAGTAGGAATAGAAATTTTGACCTGATCGGGCATATTAAGCCCTAGCTGTTCCCTTAACTCAGTGAGGCTAAGCGTCCGCGAATCTCATTTCTTGAGGTAGTGACCATCCGATTATTAGATTAATTGACTAATCGCGCCAGCGAGCTAGTGTGTGACTTGGTGACCATTCGTTATGCAAATATTCGTGCCAACGAGCTACTAACATAGAGTTTGTTTAGAAGTTAGATGCTAAGCGTGGAGTAGTTGGTTCTCTTTAGAGCTCATCATAGGTACTTGTGGCTTTTTGCTTCCACAAAATTGTCTGACCTTATATATCTGTAAAAATAATAATTAAAGACATTATGTTTTGACGAAACTTAGTTCTTTATCTTCTTAAGAGAATCTTTGTTTTAAAAGTTGGGTACACATCAAGGTCATTCTATGAGCTGCAATTCTAAAAACGGGACTTTAAACCTCTTTTCGGAAATATGTGAGGTCGTGACCTAAAACCTTTGGGTCCTCATTTCAGGAACGTCTAGAGTGGAAATACCCCATGTCATGTAGGAAAAGTTATGTCATCAAAAAAATGATGATGAATAAAAGTGAGTCATGTGCTTAAATGTTAGACAAAAGTTGATGGCGCGTGAGGTGCATGTGCAGGGTCCTAGACCAGATACATGAGGTGTACGTGTATTTCTCCTCAACTAATGTCTATGAGTCTGTATGAATCCCAATTCCTTGATGTGGACCTCATTTTAAAGCAGCGATTCTCGAGAAAAGATAGAAAACTACTTAGCGTCTTAATATGGTATCTTTATCGGAATAAAAATTTTCGAAACGAGAAAATGTGAGGAAATTCATGTCTCACCAAAAATAAAATAAATAGAGGAAAATAGGAAAATGGGAGCCAGAAGTTATTGCACAAGTAACTTCCATGAGTAGTGTTAGCATCAAACTTGTAATTCAAGCTATGACTTCATTTTTACGTTTAGCATGGGAACTGGTGAAAAATCAGGAACGATGAATTTTATCCGAATGGACACTTCTCTCTGAGCTGTGTTTCTTACTCTGTGACCCTAAAAGTTATTGAAAAATGATGAAAGTCAAAACATCCCGTCACCCAACAAGTGTATAAAGTATGTAAATATTAGTGTAGGAAATAAAGCTGAAAAATGGAGCGTTCTCTGAAATAAATGATTTTGTACTCTCTTTTGAACATTTTGCTACTTCTTCAATGTTGGTAGAAAGAGTTATGAAAGTTATTTATCTTGGAGGGCGTGATATGATCCCATTGCGTGAGGACATGCCAATACCTTAGTTTGGGGGATTTGGTGTGTGCTTATTCACACACCTTTTTCTGTCCATTTAAAGACCAAAACAAACAAAAACTAACCATACATGCCAAAGATATTGTGTTTTTGTATTTGTGATCATGCAGGAATGGATAATTCAGAAATTGGCACAAATCAGGCCAATAAGGACAAAAATGAGCACGACTTTGGAAACCGTATCAAAAGCCAGAGCCGGGGAAGCAAATTATCATTTTTGAGCTCAGAATGTCAAAACACACCTTGGAGAATCACCAACTTCCAAAAATAGTCCTTTGATAAAAAGTTTGGAAAATTGGTAGAAATGGTCCCACAAATTTGGAATTTGACAAAATGGCCCCTGAGCATTGGATTTTGGAAGAAAAAGTCAACTATGGTCCTTGGGAATTCACAAATGTCAAGTTTAATCCCTGGGTGAAAAGTTTGAAGAAATTACAAGTTTAGTCCCTGATGTTTCCAAAATGGCAAAAATAGTCCCTAGGACTTCAAAAATGTAAATTTATACCTATGGCCCTTGTACTATCCATAATTGACAAATAACACCCCTTGGATAACTTTGGAACAGTACCTAATTACACCCCTAAACTTTCTGAAAATGACAAAATTGGTGCTTGTATTATTTCCACACCAAACGGACCCTTTTTATTAATAAAGTCCAAATCCAAACACAAACCAAACCACCCCAAATCCAGCCACAAATCCAGTCTAAATCCTAGACCCAAAATACCACCGGCCCAACTCCCTTTCTAATACTCCCTCCGGTCAAATAAGTCAACCAAACACCCCTTCCATCCTTCCTCACCCACCTTGCACACTACAACCAGTCACCTCACCCCCCCCCCCCCACCATCTCCATCACTTCCACCGCCCAAGCCACTACCTCGTCTTTTTTTCCATCAGCATTTAATGCCACCACCCCTCTTGCCTAATAAAAGAGAGCAAATTGCAATACTCTTTTTGGCGCCAAAACACGTGGAGGAATCAAAGTGGGTTTAATTGATCCAACATCTATGGGAATTGCTCAGAAACCGTAAGGGAACCTTTGGATGACTTATATAATGAAGAAGAAGCACAGAAGATA
The DNA here is from genome assembly GCA_030686995.1 of Artemisia argyi. NCBI lineage: Eukaryota > Viridiplantae > Streptophyta > Magnoliopsida > Asterales > Asteraceae > Artemisia > Artemisia argyi. Next base: position 28,629,844 of record CM060677.1, on the reverse strand, counting down.
GGGCAGTAGTTTCTTAGTATAAAAATAGTGTCGAATAGCTTAATTAATCATCCTCATTTGTAATTTTCAGCTTAAAACCTTGTACTAAGCATTTTTATATTAATCAAAGTCCATTTCGAGTATTAATTGCAAGTTTGTAGCTTACATTCAGTTTATGCTATTATTTTTATTTAAAAAAAAAATCTCATATAAGCTTTATCATGTTAAAAGTAATTGTTTATGGTTTCTTTAAGCTAATCTCAGTACTCTCATAGGATTTTGGAAGTTTGTAAATCATTTCAAAGTTGTTTACTCATTAAACTAAAAAATAGAAAAAAAATCAGAAGAATAAAAGAAAAATAAAAAAAATATAGGTTAGAAGATGATGATGGCTGGAGCATGGTGTATTCTGGATGGCCATGGGTTAGAGCCTCAGGGGAGGCAATAGGTTTGGTACATTGGTCTTTGGTTCATGGTGAATTGGCAGGAAGGCATTTGTAAGGAATTTCTTAAATTTCATGTTCTACTGTTCATCTGCTTATTAACTACTTACCAGTGCTTATTTGTGCTTATTAGGTTTAGCTTAGTCCATTTATAGCATAAAATCAGTTGTTAGTTTATTTAAAACTCATTTTATTTAAAATCTCAATTCCACTGTCAAAGTAGCATAAAGTTGTATTATTGGGTATTAGTAGTTGTGATCTTTGTTTCTGTGTTCATTTAAGCTTATTGGACCATAATAAGTTGTTTAGAAGTAGTCTCATAGTCTCACGCAACCATTTGATCTTTAAACCAAAAATCAAGGATCATCTCAGGTTGTTTGGATTTGCTTGATACTCTGTGTTCAAGCCTGTTTTTGTTGTTATTCTTGGTTCGTATAAGTCACAATAGGTCTCAATTACTCAGTCAAACCATAAAAACCAGGTCCTCTTTGTTCAAAAGTCAAAATTGCCTTTGATCTCACCCTAAGTGATCACTGTCAAGATTTAAGTGTAGCATAAGCCTCTAATCAACTCACAAATAGTTAGGAAAGCTTAAATTAGTCTCCAACTAGCTTAATATATCATTCTCAGTAGATTAGAGCCAATCAAAACCTATCAAAGTCAATTTAGGTGTTCATAAAAAAGTCAAAATTGCATAGTTAGGCAGAAACCCACTTTTTCCAGGAATTTTCCTTATTTTTGTGTTCACAATTAAGTCTCAAACTTTTTACCAGTGAAAGTATACTAGCTTAACTATAGGAATCCACTATTGGCTTATTTTTAAGAATTTTTCTGTGGTTTATACACGTGCTTACTTCAGGCTGCATGGCTGACACCCTCCCCTACACCAGGGCAATTGGCCAACTTTCATTAGCTCATTCTGGCTTAACCAATGGACCCCACCCCTCACCCTTAGCTTTTTGGATAGCTCATCAGTATAGCTTTTTAGGTCTTAGCTTATTTTGGATCTTAGTCATCATCTAGATAGCTTATTTGTCCCTTTAAGTTTGCATTATTTCACTTAGTATACTGAGGACTCAGTATAGATAACAAAGTTCAATTGTCCATATCTTGTACATTAGTGGGCCCCACCTTGTGCTTTTTTGCTTTTTGGAAACCCCAATAAGCCATCTCTCTGAATCAGTGCTTATTTTGTATTTGTGATCTCATTTGGCCCACCAAATCAAGGCCTGCAACTTGGCCTTTTTCACTAAGTATACTGAGCTCATCAGTGTGATTTGGCTTATTTCAAGTGCTCATATCTAGCTTATCAGTGACCCTTAGGAGTTGCTAATTGGCTTATTTGAAAGGCTCCCAGTCCATCTTTGTGAATCAAGAATTTATTTGGGCCCCTGATCCCCTTAGTAGACCCCACAGAGGCCTACAAGTTGGTCTTTTTGGCCTGTCACTTGGTTATTTTTGGCCCTTAGCTTATTTGCCTTTCACAGCTTATTTCTTGTGCTTATTTTCTATATTTTGCTTATTTCTAGTGTAACTCAACTGTCTGTAGCTTATTTTCTTCTGTGTAATCAAATTGTAGCTTTTTTTTTTTTTTTTTTTTTTTTTTTTTTTTTTTTTTTTTAGCTTTTTCAAAAGATCAAAGTCCTAATAAGCTTAATAGTGTTGACAGCTAAGCTCATTAGCTTACAAACTGCTTATTTTTAAGTTGTAAATTAGTTGCCTTTACAAAAGTTGTCTATTTTCAGTAGTTTAATAGTTTTGTAAAATAAAAACCCAGAAAATCAAAATTTAAAAAATAGTGATAGCTTCTATTTAAGCCATTTGGTTTATTGCTCAGCTTTTTCAAAAAGCAATTTTCATTTTTATAATTTTCCTAAGTTTTTAATATATTAAAATAGTTTAGGAAAAATTTTCATAATTTTTTGAGTTTATTTAGTATTTATAATAATTAAATTAAGTTTAATTAGTTTTAATTAAAAAATCAAAAAAATTAATTTTCCTTCTGCTTATTTATAAGAAATAGTATCTTTTTATATTTTTCCTAGGACTTATAATTCATAAAGTATTTTTAGAAAAATTTTCAGAATTTTCACTGTTAATTTAGTATTTTTAATAATTAAATTAGTTAAAATAGATTATAATTATTAAATAAGTAAATAATTAGTAAAATAGTTTAAAAAATAATTTTTATAAACTTTTTATAATTTTTTAGAATTCCTGTGATAGTTAATTAGTTTTGTAAAAATTTTTATATTTTTCTAAGTCACTTTAGTATTTTTCTTAAATTTAAATTAGATTTAAATTAGTTTTAATTAATTATTAATTATTTTAAATAGTTTTTAATAAATATTAAATAATAAATAATCAAAAAATAATAATTTACTTTTTAATTAAATTTTCTTTTAATATTAAGTTTGTAAAAATTTTATTTTCACCCCCTCTAGTTTAAATTTGTTCAAATATCACCCTTTTTATATGTTCGTAGTCGTATCTGATTTCAAATTTGGTTTACGTTTTTATACATCTGTAATCTTGTAACTGTTAATACTGTTTATTTGTTTTAATATCAATCATCCAGTAGTGTAATTAACTCCAAATCATTATTTGTTACTATTCACAATCACTGATTCCCGTAAACGTTTTCCAAACACAATTTCAATCTCGTTGGGACATAACGACCCGGGGATTTCCCTATACTTCCACGGATTTAATATCTTGCACTTTCTCCCTTACTGCTTGACTTGTTGACCATTCCTGGTTAATTTGTGAGGTTGGTTTGGGAGGAGTCAGTAGACAAAACTTTCAATAAACAGATAGGAAGGAACTTGGAGGCTTACGTTGATGATATGGTTATAAAAAGCAGCACGGAGGAAGACTTACTCTCCGACATCTAAGAAAACTTCGATCAATTAAGGGCAATCAACATGAAGCTAAACCCAAAGAAGTGTTCTTTTGATGTTGAAGAAGGAAAATTTCTGGGACATTTGATTACAAAGCAAGGGATCAAAGCTGACCCTTCGAAGGTCAAAGCCATCATAGATCTACAGGCTCCGAAATCGCTAAAGGATGGACAAAGCCTAAATAGAAAGCTCGCAGCACTTTGCAGGTTTCTGTTGAAGAGCGTAGATCGATCTTTACCATTTTTTAAGACTCTCAAAGGGCACGTAGATAAAAATACCTTTCAATTGAGTTTAGAGGCGGAGGCTGCATTTTAAAAGTTGAAAGAGTTCATGGAGATATTACCAACACTTACAGCCCCAATCAAAGGCGAAGTGTTATTCATGTACATCGCAACATCCTTCGAAAGCATCAGCGCTGTTCTCTTGGCAGAAATTGAAAAGATACAAATCCCCATTTACTTCCTTAGCAGGGTCCTACAAGGAGCCGAATTGAACTATCCAGAGTTAGAAAAGCTAATTCTAGCTTTAGTTCATGTTGCAAGGGGTCTTCGAAGGTATTTCCAAGCTCATCCAATTACGGTATTGACTGATAAGCTAATCAAACAGATATTGTCGAAGCCTGAGAAATCATGAAGGATAGCCAAATGGGCTATTCAATTAGGAGAGTATGAGATAGAGTACAAAGGTAGAAACTCCATTAAAGGTCAGATACTTGCAGATTTTCTAGCCGAAACACCCTCCGGACCAAGTTAGGACAAAGATGTCCCAAAGAATGAACCCTCGAAGGCGAAGGAAGGGTGGAAACTGTATAGTGACGAAGCCTTAAGCTCCGATGGGTCTGGAGCAGGTCTTATGTTGGTCATTCCGGAGGGAAAGGAGTATACTTAAGCACTACGTTTTGACTTCGAAGCTACGACCAACGAAGTTGAGTATGAAGCTTTATTACTAGGCCTTCGACTTGTAAAGGACATGGAAGTTCGTGATCTCTCTATTTTTGTTGACTCGCAATTAGTAGCAAACCAAATCAAAGGCTTTTACGAAGCAAGGCAACCTGCCATCAAGCAATATTTGGAAAAAGCTAAGGAAATTCTCAACGGTTTCGAGTCTTATGCTATAGAACACGTTTGTAGGAACCAAAATAAGAAAGAAGATGCATTAAGCATAACTTCAATGGCATTTGCACATCTAACAAAGGAGGTCTTAGTCGAAGTGTTGTCCGAAAGATCAATCAAACGAAGTGAGGTGTCTGATGTCATACTTGAAGAAGGATCCAACTGGATGACTCCGCTAAGAGAATACTTGATAAGTGGTATTTTTCTAGAAGACCCAAAGCTAGCACGAAAGGTCAGAATCAAGGCTCCCCAATACAGGATGATTGGGGACAATCTCTAAAGAAGATCTTTCTTATCTCTTTGGCTTCGTTGTGTGTGGCCGAAGCAGGTTTTGAACATCATCTATGAGATCCATGAGGGATCCTGCAGCTTACACGCAGGACCTACTTTGTTGTCTAAAAAATAACGAAGTTGGGATATTACTAGCTGATGAGACGAAAAGTGTCATGCTTTTAAGGATCATTTAAGCCTTAAGTCGTGATAATATGATCAAATATTACCTTAAATCGTTCCTTTTGTCATTTTAGGTACTTAAGAGAGGAATTCTGGAAAACATAGCATTTTGGACGTTTTTGGAGCATAAAAGTGAAGAAAATGACAAAGTCAAAAATTCAAGCTGGAACAGTACCTAACGGTGTCAAAAGTTACAAGGTGACGCTGTCACTTGTTGATAAAGAGGTGGATATTTACTTTGCACTTGACGGGCCAGAAAGATTTTGAGGCATTCATACGTGACGGCGTCACGTGTTATTTCACCAAGGTGGTCACATTTTAAGTTAAAGAGAGACGGCCCAGAACACTTTCTAACCAAACGGCATCAAGAGTAGATCTAGGCAATCAAGAAACCCTAACACGGCGGGATGACGACATCACATCCTAAAAGGTGACGCCGTCAAGTTGGAAAATATATATATACTTTTCTATTTTTCATTCATTAGGGGGGGGGGGGACTTTTGGTAGGAACTTAGGGTACGAACCCTAGTCGACTTTTGCAGCTATTTTGAGGTTTCAAAGCCTCTTTTCTTCCATGATTAATTGAAGATAAGTAATCTATCAATCATTTAATATGTCAATGTGTTGTTTGATTTTATCTTATGCTTGTCTTTCTTTTAACATGCTAGGCTAGGTTTGTTTGTGTTTGCTTAGGTCTAATGAAACCTAGTTATTGATTATTTATTGAATGGCTTGTTATTAATTCTTGTGGGTGGATGTTTATCGATGTTAGGCTTAAGAAAACTAGCAATATTCCAATGGTAACATGCTTGAACGTCTTAAGAAACATGAATCGGATGTGTACTACTGTTATTTGGTTGTATTTAATGCATGAGCCACTATTTATAATCCCTAGGATTGGGTGCTTAACGTGTCGTCTTAGGAGGAGATAAGAGCTTATAGAGGTAGGGAAGATCGTACACAGCCCCACGAATGGTATTAAGTAATACAAACCGGCATCCACGCAATTGTAACAAACCTATCAATCAGTAAAAGATAACTAGGGAATAGTGAAACCTATGTCAACACGTTTGTCTCCATATTAGAAGTCTCTTACATTTATTTTCAGTTATTTTATTTTTATTTGCCTTTGTAGTATTTGGGTTAGTTGACTAGCAACTAATTCTGCCCACTCTTCCAAAACTCGAGAATTTTACTTGCTTTCTATAAAATATAAAAATAGAAAAAAGAATCATCCCTCACCCCTAGACCTAGTTTAGATCATTTTCAATCCTAACGAACACTATTCTCTGTGGAGAAAGATCAATCCCCCGGTACTTACCTCTACACTATACTACATCAGTCAGGTACACTTGCCTGATGAGGATTGTAAGCTTCTCAAGATCCTTTGAGAAGTAAAACTTTTGCGTTGCAATCCACACGCATCAAAGTTTTTGGCACCGCTGCTGGGAAATAGTTATTATTTAGGTTGAATATTATTTTTATTAGGTCTACTCATTAGATTTCTATCTAGTTAGTTTTTTTATTTTATTTTTATAGGTTTTCTTTAGTCTATCTTTTTCTTTGTTCCTTTGTTCGTAACCGTTTCCATCCGACATCATGGAAGGTGGTAATATCTTTTACTCCGCCAACCCACCACAACAAAACCCACCACAAAACCCACCACAACCAAACCAACCTTCTATAGCCCGCACTTTAGCAGAGTACTCCCGTCCTAGCCACCAAGGCTATCGAAACACCATTGAGCTCACTCAAGGAGCCAATGTGTCTCCCTTGTGATCTGACACCATCCGGTTGGTGCAAAGCGGACGTGCATTCCATGGACTTCATTCCGAAGATCCAAATCAACACCTCAAGGATTTTCCTAAAATCGTAGATTCCATAGACCTTGATATTGAAACTCGAGAGACGACCCGATTGCGTCTCTTTCAATTCTCTCTACGTGACCAAGCTATTCACTGGCTTGAGCGTTTACCCGCGGTGTTAGGAATACAAATATTCTTATGGAAGACTCGGTCACCCAAATGATGTAATAGCATTAAGATAGCTCGTAGTTAGTTTATTATTTAGTTAGTGTTAGTTTAGATTATGTAACATCGTGGAGGAAGGACGGGTCATTACCCACTATATACCTGATCCACAGCCCGGGAGTGGGCGTTTTATTTGTAACTATAAATACCCCTCTCCCACCAAGGGAGAGGGTTGGACCTTTCAAGCAATCTAACATTTCATCTTTTCTTTCTCTCTCTAAAGGCTCCCATTTTCTCTTATCTCTCTCTCTAAAACCAACGAACCAAACCACCTTGTTAATCATGCTTGTGACTTAAAGTATAACTTACAATTGGTATCAAGAGCCATGGTTTCATCTTAGGGCCTTGGAAATTAGGTTTTGGTGTGGTTTTTGTGGTTTTTGTTAATTAGAAGAGTTTTCTTGGAAAACATCTTGGTTTGATCTTATTGGTGTTATATGAAGTGTTATGGGTGTACTTTTGTGATTAGTGGTGTTAGAACCACTTTGTTTTTCATTTGGATAAGCTATATCATTTGTTGGGTTGAAGTTGTGATTGATTTTAGGTCGTTTTCTTGGTAGCAATTACCTATTCTGTTGTGGATTTCTTCGTAGCAATTACCTCCAAAAATCTAGTGATTAGGTCAGTTTCTGGGTAGCGATTACCATTTTGGGGCATAAAGACAAAAGCGCTAGATAGCGACTGTTTTGGACTATTGTGTCTAGTGATTAGCTCTAGCGATTAGTTCCTGTGTTTACCTCAGTTCAGCGGTTAGCTAAGTTTAGCGATTACCTCATCCAACGTTTACCTACTCTTAGCGATTACCTCGACCTGTGATTTTCTATTTCTAGCGTTTACCTCTGTTCAGCGATTAGCTAGTTCTAGCGTTTAACTTCTCTCAGCGTTTAGCTCAGATAGCGATTACCTCAAGATAGCGATTATCTCTCTTAGCGATTTGCTTCAACTGTTTGGCAGCCTTTAGGGATTAACTCAGTGGTGTGTTTCTAGTGATTGGTTAATTATTTGTACTTAGTGAATTGTTGTATCTTAAGTCATTTCGATTAATCTAATTGTGATTTGACGTTGTGAGTTAACTCTTATGACTTGAATTATCTCAATCGGATATATTGTAACTTGACTTGTCGCGACTTGACACTAATTGCAAAGTATGACTTATCCAAGTTCTCATTCTAAGTCCAACTCACTTATCACATCTTTAGGTTTCTTTTGTTGACTTTAGTAAAATCCCAGGAAAGAATTGATTTCTCGGTTTAAGTCACAAGAATTGTAAAATCCCGTTTGTGATTCTGTCATGGCAACCATTTCTGATGACATTCAAGCTGTCGGGTCCGATACCCGACCTCCTATTCTCGATAGGATTGACTATGAATCATGGGCACAAAGAATGAGACTTTATTGTTAGGGTAAGGAAAATGGTGAGAACATTCTGCGATCAATTCATTAAGGTCCCCTACAGATGGGTACAACAAGGGATGCTATCTCTATTGCTGATGATGGAACCGTCACCTTTGGAATTGACAGGCCACGTACTTACAATGACCTTAGTGATGCTGAAAAGAAGCGCTATGATCCAGACATTCGAGCCTCCAACATTGTGATACAAGGATTACCCAAAGATGTTTACAAGCTAATCAACTTCAACACTGAAGCTAAGGCCATTTGGGACAATGTCAAAATGCTTCTATCTGGCTCGGAGCTGACCAAAGAAGATCGTGAGTCTCAATTGTAAGATGATCCGAATGACAATGCCTAACATCCAACTCAACTCTAAGTTTGTCAACAACATGTCACACGAGTGGGATCGCTTTGTCACTGCAGTAAAGCTCAACAAAGGACTGAGAAATACAAACTATGAACAACTGTTTGCCTACTTACAACAACATGAGAAACATGCAGCTTTTGATAGTCAATTAAGGGAAAAGCTTAATCCAACTACTACTAATGACTCACTTGCATTCATGACTAGTACGTTTCTGATTAATCGGCCTTTGTCATCAGTGGATCACTCATCTCTACAACCACCAGTTGCCATGAACACCCATCTTGACTCAGGGTATTCTCATACTGATAAAATGATTGACAATCTTTCCAACCAACTGTCTCTACTTGTCCAAAAATTCAGAGCCACACTTCCTCAGACCAACAACCAACTTAGAGCCTCATCTAATCCACGGAATCAGGTTATTATGGAAGATGGAAGAGTGATGGTACAAAATGTTCAGGGCAGACAAAATGTGAATCAAGGGAATGCTGCTCGAGGCAATGTGAAGAACAGGATAAGGAATGTTAATCAGGGACAAGGAAGGCAGCCTAAGTGTTACAATTGTGGAGTTTTGGGTCACTTCGCAAGAAACTGCACACAGCCAAAACGTCCTTGGAACTCAGACTACTTCAAGGACAAAATGTTACTCATGCAAGCTCAAGAGAATGGAGTTGTGCTGAATGAGGAAGATTTGGCGTTTCTTGCTGGGGATGAAGGGAATACGTTTGATGCTGATGTGGATGATCAACCTGCCCAAGATCTAGCTCTTAATGACCCAAACATCTTCCAAGCTGATGAATGTTATGCCTTTGATTTGGATGTTGATGACGAACCCACTGCTCAGACTATCTTCATGGCCAACTTATCATCAGCTATCTCAGCACCACAACAATCCAGTCCCTCCAAATCATCCATCGTATCTGAGGTACTGAAGTTATATGATGAATGCTTTATTAATGGTGAACAGAAGAATCTCAACGATGTAACACCCCCAATTCATGGTTGCAGCGGAATTCAAACTGGGTGTTACTCGACGGCACAATAGTCACAATAATAGAAAACGAACTCCAATTGAGTCGTTTTAAAAGATTTATCATTCAAATTGTATAAATATCAGAGATTACAAAATGAGGTCCCAATTGGTTCCATGTTTACAATGTATAATAAATGAGTTTTTGAATGATAATAAAATTTATAGCCCTCTTGAGTATCCGTGCCCTTCCGTGCCATCCTTGATTGTCATGAACCTGAAATACATGCTTGAGAGGTCAACACAAAGGTTGAGTGATATTCATAGAGTTTGTTTAATGTTTGAACACAATGTGTTGGTAGTAAATCGTTGAACACAATAATCGTAGTGTTTATAGTTAAATCGTTTGAACACAATATGTTGGTAGTGTGAGCTATAGACTCACACCAATGTTTGGAAAACAAAGATGGGCTACGTTGTTATATGCCCGGAAAGGTTATTAATTCACTAAGCTTATGACACCAAAGCGTTAACGTGTACCAATATCGATCGGCAGATTTATCCCGGTAGGTACTTTGCCGTCATACCTAATGTCTCAAATATTAATGCATTTGTTTGAACTTAGTCAAAACAAATGGGATTCGTCAATCCCAATAGGCCTATTCACAATATTCGCGCTCACTTGCAAGTAACCCTCGCAAGTGATTAAATGGTTCATAATAAGGGATCTTGGTTTGGCAAGGATGTTACTTAGTGATAATAAAACATAGTCGAATAGCATACAGTAGAAAGCATTGTGTTCGAGTAGAAAAATAATAGCATGTATTCCCCCCAAGGGTTTGTAAAACATTGAAGTAATGTAAAGTGGGGCTATGAACTCACCTTAAGTAGGATAGCAAGTAATGAAGGTGATGATTGGATCGTGTAGGTTTCTACGAGCAACCTATATTAGAATGTTGCGACTTAGGATCGGAGTAAAGAATATGAAGTAGTGCCTATATATATATCTTGCATCTAAGTCCATGATGTGGTATGATGTATAATGTAAGTCTTTGAAAGAAAAGATTCATGAACATGTATGTTTTGTATATCGTTTACTACCGTTCGGGCCGACATAATTCAGAAGTCATGTTAGTAAGCGTTCGAGGAGCCAGGACACTTTAACTCGTAAATCCACAACTCAACTCGACGGCTTACATAATGAACTCCTCACATGAGGCTCCCTACTATTGTAGTAGTTGATGAAATATATAGATATAAGTTTTGATCCGAAAAGTTACATGTCCGATACTTGAATAAACTTAGGAAAGTTTATTTGTACATGAAGATTGTTATTAGGGGTAGTTTCATAAGTTTTGTATGACCATTTTCTCTTTGTAATGTCTCATGGTTCCTTTAGATGAAGTAGATCCAAGTTGCTTGTTCAAGTTATCGCCAATACTTTGTTTCATGTTTTCGCCTAAGTAATCTTACATGGTCATTTCGTCATGGCCTAGCCATGACCTTTGGTCCTTGTTCCAAGGTCATGAGACTCAACCTTGGCTCTAGCCCTGGTTGTGGTCTTGATTATAGGTCATAAGACCTCTTGTTCCTTTTAAAGTATAACCATAATATGGTGACTTTGGTCTAAAAATGGGCTGTTTAAGAATTTGAAGAATTTTATCACTCGGAAAGCGTTTTCAGGGCTCGAGCTTCTTTATTCCTGAACGAAAACGTCGTTCCAGACAACTTTCGTGTTTTAACTTTTTGATGAATCGGACCAGAAGTGGGACTTTCAAAACCCAAATTTGATCAGAATGGTATTTGGCAGTTTGCCGCAAAGTTTTGGTAACTTCAAATGGGCGTAACTTTTGACTCGTATACTCGTTTTGGGTGTTTCAAATTGCTATGGTTTCCTTTTTAAGTCCTCTACTGTAATATGTAAGGATCCAACATCATATTTTTACCATTTTGGTCAGGTCTTACCAAGAAAGTCACTAGTTTACTTGTTTTAGTAACTTGTTGTAACAATCAATAACAATAACTTGTTTTGCTCACTTTTATACATCATGGACATAACTACAAGACATAATATAGCAAGAATAACATGTAAATAACATGAACATGATTATTTAACAAGAATCATGTTAGGGTTTGGCTTACAACTTTTGGCTTTCAAAGATGAAAGGAAGTTAACATGTAAGGAAAAGGACTTTGATAGACTTGCTTCAACCCATTTCACTTCATGCAATCTTTCTACCCTTGTAATCTTGAAAGATAGATGATGAAGATTGAGGTGAATTGAGTGGATTCAAACTCAAGAGAAATCACCAAGTATATGAGGTTATGGAAGTGTTTGATGAATGATAACCTAACTAGGGTTTCAACCTTGAACTTGCACTTGAACCTTGCTTAAATTTAGAAGGAATAAAGCTAAGTGTGGAGTGGTGAGGGATGTGATATGGGACGGCAAAGGAAGGGGGAGGGGGTATTTAAATGGGCTTGAGGAGGTTAGTTTCAAAGACTAGTCAAAGCTTGGTGAACAAGTTCAACACTTGTAATGATCCTAGATCACAAAGCATGAGATTAAGCCACACAAGGGGTGACTCCCCCCCCCTAAGTCGGTTCACATGGATAAGGAGGGGATGAGTTGGCTTGTGATGATATTATCCTAGTTACTTGGTTAGTTTTGACTCCGGGAAATGCCAACCGTAAGTTGTTACGTCTCAAAACGTAAAACCGGGTGTCGTAAAATTATGGAACTTGAAAGTATTGATAAACATGTCCATATGTTCCATAATAAAATATAAAATGAGTGGTAGGTTCCATTTGGGTGGTAAAACCCTGCTAAAAACTGGAAACACGGGTCTAAAACGCGTAATACGTAAAATGTACGAATATTGCGTAAAATTGAGAAAAGTAAAATATTACTTTTCTAATAGGTTATAAATGATTTAAAATGACTTATAATGTCTAGACTGGGCTCAGTCTAGTGTCGGTTGGTATTAAATGTCTTTTAGACATCAAACCGTAAGCCTAAAAATCAAGGAATGACTTATAATGTCAAGGAATGATTTTTGGTCAAAGGAGGAGGGAAAAAATATGTTGACTTTTTCTAATAAGTTGAAAACTCAAATCGTGTTAGAAACGCGGTGCAGGTATAGGCTAAGGTTACGGCTGAGTAAAAACGCTTAAAAACTGAAATTTCCAGTTTTTCACGGCCGAGGCTTATTTTGGTCATGTTTTTCACAGTCATGATTAATTCTCAAATAAATCATGAATGTGTCAAACATTTTTCTGATGCGGGGTCACTTAACGCGGTCGAGTTTCGTTGTGCGTAGAATTTCTGAATGACGTTTTACCCTAAAACGTGTAATTCCTTAATAACTTTCACGAAAATGAGCTTATGAAAGTTAAACTTTTAATTTGCCATGGAAATGATTTATCACTCGAGAATATCAAATAAAAATCAACTTTCGGGAAAGTTTCGGGAAAAATGAATAGTAAAAGTGAATAGTGAAATTTTCCGGGAAAATTAATTAACCTGAAATTTCGAATTGTTACAGTCTCTACCCCTTACGGGGAACTTCATCCCGAAGTTCTATGTGTGTTATATGTTGGATTGGTGTTGATGAAAAGGTGTGGTTACTTATGAGGACTCGAGTCTTGAATTACTAGTGATATAGTTTGATTTGTCTCAGAATACGGTGTGTCAATAGAAATTGATAACATGGTTGAATATCAGTAGAGATCCATATAATAGTCGAATATCAAAGAAAATTGATATAGCAGTCGATTATTAATAGAAATTGATATAGTAGTTGTACAGAAATTGATATAGTTAAATATCAAAATGGAAATTGATATAGTTGTCAAGTATCAATAGCAATTGATATAACAGTTGAACAACAATAGCAATTTACATAGAAATCCAATAAATGGAAATTGATATAGTAGTGGAATATCAATGGAAATTGGGATAGTAGTTGCAATCATAGCATAGTAGGTAATCTGTTGTTGTACCTAGTGTTTATTGACTTCATACATATGTTATTTCGGATACAAATAAGCCCACTTGTTTATAATTCTTTATTTACATAGAGAGGCATCCGATACAATGTAAATACGGAATTATAAACTTATGGTTCGGCGATTTACAATTTCTTTATTTAAATGAAAAGGCATCCCAATCCATTCAAATAATTACAAATCATCCTACTTAAGAATTCCCAACACAACATTCACAATTAGCCGGTGAGTTACAAGGTAGTGTATTACGAGATGACACTGGTGTAGCAAAAGTACAAGATGAATATTCAATCTTGTAAAGCTGATAAGGGTGCTTGTGGTGTAACTAAGGATGATTTGAGCTTTAAAAGTGCATCAAGATCTGTTAATGAGCTTGTGTTTGTAACGGTTGTGAAGATAATGTTGTGGTATGTTGATGAACAAAAGTGTGTATGCTTAACATTAATACTCTTAGGTATAGATGTTGAGTTTGCTTTAAAAATCTTAAGAGATTTTAAAGGTTTATGATGGAATGGTATCCTTAGGACCTAAACAGGATAGTACTTCTACAGGATGAAGAGAATAATTGATAACTATCCCAGATAGTAGTTCGGATTATCTCATAAATGAAAACTTTCAAGAATGAAGTTAGGTAGTACAAATAAAGTGTTAAGATTTCGCTGAGTGGTAAGGCACTATCGTGTCTCTAGACTGTTTTAATGTATTCTGGTGGTTTATCGTGTTCATGTAGGAAATCAATCTAAACATAACCCTAGTACAACTATTCTCAGTATTTGAAAATTTTAAGTCGAATATAGTTAGTCAGACTATATTCCACTGTCCCTAGGTTAAATATAGGTGACTAGTCTATATTTAGCCAAGGTTCGATAAAACTTTCAAATACCTAAATTAGGTATACTTTTGATATGTCTGTTGCTTTCGGGAAACTGTCCACTAAACAAAGGCGATGTCAAACAATTCAGTTGCAAGTCCCGCCCATACAAGACTTGTAACCTACATTTCATTGCATAGAAGATAGTAAGGGTAGGTACGTATGGAAAGGAAGTTTTTAAGTAGTTCTAAAATAGAACATACTTGGCCAGGATCACGAACTTTTAACAATGAAGGTTTCAGAAGAAAACTTTGATGAATGTTGAGCTGAACTTCAGCTTTTGTAGGTGATGGATTTGTTTGTCCTTTATAAATCTTATATTTCTATTTAGAAATCAAAAGATTGTGATGGGTTTTTGATATCATATGAAATGATATTGATGATGTGATGGAATGATTCTAGAGACCATTTGCACAAAACACAATGTCTCGGAAGTAGGTTAGACCATTGTGCAATTCACAATGTCTGGGAAGTAGGTTAGGTCATTGTGTGACTCAAAACATTCGAGAAATGATTAAGACCATTGTATCATACAATGTCTTGGAAAATGAATGAGATCATTGTATCTCACAATGCCTTGGAAAATGAATGAGGCCATTGTATCAGTTACAATGTCTTGGACATATAATGTTGGAGTAGGAACATGATTGGGAGAGTGTGGCTGTGCCGAAATGCCTTAGAATAGGCATACACAGATATGTTTAGTCCATTGTTTAGATAAATGATTGAAAATAAACCGAGTTTATATATCAATATACTAATATGTTCATGTAGTATAGAATGCCTAGTGTGTATATGTCAATATACGTATATGTTCATGTAGCATAAAATGCTTACGGGGAAATGCCCAATTATGTTAAGGGTACATATATCAATATGCAATTATGTTTGTGTAGCATAAAATCTACGGGGAAATGCTCAAAATGGGTATATATGAATATACTAATATGTTTGTGTAGCATAACATGCTTACTAAGTCCATAATCGTCCGGAGGATGGACGACACGGAGAGCGGAAGGCTATAAAATGTTTTTGTTTGTGATTGTAGTTATAGTTTAGGTCTCACTTAGACCCGTTTCTCTATAACCATGGCTCTGGTACCAATCTGTAACACCCCCAATTCAAGGTTGCAGCGGAATTCAAACTGGGTGTTATTCGACGGCACAATAGTCACAATAATAGAAAACGAACTCCAATTGAGTCGTTTTAAAAGATTTATCATTCAAATTGTATAAATATCAGAGATTACAAAATGAGGTCCCAATTGGTTCCATGTTTACAATGTATAATAAATGAGTTTTTGAATGATAATAAAATTTATAGCCCTCTTGAGTATCCGTGCCCTTCCGTGCCATCCTTGATCGTCATGAACCTGAAATACATGCTTGAGAGGTCAACACAAAGGTTGAGTGATATTCATAGAGTTTGTTTAATGTTTGAACACAATGTGTTGGTAGTAAATCGTTGAACACAATAATCGTAGTGTTTGTAGTTAAATCGTTTGAACACAATATGTTGGTAGTGTGAGCTATAGACTCACACCAATGTTTGGAAAACAAAGATGGGCTACGTTGTTATATGCCCGGAAAGGTTATTAATTCACTAAGCTTATGACACCAAAGCGTTAACGTGTACCAATATCGATCGGCAGATTTATCCCGGTAGGTACTTTGCCGTCATACCTAATGTCTCAAATATTAATGCATTTGTTTGAACTTAGTCAAAACAAATGGGATTCGTCAATCCCAATAGGCCTATTCACAATATTCGCGCTCACTTGCAAGTAACCCTCGCAAGTGATTAAATGGTTCATAATAAGGGATCTTGGTTTGGCAAGGATGTTACTTAGTGATAATAAAACATAGTCGAATAGCATACAGTAGAAAGCATTGTGTTCGAGTAGAAAAATAATAGCATGTATTCCCCCCAAGGGTTTGTAAAACATTGAAGTAATGTAAAGTGGGGCTATGAACTCACCTTAAGTAGGATAGCAAGTAATGAAGGTGATGATTGGATCGTGTAGGTTTCTACGAGCAACCTATATTAGAATGTTGCGACTTAGGATCGGAGTAAAGAATATGAAGTAGTGCCTATATATATATCTTGCATCTAAGTCCATGATGTGGTATGATGTATAATGTAAGTCTTTGAAAGAAAAGATTCATGAACATGTATGTTTTGTATATCGTTTACTACCGTTCGGGCCGACATAATTTAGAAGTCATGTTAGTAAGCGTTCGAGGAGCCAGGACACTTTAACTCGTAAATCCACAACTCAACTCGACGGCTTACATAATGAACTCCTCACATGAGGCTCCCTACTATTGTAGTAGTTGATGAAATATATAGATATAAGTTTTGATCCGAAAAGTTACATGTCCGATACTTGAATAAACTTAGGAAAGTTTATTTGTACATGAAGATTGTTATTAGGGGTAGTTTCATAAGTTTTGTATGACCATTTTCTCTTTGTAATGTCTCATGGTTCCTTTAGATGAAGTAGATCCAAGTTGCTTGTTCAAGTTATCGCCAATACTTTGTTTCATGTTTTCGCCTAAGTAATCTTACATGGTCATTTCGTCATGGCCTAGCCATGACCTTTGGTCCTTGTTCCAAGGTCATGAGACTCAACCTTGGCTCTAGCCATGGTTGTGGTCTTGATTATAGGTCATAAGACCTCTTGTTCCTTTTAAAGTATAACCATAATATGGTGACTTTGGTCTAAAAATGGGCTGTTTAAGAATTTGAAGAATTTTATCACTCGGAAAGCATTTTCAGGGCTCGAGCTTCTTCAACCCTGAACGAAAACGTCGTTCCGGACAACTTTCGTGTTTTAACTTTTTGATGAATCGGACCAGAAGTGGGACTTTCAAAACCCAAATTTGATCAGAATGGTATTTGGCAGTTTGCCGCAAAGTTTTGGTAACTTCAAATGGGCGTAACTTTTGACTCGTATACTCGTTTTGGGTGGTTCAAATTGCTATGGTTTCCTTGTTAAGTCCTCTACTGTAATATGTAATGATCCAACATCATATTTTTACCATTTTGGTCAGGTCTTACCAAGAAAGTCACTAGTTTACTTGTTTTAGTAACTTGTTGTAACAATCAATAACAATAACTTGTTTTGCTCACTTTTATACATCATGGACATAACTACAAGACATAATATAGCAAGAATAACATGTAAATAACATGAACATGATTATTTAACAAGAATCATGTTAGGGTTTGGCTTACAACTTTTGGCTTTCAAAGATGAAAGGAAGTTAACATGTAAGGAAAAGGACTTTGATAGACTTGCTTCAACCCATTTCACTTCATGCAATCTTTCTACCCTTGTAATCTTGAAAGATAGATGATGAAGATTGAGGTGAATTGAGTGGATTCAAACTCAAGAGAAATCACCAGGTATATGAGGTTATGGAAGTGTTTGATGAATGATAACCTAACTAGGGTTTCAACCTTGAACTTGCACTTGAACCTTGCTTAAATTTAGAAGGAATAAAGCTAAGTGTGGAGTGGTGAGGGATGTGATATGGGACGGCAAAGGAAGGGGGAGGGGGTATTTAAATGGGCTTGAGGAGGTTACTTTCAAAGACTAGTCAAAGCTTGGTGAACAAGTTCAACACTTGTAATGATCCTAGATCACAAAGCATGAGATTAAGCCACACAAGGGGTGACTCCCCCCCCCCTAAGTCGGTTCACATGGATAAGGAGGGGATGAGTTGGCTTGTGATGATATTATCCTAGTTACTTGGTTAGTTTTGACTCCGGGAAATGCCAACCGTAAGTTGTTACGTCTCAAAACGTAAAACCGGGTGTCGTAAAATTATGGAACTTGAAAGTATTGATAAACATGTCCATATGTTCCATAATAAAATATAAAATGAGTGGTAGGTTCCATTTGGGTGGTAAAACCCTGCTAAAAACTGGAAACACGGGTCTAAAACGCGTAATACGCAAAATGTACGAATATTGCGTAAAATTGAGAAAAGTAAAATATTACTTTTCTAATAGGTTATAAATGATTTAAAATGACTTATAATGTCTAGACTGGGCTCAGTCTAGTGTCGGTTGGTATTAAATGTCTTTTAGACATCAAACCGTAAGCCTAAAAATCAAGGAATGACTTATAATGTCAAGGAATGATTTTTGGTCAAAGGAGGAGGGAAAAAATATGTCGACTTTTTCTAATAAGTTGAAAACTCAAATCGTGTTAGAAACGCGGTGCAGGTATAGGCTAAGGTTACGGCTGAGTAAAAACGCTTAAAAACTGAAATTTCCAGTTTTTCACGGCCGAGGCTTATTTTGGTCATGTTTTTCACAGTCATGATTAATTCTCAAATAAATCATGAATGTGTCAAACATTTTTCTGATGCGGGGTCACTTAACGCGGTCGAGTTTCGTTGTGCGTAGAATTTCTGAATGACGTTTTACCCTAAAACGTGTAATTCCTTAATAACTTTCACGAAAATGAGCTTATGAAAGTTAAACTTTTAATTTGCCATGGAAATGATTTATCACTCGAGAATATCAAATAAAAATCAACTTTCGGGAAAGTTTCGGGAAAAATGAATAGTAAAAGTGAATAGTGAAATTTTCCGGGAAAATTAATTAACCTGAAATTTCGAATTGTTACAGTCTCTACCCCTTACGGGGAACTTCATCCCGAAGTTCTATGTGTGTTATATGTTGGATTGGTGTTGATGAAAAGGTGTGGTTACTTATGAGGACTCGAGTCTTGAATTACTAGTGATATAGTTTGATTTGTCTCAGAATACGGTGTGTCAATAGAAATTGATAACATGGTTGAATATCAGTAGAGATCCATATAATAGTCGAATATCAAAGAAAATTGATATAGCAGTCGATTATTAATAGAAATTGATATAGTAGTTGTACAGAAATTGATATAGTTAAATATCAAAATGGAAATTGATATAGTTGTCAAGTATCAATAGCAATTGATATAACAGTTGAACAACAATAGCAATTTACATAGAAATCCAATAAATGGAAATTGATATAGTAGTGGAATATCAATGGAAATTGGGATAGTAGTTGCAATCATAGCATAGTAGGTAATCTGTTGTTGTACCTAGTGTTTATTGACTTCATACATATGTTATTTCGGATACAAATAAGCCCACTTGTTTATAATTCTTTATTTACATAGAGAGGCATCCGATACAATGTAAATACGGAATTATAAACTTATGTTTCGGCGATTTACAATTTCTTTATTTAAATGAAAAGGCATCCCAATCCATTCAAATAATTACAAATCATCCTACTTAAGAATTCCCAACACAACATTCACAATTAGCCGGTGAGTTACAAGGTAGTGTATTACGAGATGACACTGGTGTAGCAAAAGTACAAGATGAATATTCAATCTTGTAAAGCTGATAAGGGTGCTTGTGGTGTAACTAAGGATGATTTGAGCTTTAAAAGTGCATCAAGATCTGTTAATGAGCTTGTGTTTGTAACGGTTGTGAAGATAATGTTGTGGTATGTTGATGAACAAAAGTGTGTATGCTTAACATTAATACTCTTAGGTATAGATGTTGAGTTTGCTTTAAAAATCTTAAGAGATTTTAAAGGTTTATGATGGAATGGTATCCTTAGGACCTAAACAGGATAGTACTTCTACAGGATGAAGAGAATAATTGATAACTATCCCAGATAGTAGTTCGGATTATCTCATAAATGAAAACTTTCAAGAATGAAGTTAGGTAGTACAAATAAAGTGTTAAGATTTCGCTGAGTGGTAAGGCACTATCGTGTCTCTAGACTGTTTTAATGTATTCTGGTGGTTTATCGTGTTCATGTAGGAAATCAATCTAAACATAACCCTAGTACAACTATTCTCAGTATTTGAAAATTTTAAGTCGAATATAGTTAGTCAGACTATATTCCACTGTCCCTAGGTTAAATATAGGTGACTAGTCTATATTTAGCCAAGGTTCGATAAAACTTTCAAATACCTAAATTAGGTATACTTTTGATATGTCTGTTGCTTTCGGGAAACTGTCCACTAAACAAAGGCGATGTCAAACAATTCAGTTGCAAGTCCCGCCCATACAAGACTTGTAACCTACATTTCATTGCATAGAAGATAGTAAGGGTAGGTACGTATGGAAAGGAAGTTTTTAAGTAGTTCTAAAATAGAACATACTTGGCCAGGATCACGAACTTTTAACAATGAAGGTTTCAGAAGAAAACTTTGATGAATGTTGAGCTGAACTTCAGCTTTTGTAGGTGATGGATTTGTTTGTCCTTTATAAATCTCATATTTCTATTTAGAAATCAAAAGATTGTGATGGGTTTTTGATATCATATGAAATGATATTGATGATGTGATGGAATGATTCTAGAGACCATTTGCACAAAACACAATGTCTCGGAAGTAGGTTAGACCATTGTGCAATTCACAATGTCTGGGAAGTAGGTTAGGTCATTGTGTGACTCAAAACATTCGAGAAATGATTAAGACCATTGTATCATACAATGTCTTGGAAAATGAATGAGACCATTGTATCTCACAATGTCTTAGAAAATGAATGAGGCCATTGTATCAGTTACAATGTCTTGGACATATAATGTTGGAGTAGGAACATGATTGGGAGAGTGTGGCTGTGCCGAAATGCCTTAGAATAGGCATACACAGATATGTTTAGTCCATTGTTTAGATAAATGATTGAAAATAAACCGAGTTTATATATCAATATACTAATATGTTCATGTAGTATAGAATGCCTAGTGTGTATATGTCAATATACGTATATGTTCATGTAGCATAAAATGCTTACGGGGAAATGCCCAATTATGTTAAGGGTACATATATCAATATGCAATTATGTTTGTGTAGCATAAAATCTACGAGGAAATGCTCAAAATGGGTATATATGAATATACTAATATGTTTGTGTAGCATAACATGCTTACTAAGTCCATAATCGTCCGGAGGATGGAAGACACGGAGAGCGGAAGGCTATAAAATGTTTTTGTTTGTGATTGTAGTTATAGTTTAGGTCTCACTTAGACCCGTTTCTCTATAACCATGGCTCTGGTACCAATCTGTAACACCCCCAATTCAAGGTTGCAGCGGAATTCAAACTGGGTGTTATTCGACGGCACAATAGTCACAATAATAGAAAACGAACTCCAATTGAGTCGTTTTAAAAGATTTATCATTCAAATTGTATAAATATCAGAGATTACAAAATGAGGTCCCAATTGGTTCCATGTTTACAATGTATAATAAATGAGTTTTTGAATGATAATAAAATTTATAGCCCTCTTGAGTATCCGTGCCCTTCCGTGCCATCCTTGATCGTCATGAACCTGAAATACATGCTTGAGAGGTCAACACAAAGGTTGAGTGATATTCATAGAGTTTGTTTAATGTTTGAACACAATGTGTTGGTAGTAAATCGTTGAACACAATAATCGTAGTGTTTGTAGTTAAATCGTTTGAACACAATATGTTGGTAGTGTGAGCTATAGACTCACACCAATGTTTGGAAAACAAAGATGGGCTACGTTGTTATATGCCCGGAAAGGTTATTAATTCACTAAGCTTATGACACCAAAGCGTTAACGTGTACCAATATCGATCGGCAGATTTATCCCGGTAGGTACTTTGCCGTCATACCTAATGTCTCAAATATTAATGCATTTGTTTGAACTTAGTCAAAACAAATGGGATTCGTCAATCCCAATAGGCCTATTCACAATATTCGCGCTCACTTGCAAGTAACCCTCGCAAGTGATTAAATGGTTCATAATAAGGGATCTTGGTTTGGCAAGGATGTTACTTAGTGATAATAAAACATGGTCGAATAGCATACAGTAGAAAGCATTGTGTTCGAGTAGAAAAACAATAGCATGTATTCCCCCCAAGGGTTTGTAAAACATTGAAGTAATGTAAAGTGGGGCTATGAACTCACCTTAAGTAGGATAGCAAGTAATGAAGGTGATGATTGGATCGTGTAGGTTTCTACGAGCAACCTATATTAGAATGTTGCGACTTAGGATCGGAGTAAAGAATATGAAGTAGTGCCTATATATATATCTTGCATCTAAGTCCATGATGTGGTATGATGTATAATGTAAGTCTTTGAAAGAAAAGATTCATGAACATGTATGTTTTGTATATCGTTTACTACCGTTCGGGCCGACATAATTTGGAAGTCATGTTAGTAAGCGTTCGAGGAGCCAGGACACTTTAACTCGTAAATCCACAACTCAACTCGACGGCTTACATAATGAACTCCTCACATGAGGCTCCCTACTATTGTAGTAGTTGATGAAATATATAGATATAAGTTTTGATCCGAAAAGTTACATGTCCGATACTTGAATAAACTTAGGAAAGTTTATTTGTACATGAAGATTGTTATTAGGGGTAGTTTCATAAGTTTTGTATGACCATTTTCTCTTTGTAATGTCTCATGGTTCCTTTAGATGAAGTAGATCCAAGTTGCTTGTTCAAGTTATCGCCAATACTTTGTTTCATGTTTTCGCCTAAGTAATCTTACATGGTCATTTCGTCATGGCCTAGCCATGACCTTTGGTCCTTGTTCCAAAGTCATGAGACTCAACCTTGGCTCTAGCCATGGTTGTGGTCTTGATTATAGGTCATAAGACCTCTTGTTCCTTTTAAAGTATAACCATAATATGGTGACTTTGGTCTAAAAATGGGCTGTTTAAGAATTTGAAGAATTTTATCACTCGGAAAGCATTTTCAGGGCTCGAGCTTCTTCAACACTGAACGAAAACGTCGTTCTGGACAACTTTCGTGTTTTAACTTTTTGATGAATCGGACCAGAAGTGGGACTTTCAAAACCCAAATTTGATCAGAATGGTATTTGGCAGTTTGCCGCAAAGTTTTGGTAACTTCAAATGGGCGTAACTTTTGACTCGTATACTCGTTTTGGGTGGTTCAAATTGCTATGGTTTCCTTGTTAAGTCCTCTACTGTAATATGTAATGATCCAACATCATATTTTTACCATTTTGGTCAGGTCTTACCAAGAAAGTCACTAGTTTACTTGTTTTAGTAACTTGTTGTAACAATCAATAACAATAACTTGTTTTGCTCACTTTTATACATCATGGACATAACTACAAGACATAATATAGCAAGAATAACATGTAAATAACATGAACATGATTATTTAACAAGAATCATGTTAGGGTTTGGCTTACAACTTTTGGCTTTCAAAGATGAAAGGAAGTTAACATGTAAGGAAAAGGACTTTGATAGACTTGCTTCAACCCATTTCACTTCATGCAATCTTTCTACCCTTGTAATCTTGAAAGATAGATGATGAAGATTGAGGTGAATTGAGTGGATTCAAACTCAAGAGAAATCACCAGGTATATGAGGTTATGGAAGTGTTTGATGAATGATAACCTAACTAGGGTTTCAACCTTGAACTTGCGCTTGAACCTTGCTTAAATTTAGAAGGAATAAAGCTAAGTGTGGAGTGGTGAGGGATGTGATATGGGACGGCAAAGGAAGGGGGAGGGGGTATTTAAATGGGCTTGAGGAGGTTACTTTCAAAGACTAGTCAAAGCTTGGTGAACAAGTTCAACACTTGTAATGATCCTAGATCACAAAGCATGAGATTAAGCCACACAAGGGGTGACTCCCCCCCCCCCCTAAGTCGGTTCACATGGATAAGGAGGGGATGAGTTGGCTTGTGTTGATATTATCCTAGTTACTTGGTTAGTTTTGACTCCGGGAAATGCCAACCGTAAGTTGTTACGTCTCAAAACGTAAAACCGGGTGTCGTAAAATTATGGAACTTGAAAGTATTGATAAACATGTCCATATGTTCCATAATAAAATATAAAATGAGTGGTAGGTTCCATTTGGGTGGTAAAACCCTGCTAAAAACTGGAAACACGGGTCTAAAACGCGTAATACGTAAAATGTACGAATATTGCGTAAAATTGAGAAAAGTAAAATATTACTTTTCTAATAGGTTATAAATGATTTAAAATGACTTATAATGTCTAGACTGGGCTCAGTCTAGTGTCGGTTGGTATTAAATGTCTTTTAGACATCAAACCGTAAGCCTAAAAATCAAGGAATGACTTATAATGTCAAGGAATGATTTTTGGTCAAAGGAGGAGGGAAAAAATATGTCGACCTTCTCTAATAAGTTGAAAACTCAAATCGTGTTAGAAACGCGGTGCAGGTATAGGCTAAGGTTACGGCTGAGTAAAAACGCTTAAAAACTGAAATTTCCAGTTTTTCACGGCCGAGGCTTATTTTGGTCATGTTTTTCACAGTCATGATTAATTCTCAAATAAATCATGAATGTGTCAAACATTTTTCTGATGCGGGGTCACTTAACGCGGTCGAGTTTCGTTGTGCGTAGAATTTCTGAATGACGTTTTACCCTAAAACGTGTAATTCCTTAATAACTTTCACGAAAATGAGCTTATGAAAGTTAAACTTTTAATTTGCCATGGAAATGATTTATCACTCGAGAATATCAAATAAAAATCAACTTTCGGGAAAGTTTCGGGAAAAATGAATAGTAAAAGTGAATAGTGAAATTTTCCGGGAAAATTAATTAACCTGAAATTTCGAATTGTTACAAACGATATACGACAAATTAATGTAGGTGAACCAAATGAGGTTGTATTGGAGAACAACAATGTTATTCCAACTGGGCAAAAATTGGACCACAACATTGATTCTGACGTATCCTGTGGAATGTCTTTTGTTGTATGTGACAATAATGTGATGCATGAACAAAGGATTTACAACGAAGTACAACAAACAAACATTGCAGAATTAGATATTGCCAATATGGGAAATAGCAATGTTGTCCCATATGAACAATATGTAAAGCACAACGTCGACTTTGTTGTATCAAGTGATGCATCCTCTGTTGATGTTAATGTGTGTGAATTTGATGAGTACACTGCTGTTGCACCCGATGAGACTCTGACCACTAGGATTAAAATTCTTAAGGATCAAGTAATGTGTTATGAGCAACGTGCAAAATTTGAGCTAACCGAATGTGAACAAAAGATGGATCGGCAAATGCGGGCATGCATAACTGAACATAACTTACAAGAAGAAGCATTAAAACAAGAGATAAAATGTGTTCAAAATCAACTTGATCAAGCTGTTAAGGGACAACAGGAAATTCAGGATAGTTTAAGTGTTTTAAAAGGTGAATTTCTAGAAAAAGAAACTAAACTATTAAATGAATTCTCCAACCTTAAGGAGTTGAAAAACAAACTTGAAAACAAGTTATACATTCAAGGCCAAACAATACAAACAGCTCAAATGATTCAAAAGCACATTAAACTGCGGGATAAGCATAGTGATAAGGATTTAGGTATGCCTAAAATGAACTTCCTTAAGAGCGTTAGTGCCTCTCAACCTGCCATGTATGATGCCAAGGTTATGCTTACACCTGATCATGCCCCCCAACTAGTTGGTCTGATAAAGAAAAGGATGATATTGAATCTGCCAATAGAGAGAGATTTGATAATAAAATGAAGGATCCCAAATGCATTAAACACCGTGTCATTGTTAAACCGCATAATTATTATGAACAAAACCGAGTGACTGTTTTTGCACCCCAAACTAAGCTAACACCAGAATAGGTATTTTGACCATTAGATGTTGAGAAAATGAAAGTTGATGAATTTAAGGCCAAAATTCCTCCAAAGTTTGCTACCCCAACGGTGTATACCCCCCCCCCCCCAATACACCAATGCACTTAGTTCAGCTGGCACTTCCCACACAATGTAAAACTCTTATTAGCATATATGTCCTCTATCAAATGTTCATTGATTTTGATAAAACATGCAAAAAGAGAATCACGCCAACTGGAATTACTGAGGGTGAAAGGGGATTTGAGCTTACAAAAGAGTGTTACTTAACTGAATTTATCCCATTTTTTAAACTAATCAAAGAACACTTTGAGGGTCTACAACAGTCCCTTGAAATTGAACTGAAAGAAATAAAAGAGGTGTTTAAATATGTGGAAAATGAGGGAAAACAAATTGCAATAGATCTTCAACATAGTGAAATTGCGAGGAAAAATGCCCTTATCATGAATGACAATTTGATAGCTAAGTGTATTGCACAAGTTGTATTTTATACTGCTACCAACTCTACATTAACTGCTTGTCAATTTCATGAAATGTCTGTTGCCTTTAATGTTCTCCATAATCGTGTTGTTGAGCTTAAGGGGGAGAATTTCAACCTCCATAGAAAAATTCAAAATGATGATCATGATAACATGGTCAAGCATTTTCTTAAACTAGAAGTTGATAATCTTAACTTACAATTAAAATATCAACATGTAGAAGAAAGGATTAAAATCTCAAATGCCAAGACATCTTCGGGTGCTCCTGAATTTGATGAATATTTTGAATTAACCAAACGGGATGAAAAAATTCAAGCTCACGCCAACACGATTCGGAAATTGAGGGCGAAAATTGCCTAATTGAAATCTCACGAGAATGATGTGATCGATTCCCATAAACCAAAGTCTGCAGATTCTCAGGATTTTCAACTTCAAGACATGATCAACAAACTTAAACATGAAAATGATTGTTTTAAAGCTGAAAATTCAAAAGTCAAACAACATTACAAAGAGTTATATGATTCAATTAAGGTCACACGTGATAAAACCAATGAAAAGATAACTCCTTTGATTAATGAAATTGAGAATCAAAAGACCAAGGTGAAAGGGAAAATGCCTTTCACTGCATGTGACAATGGTAATTCAAAGGTCTGTGAATGCAAAAATTATGCATGTGAGGCCGTGTACATTCCACTTCCCCTTAGGAACAATGAGTTAGTCCATAGTGATTACCTTAGACATCTTAAGGCTTGCCTCGACATGACTCGCGAGACCATCAAAGAAGATAGAATGGCGAGACCCTCTAATAACACATTATTAGATGTTGGTTTTCTCACCAAACGGTCACAAGAAATATTAGAATATGCCATAGGTACGTGTTCTAAGATTCTCAACATGCGAGATAGAATGGCTACATCTTATTCTAAGAATCTGAACAAGCATGTTACATTTGACATACCTTTGGCAAGAAATGAACATAGCACATCACCTCCTAGAAAACAAACAACTATGCAATAATCTAATGTTCCCATTGTTAATTCTACAGGAGTAAGCAATGACACTAAAGCTAGCAGGTCAAAGCCTTATGGCAATACAAGAAATGATAGGACTTCGCCAGCTAAGAGTGCTCAAGGGAAGAAAGTAGAAGACCACCCTAGGAACAATAAGATTGATTTGAATGAAAATAATCATGTTGATTCTAGTATTAGCTGTAAGCGTACTGTAATTAATTCGAATTCTAATGCTACTTGTAAGACATGTAATGGTTGTTTGGTTTCTGGTAATCATGATGATTGTGTTGTCTCATTTTTGAAATCTTATTACCCATCCTCAGTTAAGTTTACTAAGAAACATAAACTGGAAAACCACACTTGGAAGACCACAGAAAAAAATTTCACCAATGTAGGATACCAGTGGAGACCTATAAAAAGAAAGTTCACTTTAGGAATCCAATGCCCATTAACGGAAATGACCAATCCCAAGCCATTAGAGGCTAAGAAATGGAAGGCGACTGGTAGAAATCTCCCTTTAGTGACACAATGCTTTGATGACAAGTCAGTAGCACCCACTAGTGTCATTTCATCTGTGGAAACCATTGCATGTACTAATCCTGTTTCTCCTAAGTATGTGTGCTAACCAATTGGATCCCAACCACACTTGGGGATCCACGTTTTTCAGTTATCCATATCTGTCTGGTTTCAAATGCAGGTCGTACAAATCGTCCTGTGGTATTTGGACTTAGGCTGATCAAAACATATGACTGGGGATCGCTCTCGGCTCAGAAATTTCGTGAAAAAGTTTATCGGGATTGTCAGATTTGGGAACGATCATTTTGGTGCCATTATGGGCTATGGTGATTATGTGTTTGGTGACAGTGTGATTTCTAGAGTCTACTATGTGGAAGGACTTGGGCATAATCTATTCTCAGTTGGACAATTTTGAGGCTCCGACCTCGAAGTGGTCTTCAGAAAGCACACCAGTTTTGTTAGAGAACTGGATGGAATTGATCTTCTTAAGGGAAGTCGTGGCACAAATCTGTATACCATCTCTATCAAAGATATGATGCGGTCCTCCCCTATTTGCTTGCTCTCTAAGGCCTCAAAGAACAAATCATGGTTATGGCACCGACGGTTGAACCACTTGAACTTCGGCACCATTAATGAACTCTCTCGCAAAGATCTTGTTCGAGGTATGCCCAGATTGAAGTATGAAAAGTACCATCTATGTTCAGCATGTCAATTGGGTAAAAGCAAGAAGCACACTCGTAGGCCGAAACCCGCCATCTCCAACACAGAAGTTCTCCATACCCTTCACATGGATCTGTGCGGACCCATGAGAGTGCAGAGCTTCAATGGGAAAAGATACATTCTTGTAACTGTGGATGATTACTCACGATTTACATGGGTCAAGTTTTTAAGATCCAAGGATGAAACTCCCAAAATCATCATTAAAATCATTAAGCAGCTGCAAGGCTTAACAAGACCGTTAGAATCATTCGCACTGACAATGGAACTGAGTTTGTCAACCAAAAACTCACTCAATTTTATGAAAGTATCGGCATCAGTCATCAAAAGAGTATTCCTCGAACCCCTCAACAAAATGGAGTTATTGAAAGACGGAATCGTACACTAGTTGAAGCTGCTCGCACTATGCTGATATTCTCCAAAACACCAATGTTTCTATGGGTTGAGGCTATTGCTACTGCATGTTACACTCAAAATCGATCATTGATACATCCTCTCCGCAACAAGACACCTTATGAGCTGGTGCATCTCAGAAAGCCTGATCTCTCATTTCTTCGTATGTTTGGAGCTCTGTGTTATCCAACCAACAATAGTGAAGACTTAGGAAAGCTCAACGCTAAGGCTGATATTGGGGTATTTGTTGGATATGCGCCAGATCGGAAGGGGTAATGAATCTACAACAAAAGAACCTGACAATCATGGAAATAATCCATGTCACGTTTGATGAGCTGACAGAGCATATAGCTTCAGGACACACAAGTTCTGGACCCTCACCAAATCTTTTATCTCTTGGACCAATTAGTTCAGGACTTGTACAGAATTCCAACCCTGTCACTCCTTATGTTCCTCCCACTAGTGAAGAATTGAATAAGTTATTTGACCCCATGTTTGATGAGTACTTTGACAGGAACCTCACGAACCTGAAAAGCAGGCTGCAGATCCTAATCTATTGGCTGTATATGCTCCTCATGCCACTAATGGTCCATCCACTTCCATCTCCATTGATTTGGATGCTCCAGAATCTAGCCACTCTCAACATGCGTCAAATGTACAATCATCTTCAAAACATCAAGGAACGACAACAGACCATTCATGTGAAGTTAATCCGTTTGATCCACCGGAAGATGAACCATTTGAAAATGTATTCGCTCCTGAATTCTCCAACGAAGCATCATCCTTAGGAGAATCTAACACAGCTATATCGGTTCACTACCCTCAACCTCATGAACATCTCAGAAAATAGACCAATGATCACCCTATTGACAACATCATAGGAAATCCCTCATGACCGGTGTCCACCAGAAAACAATTTGCTATCGATTCCTTGGGTGCTTCTTCAATTCCATTCTATCCAAAACCAAACCCAAAGATTTCAAGGATGCTTTATCTAAAGAATGCTGGTTCACAGCAATGCAAGAAGAAATCCATGAGTTTGATCGACTTGATGTATGGGAATTGGTGCCACCACCAGAATGCGCAATGATCATCGCTCTCAAGTGGATCTTCAAAGTAAAACTTGATGAGCATGGTGATGTCTTGAAGAACAAGGCACGACTAGTTGCAAAAGGTTACAGTCAACAAGAGGGAATTGACTTTGAAGAATCATTTGCACCGGTTGCTCGTATCGAGGCCATTATAATCTTCCTTACCAATGCTGCTAGCAGAAACATGATTGTTTACCAGATGGATGTTAAGACTGCTTTCCTGAATGGAGATTTGAAAGAAGTGGTCTATGTTACTTAGCCTGAAGGCTTCGTGGACCCTGAATGACCAAATCATGTGTATCGTTTGAAGAAAGCGCTTTATGGTCTAAAACAAGCTCCTACAGATTGGTACGAAACCTTGTCCAAGTTTCTTCTCGCAAACCAATTCACCAAGGGTGTTGTTGATCCTACCTTGTTCACTAGGAAGACTGGAAACCATCTGCTGCACGTTCAAATTTATCTAGATGATATCATCTTTGTGATCGTCCGATTCCAATGAATGTGATCGATTTGCAAAGGAAATGAGTTCCAAGTTTCAAATGTCTCTGATGGGACAAATGTCTTTCTTATTGGGGTTACAAATCTCACAAAATCCAAGCGGCATCTTCATTAATCAAGCCAAATATGCTAATGACATTCTGAAGAAGTTTGGTTTTCATTCAACTGACACAGTTGACACACCAATGGTTGAAAGATCCAAACTTGATGACAATCCAGCAGGCTCACCTGTTGATCAAACCAAATACAGAAGCATGATTGGATCTCTCATGTATCTCACAGCAAGCAGGCCAGGCCTTCTATTTGCAGTTTGTATGTGTGCTCGGTATCAATCCAAGCCTACCAAAAAGCACTTAGAAGCAGTTAAGAGAATACTTAGGTATCTTCAGGGGACCATTCACATAGGTCTCTGGTACCCTAAAGACAATGCAATGGCTCTCACGGCTTACTCAGATGCTGACCATGCGGGGTGTCAAGATACTCGTAGAAGTACGTCAGGAGGTGCTCAATTTCTGGGTGAGAAACTTGTAAGCTTGTCATCTAAAACGCAAATGTGTACATCGATATCATCCACAGAGGCTGAATACATTGCCATGTCCTCATGCTGTGCTCAAATTTTGTGGATGAGATCTCAACTATCAGATTATAGGTTTGACTTTAACAAAATCCCGATGTAATGTGACAACAAAAGTTCCATTGCTTTGTGCTGCAACAATGTCCAGCATTCCAGATCCAAGCATATTGACATCCGTCATCACTTCATCAGAGAACAAGTGGAGAAAGGGGTAGTGGAACTCTACTTCGTGAGGACAGAGTTTCAACTGGTTGATATCTTTACAAAGGCTCTCTCTCGAGAAAGATTCCAGTTCATTCTTCCATGACTTGGGATGAAGAGCCTCAGACCAGAAACTCTTAAATGTCTTCAGGAAGAAAATGAAGAGTGAAGGATTGCTTCCACATATCCTTTGTACATAGCTTAAAACAAAAAGAAAATAGAAAATTATAAAACCTATAAAAAACCATAAAAATATAAAAAACTACAAAAAATCCAAAAATATTCCTCTCTCGACATGTCTCTTGTGTAATCAATATTATGTACGTTTCTAGAAATGTCATTCAATAATGACACAGAAACATACATATGATTGAGCAAGAGTTTTTTTTTTTTTTTTTTTTTTTTTTTTTTTTTTTTTTTTTTTTTTAATTTCAAATAATGATTTTCTAAAACATGTCATTTCTCAAAACGTACTTGAAATTATGGCTTGCTATTACTTCAGATAGCAACCCATTTTCAAAATAAGGAAACACGTCGCCAAAAAAGATGGTTGTTCCTAGCAAAGGGTACCGTCCATCCGAGTGTGAATTACTTTACATTCATGCACCCTCGATCTGATGTATGCTTCAGTGCATCATTTCTTGTATAAGAAGAGAAATCTTCTTTTTATCGCCAATACTTTTCCTTCTATGATTTTTCAGGAAAGTATTTGTGCAAAACTTGGTGGTACCATGAAATTTTTTTTTGGAAATCAATCTAAACTCAAATTTTCATAAAATTTATCACTCAATCAATGACATTAATTTCTTTTAATTTTAACATGGGTCATTGATTGAGGGGGAGGGTGATTTCAAAATTGTATGAATCATCAAAACTCGTCACTTTGTACATATCAAGCAGCTTTCAAATTTGTGATGGTTATGTGTCAATACATGAATTTTTCATGAGTTTCTCGTTGAACTCCAAATCATTTATAAACTCATCAGTTCTGACACATAACCGTTCCCCTCATATAAACGCATTAGTTTTGACACATAACCGTTCCCCTCATAGATTGAGGGGGAGCTAAAAAATGTTCCTATTATCAGACAAAGTTTAACCTGAACACATCTTCTCCCAAAAACGTTTTCTAACTTATTTAAATCAATTGAGATCCAAAATCTCAAAAGGTTTGATATTTTTGATCGGGGGAGAGAATGTGATTTAAATATGAAATCTGATAAAATGTGATCGTTTGGACTCAATAATAGGCTCCCTCATATGTGCTAAACGCTTTCGTAATACCGATGCACATATTAAGGGGGAGCAAAAGGCGTTTGTGGAAAACTACCAAAGACCGGCCATTTACTTTAATGCACGGAGTTATAAGGATGGTTAAGGTTAGGTATAAGTTCCCATGATCCACCAGAACCGGAAGGATCTTCCCAGGGAAAATCCTCTAGATAAAGTAGAAGTCCTTAGGAATGATTAAACAAAAAAAAAAAAAAAAAAGGAGAAAAGTGAGATAAGGGAAGAGTGCCGACTGAGATGGAGCTAGCACTGGAACAAACCCAACAAGGTTCTAGTAATGAAGACTCGGTAAGCACTAAAGGGGTTGAAGAATGAAAAAGAAATATAATGAGAAAGGGTGAAAATAAATAGCCCTCCATTTATTCAACCTTAGGGCAGAAATCGGTTTCAATTCATATGCTACTGGTGGTTACTAAAGTGACACCGGTATTGAAGACAAGACGTCATGGACCCAGTGACGCACTGCACTAAAATTCCTAGCCACTCAAGTTCTCTTAAAAAGACTTGTTTCATTCTCATGGGGAACCCTGTGCAATGTATCGACCACTTATTACGAGCCATGTTGGTACCTAAACAGGAGACGCCTCCCTAGTCTCCAGGAGCGGATCAAACGCACAATTGAGTCTAGAGCCAAGAGATCATCCATAAATCTCATTAGGACACACTTCCAATATGCTTACTATTTAATACACCGTGGAAAGTAAGATAATATATTAAGAGTCATACGCATTATCCTTGTGGTATTGCCAGAACATCAGAGTGATATGCAATTATTCACAATGATGATGGAAATCCTTCTAGAGCGAACATCTTTCAAGCTCTTGGTAGGTGACATGTGAGATCCGTCTTGGATCAATGATCAAGTGACAACTGGAAAGCAACGATGGGGCGATTCAATATTGAATCAAACTTGTTCCAGGAAATGGATTGACGGATACTTTTGCAAAAACCTTTCAATGTGCTAACCAACTAATTTTCTAACACATTGATTGTGTATAACCTTTCAAACAAAAGTATTTTTTATGGAAATGTGATTCGAAGTAAAAAACTCTTGTCGTGTGTCAAAAATGTTTATTACGTGACACGCGAGTGATTTCCATAAATCAATTTCTCATCAATCAGTGAATATCAATTCACCGATTCACTCTATCGTGCTATTTGCTTTGAGACATTCTGGTAAGAGAACATGCTTAGTATGATGATTTCAAAGTGGATTCTTTGGAGGATTCATTACTACAAGCTGGAAATTCCTGTCAAGGGGAGTCTTCTCTAAAAGAGACTCTACCTGATCATAGGTCGGTTCACACCGAACCGGATGGTAGTTTGTCCTCGCAGAATAAATGAAAAAGCCATATTCATTCTCTATCTTTATTGCTAACTGTCTTATTTTTAGGAACATATAAAGATGGCGATGGTGATACCCAATTCCAGCTGAATCGTGTCATTCCATACCTCATGCTCACACTGACAACTCATTCTGATTGAAGATCATAAATGTGTAGAGACTAACAACAACACTTCTGCAACTCTGATGAAAAGTCTCCGAAACCAGAAGAGTATGAGCATGATGGTCCTAAAGTCACTACATCACATGAAGACGATACGATTAAGGATGAGCTTGGAGATTTACAGTGGCTGATGATCTCAAGGAATGCTCAAAGATCAAACATGCCAAAGGAACAATAATCACAAAATCATTGCTTGATGTACATATTGAGCCAAAAGTGAAGAATCAAAGACTATGAGCTACATGATCACAAGAATGCTTGAAGATAAGAATTTAATTTCTTAGGTGACCTTGCTTAGGGGGAGACTCAGTCACCCACATGATGTAATATCATTAAGATAGCTCGTAGTTAGTTTATTATTTAGTTAGTGTTAGTTTAGCTTATGTAACATCGTGGAGGAAGGACGGGTCTTTACCCACTGTATACCTGATCCACAGCCCGGGAGTGGGCATTTTATTTGTAACTATAAATACCCCTCTCCCACCAAGGGAGAGGGTTGGACCTTTCAAGCAATCTAACATTTCATCTGTTCTTTCTCTCTCTAAAGGCTCCCATTTTCTCTTGTCTCTCTCTCTAAAACCAACGAACCAAAGCACCTTGTGAATCATGTTTGTGACTTAAAGTATAACTTACATGCGGGATCCATCACATCTTGGGATGGTCTCACCTCTCATTTCCTTGCTCAATTTTTCCCACCAGGAAGAACCACCAAGTTAAGGAATGACATCTTGATGTTCCAACAACGTCAAGGCGAAACTCTTTACAAAGCATGGACTCATTTCAAGGACTTACTTCAAAAATTCCTTCATCATGGCATAGATCTTTGGCTCTAGGTCCAAATCTTCTATGACCATATCAATCTCTCCACAAGGAAAACCATTGACCAAGCGGCTGGTGGTAAGCTACGTGATCGAAGTTCAGAAGAATCATGGGAACTCAACGAAGAACTTGCTCTCTATGACAATGAAAGTTAGAACGATCCCCGTAATTTGAACAAAACGGTCTACGCAATATCTTTTCCTTCAAATAATTCAAGCACTCCCGACCGTAGGATCATGGAACTTGAAGACCAAGTCAAGTTTCTTATGAAATCCTACGAAGCTCCCAAACCTTCAAGCCAAGTGAACAAAATCACTTATTCATGCAAATTGTGTAATGGTCCTCCTGAAACTCATAATTGCATAGAACTCCCCAAACAAGCTTTTAAGGAATTCACATCTTCATGTACCAACAAATCGGGAGAGAAATGGCCCCTCACTAATCGTGGACCTTGAGATTTTAGCGAGGGTTATGAAGCATGGAAAGATAAGCCAAATTTTAGTTGGAACCGGACCCGAAGTGTATCATTCAATGACTCTCCCCCACTCAATTGGTCCGAGCATTATCCCCCTCAAAACACACCTAAACAAAGCCATAAAGAAGTGCTACGGAAATTCTTTCTCTATCAAGAAACGCGGCTTTCCAAACTCGAGAATCAATTCAGACAACAGCAATCCGATATGGATGACAAGGTTAGTAACCTATTAAATGTTATCAATGATCACATTGCTACTGAATTGGCGCAAGCTGAGGGGGTCAAATCCGTCACCATCATCAACCACCCGCCCTCACAGGTGAAAATAAAGAACCCTAGTAAACTTTTCAAACATATAACACCAAAAGGAAAAGAAACTAGGGAAACTTCTGACTCCTCAAGACCAATCCACTTCGTGAATACCATTACCACCAGACCTACTCCAAAACTAGATAAGATCCAACAACCAACTAGGGATGGAGACAATGAAGTAGAAGGTAAAGTTCTCAAGAAGGACCATGATGTAACTGAAAATCCTTCGGACTTACCAGGGGGCTCCATTACAAAAGGGTCGAGTGATAGGGAGGATTTGGGAGAAGAGTCCGGAGAGCCTAAGGAAAGTCTTGGGTTATTGGATAACTATATTATGGAGGAGCTCGAGAAAGGCACAGTAAAGCTCTCCATCGGATTCAGAATAGGATAGAGGAGGGCGATTCCAATGTTTTTAAGATCTCTTGCACCACTAGGAAAAAGCTTATAACTGATGCCTACATAGATCCCGACTTTCCAATGAATGAAATTGTCACAACTCGTAAATTCTGGTCTTTTCCCGAACTTTCACATTTACTATTCATCGGTTACTATTCATCGATCACTATTCATCATTTTACTATTCATCATTTTTGAGGTCAATTTGATATTCTGAGAAGCGTTTTAAAATTTTACTATTCATAAAACACTATTCACCTCCGGAGAAAATTTGTCATTTATACGTGGGTTGCGTCAATTTTGTAAACGTACGATTATCAACCTAATAAATGTTATCTTATGAACTATTACTTTAAATAATTGATCCACCAATCCCAATTATGGTCCTAACACATTTTTATACTCATAATAATAATATAAAAATTATATTATTAATTTACCCGGTATTTTGGAAATTTATTTATTTCGTATCGTACGTCTAATTTAATTACGACAGTTTTCGTAGAAACTAAACAATAATCACCCGAACACTCAATATTTATACCCAACATATTTTCACAATTTTTATAACTTTATTATGTCCCAATTAACTTCATCATATTTTACTTCAACTCGTCACGGTTTATTTTTAGTTAACTCGGTACCCCCGGTTTCCCCTAAACACTAAATATCTACACAAAATACCAATTATATTACACCATCTCATTTTTTTTCTTCTTTTTCTCCACAAATGCCGCCCCCCCCCCCCCCCCATGATTTCTTTCCCCATTTTATGGATCTTGTCCAATTCAATTATACATAACTTATACTTATCATTTTTTTCATTTCATTTTCCAAAATACACCAAGTAAACTCTCTTATCTCTTTTTCTCTTCATGTATAATCGGCCATGAACACAACACCAAGAAGGAACCATGGATTTTCCAAGATCAAGTGTTAATCTTGTCCCTTTTGTTGTTCTAGTTGGGGTTTTGTGGTAAAAACCCTATGTTTCTTAACATTTTCATCCTAATCATCTCAAATCTTTCTTGTAAGTTGTCAAACTCTTGTTCATAATTTCTTCATGTTATTTTTATGATCATATGAATTTCATACAAGGTTTACATGCATATGTTAGTTTATACCACTCATTTATATATATATCTAACTTTTGAACTCTAGAAATGGATTATAGTTAGATCCTTGTTAGATCCACTTGATTTATGATGTTTAGGAACCCATGACACCCTAAGAAGGTGTATGGTAGGATTAGACTAGTTTTGTGGTGATTGAAAGTGATTTGGTTGAAGATGAAACTAGTTAGAAACACTATAATTGATTTTTGAAACTATATATATACCTACTGTTACTATTTTGAAATCGTGGGAAAATCAGTAAGTGGTGGGTAATTTTTGACCAAAGATTTAGAAAATACTTTCAAAAACGGAGCTATGGCCGAAAACGGGGATGAAAACGAGTTAATAACGAAGGAGATACGCTAAAAACGAGTTTAACGACGAAAACTATATTTTCTGAAAAACTGCTTGCTGATGAACAGTACTCACGGGCTGTTTTGGGCATAAAAACTTGATCTAGCCGTCCCGACTTATTAAAAATATGTTAGTATGTTGTCCCACGATTCCGGGAATGTAAAGAACGAAGAAAACGAGCTTAAAACGACCAAGATATACACTTTTGAACTAGGCGAACTATATATATATTTGACAACTTCTAATAACACATATTCTCTTAAGTTATGGAAACACTATAAATCAACGCCAACACTTATTTTCAAACTTCGAGTGGTATAGGCTTCATGTGCATGTACATTCATCGCATCCCCTCATAATTTAAGTAGATCGTATCATTCGTTCATTATAGGTTGCGGTTAGGGATCGAACCTCATTTCTGTGTACCCACTTTTGTCATCATTGCTATCGCTTCGAGGTGAGTCATAGCCCCTATTCTTTTAAATTGTTTTGTTAACGTTTTGGGGGAGAATACATGCTCGTTTTTACATAAATTACAACTTGACTCTTTGAACTCATTTGACCTTATAACTTGTTTTGAACTAATTGAGCTTGACTTGACTTTTGAACTTGACTTGACTTTGGAACTTGACTTAAACTTTTGACCCTAAAGTACCGTACGTACTATAACCAAAAGTCTCCCATGTTCGGAGCAGTGCAAAGTCTCCCCTGTCTACGGAGCAGCATTATCAAGTCTCCCATGTTCGGAGCAACATAAAATCTCCCCTGTCTACGGAGTAACTTTGACTTTATACTATGTAATAGTTTGTGAATGATGTACTGTTCGTGCATCTGCAATTGTTAGTCTCCTGCTGGTTTGCCGTTCGCACTCCAGTTTATACGTACCGTTCGTGCGGCCTCCTTGTGTGGGGCAGTAGGTAGTATGGATAGCGCTATTAGAGGTCGGCCAACCTCTCGTTCCCCTATCTACGGAACGCATATTATTTATTTTAGGAGCCTTGCCACATTCTTTATTATATACTATGTGCCCATATTGTGAACTATATTGACCACGTGTACTTGACTACTAGACCTAAACTATTTAGCAGTGGGTTGTAAACACACAGGTTACAAGGCTCTTATGGCGGGACTTGTAACTGAGTGGATTTACGATGCCTTTGCTGTGTGATCATTTTCTATAAACCTTATTTGTTAAACAAACTCTATGAACTCACCAACCTCGTGTTGACACTTTAGCATGTATTTTCAGGTTTTAACCTATGGCACGCTACAGGAGGTTTTGGCAGGGCATGGCATGGTCATAGAAGACTCTGATTATTTATATGGGGACCGTTTTAAACTACTTTTAAGGGCCTACTTCCGCACTACTTTTAACGATGTAAATTTAACATTTTTGATTAAACGATTTTATTCTAAATGATTAAAATGAAAACCATTTTTGTACTTGTGTTGTGAAACCGATTGAGTTACACCCCAGCTACATGTATGCTTCCGCTGGACCCGATTTTGGGGGTGTGACAGATTGGTATCAGTGCTTTGGCTATAGCGAACTAAGTGTTTTTTTTAAAACCTAGACTATAGCTACTTTTATGAAAAACTTAACCCTATGACCGTCACGTGCCTGCCTGCCAAGATGATGCCTCGCTTGTGGTTTGTTGCTGACTTAGGTGATGAGATTTGTGTCTCATTATCTGGTATATTATGTTCATTTATTCTAATTGATTTCTATCATTGTCTTTCATATAAGCATGTTCACGTATCATATATGTCACCCTGTTATGTTTCTCCTTGCATAGTTTCATCCTTTGACCTCGAGTTTGGTCACCTGCCTTAGTCTTTCTGTACGTCTTGGTAGTATAACTGAGCTGAGTATTTCAAAAATTCATGGAACCTCGGTGGAATATAGACTAGTCACCTATATTCAACCCGGGATAGTGGGACATAGGCTGACTACCTATATCCGACTCAGAAATGAATTTTGCAACACTGAGAATGGTTATAATAAAATTTTGTCTGGATTGAATCCTCTACTCAATTTTCCGAATGTTTCATTCATGTGTGTGTGTACCCTCGTTGTCAGAACGCTTATACTTTTCCTCACCTCGTGAACCGCCGCCTGGAAGCACGTCAACTGGTCATTTCATCTCATGAATCATCACCTTTATAACACTTCTGAGACCAACGTTAACTGAACTTCGGGACGAAGTTCCTTAAGGGGTAGAGACTGTCACAACTCGTAAATTCTGGTCTTTTCCCGAACTTTCACATTTACTATTCATCGGTTACTATTCATCGATCACTATTCATCATTTTACTATTCATCATTTTTGAGGTCAATTTGATATTCTGAGAAGCGTTTTAAAATTTTACTATTCATAAAACACTATTCACCTCCGGAGAAAATTTGTCATTTATACGTGGGTTGCGTCAATTTTGTAAACGTACGATTATCAACCTAATAAATGTTATCTTATGAACTATTACTTTAAATAATTGATCCGTCAATCCCAATTATGGTCCTAACACATTTTTATACTCATAATAATAATATAAAAATTATATTATTAATTTACCCGGTATTTTGGAAATTTATTTATTTCGTATCGTACGTCTAATTTAATTACGACAGTTTTCGTAGAAACTAAACAATAATCACCCGAACACTCAATATTTATACCCAACATATTTTCACAATTTTTATAACTTTATTATGTCCCAATTAACTTCATCATATTTTACTTCAACTCGTCACGGTTTATTTTTAGTTAACTCGGTACCCCGGTTTCCCCTAAACACTAAATATCTACACAAAATACCAATTATATTACACCATCTCATTTTTTTTCTTCTTTTTCTCCACAAATGCCGCCCCCCCCCCCCCCCCCATGATTTCTTTCCCCATTTTATGGATCTTGTCCAATTCAATTATACATAACTTATACTTATCATTTTTTTCATTTCATTTTCCAAAATACACCAAGTAAACTCTCTTATCTCTTTTTCTCTTCATGTATAATCGGCCATGAACACAACACCAAGAAGGAACCATGGATTTTCCAAGATCAAGTGTTAATCTTGTCCCTTTTGTTGTTCTAGTTGGGGTTTTGTGGTAAAAACCCTATGTTTCTTAACATTTTCATCCTAATCATCTCAAATCTTTCTTGTAAGTTGTCAAACTCTTGTTCATAATTTCTTCATGTTATTTTTATGATCATATGAATTTCATACAAGGTTTACATGCATATGTTAGTTTATACCACTCATTTATATATATATCTAACTTTTGAACTCTAGAAATGGATTATAGTTAGATCCTTGTTAGATCCACTTGATTTATGATGTTTAGGAACCCATGACACCCTAAGAAGGTGTATGGTAGGATTAGACTAGTTTTGTGGTGATTGAAAGTGATTTGGTTGAAGATGAAATTAGTTAGAAACACTATAATTGATTTTTGAAACTATATATATACCTACTGTTACTATTTTGAAATCGTGGGAAAATCAGTAAGTGGTGGGTAATTTTTGACCAAAGATTTAGAAAATACTTTCAAAAACGGAGCTATGGCCGAAAACGGGGATGAAAACGAGTTAATAACGAAGGAGATACGCTAAAAACGAGTTTAACGACGAAAACTATATTTTCTGAAAAACTGCTTGCTGATGAACAGTACTCACGGACTGTTTTGGGCATAAAAACTTGATCTAGCCGTCCCGACTTATCAAAAATATGTTAGTATGTTGTCCCACGATTCCGGGAATGTAAAGAACGAAGAAAACGAGCTTAAAACGACCAAGATATACACTTTTGAAACTAGGCGAACTATATATATATTTGACAACTTCTAATAACAGATATTCTCTTAAGTTATGGAAACACTATAAATCAACGCCAACACTTATTTTCAAACTTCGAGTGGTATAGGCTTCATGTGCATGTACATTCATCGCATCCCCTCATAATTTAAGTAGATCGTATCATTCGTTCATTATAGGTTGCGGTTAGGGATCGAACCTCATTTCTGTGTACCCACTTTTGTCATCATTGCTATCGCTTCGAGGTGAGTCATAGCCCCTATTCTTTTAAATTGTTTTGTTAACGTTTTGGGGGAGAATACATGCTCGTTTTTACATAAATTACAACTTGACTCTTTGAACTCATTTGACCTTATAACTTGTTTTGAACTAATTGAGCTTGACTTGACTTTTGAACTTGACTTGACTTTGGAACTTGACTTAAACTTTTGACCCTAAAGTACCGTACGTACTATAACCAAAAGTCTCCCATGTTCGGAGCAGTGCAAAGTCTCCCCTGTCTACGGAGCAGCATTATCAAGTCTCCCATGTTCGGAGCAACATAAAATCTCCCCTGTCTACGGAGTAACTTTGACTTTATACTATGTAATAGTTTGTGAATGATGTACTGTTCGTGCATCTGCAATTGTTAGTCTCCTGCTGGTTTGCCGTTCGCACTCCAGTTTATACGTACCGTTCGTGCGGCCTCCTTGTGTGGGGCAGTAGGTAGTATGGATAGCGCTATTAGAGGTCGGCCAACCTCTCGTTCCCCTGTCTACGGAACGCATATTATTTATTTTAGGAGCCTTGCCACATTCTTTATTATATACTATGTGCCCATATTGTGAACTATATTGACCACGTGTACTTGACTACTAGACCTAAACTATTTAGCAGTGGGTTGTAAACACACAGGTTACAAGGCTCTTATGGCGGGACTTGTAACTGAGTGGATTTACGATGCCTTTGCTGTGTGATCATTTTCTATAAACCTTATTTGTTAAACAAACTCTATGAACTCACCAACCTCGTGTTGACACTTTAGCATGTATTTTCAGGTTTTAACCTATGGCACGCTACAGGAGGTTTTGGCAGGGCATGGCATGGTCATAGAAGACTCTGATTATTTATATGGGGACCGTTTTAAACTACTTTTAAGGGCCTACTTCCGCACTACTTTTAACGATGTAAATTTAACATTTTTGATTAAACGATTTTATTCTAAATGATTAAAATGAAAACCATTTTTGTACTTGTGTTGTGAAACCGATTGAGTTACACCCCAGCTACACGTATGCTTCCGCTGGACCCGATTTTGGGGGTGTGACAGAAATCTCTCTCTCTCGCTCTCTATACAACGAAGCCTTCACTGAACAGGTTATTTTTAAGGGATTCAATTTCGTCAGGATAGTCAGAAGGTTACCAATTATGATTGGAGGATTCATTTATGACATTGATCTAACCGAGATTGATGACATGGACTCAATCCTTAGCCCAACGTTAACTAACCTTGTCCTCAAAAAACCATTCATAAAAGAAACAGGAGTAACCTTAGATGAGAATGATGGTAGTGCACTATTTACCGATGGTGTTATGAAAGTTATTTTTCGGGAGGGTAATAAGGAAGTATATGAATACCAATCATCATCGGTCTGCAACACAAAGGGATTGCAAGGTAGAAGGTCGGGTAAGATAAAGCGACGTGATCCGAATAACCTCAAAATACCTTGTATGATTGGTCACAAGCATTTTTATAATGTTTACATAGACGTGTGTTTACCCAAGAACGTTATGTCCTTGTTTCATTACAAAAATATTTGTAGATGGGGGTTAATATATAAGGGAGAGAATATTGTTGGCAGAGACCATGAGGTGCAAGTGTTTGTAGGAAATATGACTTTCGCAATGGACTTCACGATCGTGGATAATATTGAGGATTACATCGACCCTAGGTTATCACAAGTTGTGTTCAGGGCGCCCTTTTGTGAAATGACTAACTTAGTGGTAGACGACCGGAACAGAATCATGACTTTCACCGATGGGATTAGGAGAATCTCATACCAAATGCCGTATAAGATGAAAGATTTCAAAGAAATAGATTGTGAAGGGCTTGATAAGCTAGGTTCCCAACTTGTTTTATGTGATGATGATGTTAGGAGAGGGTGTAAAAACACTTTTGACTTGTCATGTG
Source organism: Artemisia argyi (assembly GCA_030686995.1). Lineage (NCBI taxonomy): Eukaryota > Viridiplantae > Streptophyta > Magnoliopsida > Asterales > Asteraceae > Artemisia > Artemisia argyi. The sequence goes on along the minus strand of CM060677.1, from coordinate 28,585,935 downwards.
GGTTCTTTAAGGATGTCAGTAAGCTCAGTTCCAAATATCGAGAAGATATTTTTGAATTTGAAGACCCAAAATACCTGCACTATGAAATTGATGCCGGTAAGAATTTGGAAGATAACCTAGAAAACATGGGGGGTGACGAGGTCACGTAATAGAGCGTAACTTTGAGTCTAGCTACAAGACTCGTTAATAAAGAAAAGCACTTCTTAGGAGGCAACCCAAGCTTTCATTTGATTGTTTGTTTGTTTATTTGCTTCCGTATGTGTGTTCTTATTTTTATTGTTTATGATTCATGTTTCAAGTAAAATAGTGCTTTATTTCGTTTTTAACTTCGTCTTAATTACATATAAAGGTATTTTGCAAAAGATAAGTGTAAGAGAAATCCAATTTTTTTTTTCAACGAATGAATTGAACATGAATGATAACAATGAGATATAAACATACATATTAGTACTTGTTTGAGTCAAATGCTTGTATCGAGTCATAATGATATTTTGCAGGAATTCCAGAAATTATAGCAAATGTTTTTCTAGAAATTTTCCGGAAACTAAACATAAAATTTCTGTCAGATCAATTGTGACAGCATCAGAAATTAAAACCTGACGACGTCTGGTACAAATTTTCTGAAAATTTTGCAAGTTTTGTTTTTCTTCCGGAATTGTAAAGTTTTGTTAAATCTTTAATGTATAAACTCCAGGAATCTGCAACCATTCATTCCACAAGCATTATATCTTTATTTTCTTTTTAGGATTTTATTTTATGTAGATTTTACCGCCGATTTTACGCTAGGTTTTCTTGTTTCTTATCTCAGTTTTAACAGGTTATATTGGACAAGAAGATATACATGGATGGTCAAGTTTTTGGGCATCAAGTTTCAAGTTTTTGGCGTTGCTTTAATCTTGAAGTTGTTACATTCTCTTGGAAACATGTTACCGCATCATCCACACCGAACGAATCATGTGGAGTATTTGTTTCATTCTTTCATTTTATTTACTTTTACATCTTTTAAATGAACATTAGGGACAATGTTTGGCTTAAGTGTAAGGGGGTAAATGAAGATACCTTAGAGAATACAATGGCACTTGATTTTTGTTTGTTTAATAGTAGATGTGTAATAAAACTAAGAGAAATATTTGTTAGGATAATTTTAGCAGCAAATTTAAATTTTTTTGCAACATATAGGAGTGAAACTTTAGTCTTAATAAGCGTCTCATGGATAGGAGTTATATGACTAGCACAAAAAACCGTACCACTCAAAAATCTTCCACCCCAAATATGTGAGGTTCGCTCCTAGATTTGTTAGGAAAAGCCTTAGTGCTTATGAGTGTACCGGTAGTACTTAGATTCTAGAACTTGCATTAGTGATTCATTCCGAGACCACGACTGAGACTACATTCGTGTAGTTACATGATAAGAGGCATTAGGATAACCCATGTTTTTACACATGTGTTTATATAATTACATTGACTTCATTGGTCAACTAATTCTCCTACACCTTTGTGATGTACTCATTTTTAGTACACGATACCCCTAGTAGACCCCTCAGAGCCTATCTTTTTCATTTCTAACTTTAAGCATTTTACTTAAAGATAGAATTTGTTTACAATCCACCCCCAAATGTACACCCAAATCGCCTTAGCCTTCCTTGTATGCACTCATCTTTAGTGCATTATTCTTAAACATTTGTTTAAACCCTTAGTTAATTGTCTAATTGATTACATGGTTGCTAAGTCGAGTCATATCTTGTACATATTGTCTTGGGATGATTGAGACTCATGGGTAATGTACTAATGTTAGGGAGTAATGGGGAAGAATATCAATTATTACCCCCTATATGTGCAAAATGTTTTTAAAGTACTCCAGATGTTTCAATTATCTTAATTCGAGTCATTAGAATAGTCACATGTAAAGTGTGTAAAAGTTCAAGTGTAAGGGGAGAACCAAGGTCCCTTTGATGTATTATTTTGGATGGTAGGGCAAGAGTGTATAAAAAAAATATAGAAAAAGATAAGAGAAAAACATCTGGACTACCATCCCGCTTCTTTTATTTATGTTTGTTATTTTATTTTTGATTCGCTTAAGTCAAGTCGAGTCTTGGCTTAGCAACGCAGCATTGTACATGTAATTGACCTAGATGATTAATTTGCCACCAGAAAAATATCCTTTATCCAACAAACCGTGTTTTCCATATCCCTACACCTAACATTATAACCCGTGAAAAGCCCTCTTTGATAGTTTATCTTAGGTGCTTACGCCTAGTGGAGGAGGTTTTTGATCATTTCCCAAGCCTATGGTAATTTATTTGCTATGACAAGTAGTGAGTGATATTTTTCCATTTCTATTAGTTATATAGAGGTTTATAACACCCGAGAGATGAGATGTTAAATGACCCCTATCCTGTATTTTGATTAGAATAAAAGCGCATTTGCTTGAGGACAAGCAAATCTCAAGTGTAAGGGTATTTGATGAGACGAAAAGTGTTAGGATTTTAAGGGGTCATTTAAGCCTTAAGTCGTGATAATATGATCAAATATTACCTTAAATCGTTCCTTTTGTCATTTTAGGTACTTTTGAGAGGAATTCTAGAAAACATAGCATTTTGGACGTTTGTGGAGCATAAAAGTGAAGAAAACGACAAAGTCAAGAATTCAAGCTAGAACTGTACCTGACGGCGTCAAAAGTTACAAAGTGACACCGTCACTTGTTGATAAAGAGGTGTATATTTACTTTGCACTTGACGGACCAGAAATATTTTGAGGCATTGATGAGGCCAAAAATGAACCGTTTTTAAGGGGTCATTTAAGCCCGAATTCGAATTTATTTGATCAAATATTGCCCTAAATCGTTCCTTTTATCATTTTAGGTACTTTGATGTGAATTCTGGAAAAGGAAGCATTTTGGACGTTTTTGGAGCATAAAAGTGAAGAAAACGGCAAAGTCTTAATTTTCCTTGCTGGGAACAGTACCTGACGGCGTCAAGTGTTTTCAAGTGACGGCGTCAAGAGTAATACAAATGGTGGAAGTGGATAAAGTCCGTGACGATCCAGAAGAGTTTTGTACTATGGAGATGACGGCGTCACCATAGGCCGTCATGGTCCAAATGTGAGTGACGGCCCAGAGTAGAATTACACATGACGGCGTCAAAAGTGGATCTAGGCAATCCGATTTCATTATGGGCGGCGAGTTGACGGCGTCAGAATTTCCTTCTTGACGCCGTCACCCTGTAAAATCTATATATAGTTTTGCAATTTTCATTCATTAGGGTGTAACTTTTAGGGTATAACTTTGGAGATAAACCCTAGTCCTATTTTCATAGCTTTTTCAAGGGTTTTCACCCTTTGAAACCTTTCATGTTCAATTGAGATGATGTTGGGAATTATATTAACAGTTACCACGGCTAGTATGAAGATTACAACTGCTGAAGAATGCACTAGCAGTGGAAACTCATTACCACTGCTAGTACATATTATTACCACTGCTGTTAGGATAACTGTTAGGAAACTTGTAGAGATAAATATAGAATAGATCTTGTGTATATCTTATTCTATCATCATTATACATATCTTGTAGAAGAGGACTCCTTGTGCTATAAAAGAAGGTCCTAGGTTAAGGTTAGACATACGTTTTTCTTAGAGCTTCAAGGTTGTAACCCTAGTGATATAAAGATCACTCGTATTATTATTATTAATAATATTGGAGCTAATCGTTTGATACATACATTCTTCTCATTCATATACAACTGTTTCATTCACATACAAACTTCTTAGTATTACTAAGTGATTTCGTATACTTAGTGATATAATTCAAAGTATCATTCTAACACAGATCAAGGTGTTTAGATCCATTGATTGGTCTGAAACAGTCGGATAATATCAACCAAGTTATGGTAAATAAGTCAAACAGCTTAGGCCAATACTCCGGTGAGTTTAGTGTTTCCCCGGATCGTTAGATCCCAACGAGATGTGAAATCTGAAATAAAACGACTTCGAGATCACGTGAGTTGAACAGGAAAAGGGTTTAAGTGATTGTACTACTGAAATATAAGAGTGAATAGCTTTAATAAGCTATATCAACTAATACGTGAAATCAGATAAGTACAAGTGAAAAGGGACTGGAAAACGTAAACGTTTAATAATTAAACGTAAACTAAAACAACTTTAACAATAGTAGGATTTTGCAAGCCTTAGGGGCTTAAATGCAAATTAAATAAACTTTGAAATATTTATTTTAATATTACTAATTTATTTAAAATTTAATAAAACCTAAAAAAATGTAAAAAGATATAAAACATACGTTTATATTTAAGTAAACGTAAACGTATGAAATTTAAACGTGAATTCTGTAAAATATAACTTCCATAAATATGAAAATAATATTTTTGGAATCCTAAACTAATTAGAAAATTATTAGAAAATTAAAATTATTTTTATAACTATTTAATTAATTATTATTATTTAATAACTATTTTTAATTAGTTAATAATTCACTATAAAATAGAAAAATATAAAATAAGTCTAGAAATACAAAATTAAAATTTCTAAAAGTCTAGAATATTATAAAACTTATTTTAAAATTAAAATTATATTTTTCACACTATTTATCTATTTATTATTAATTAATTATTATTTAATTATTATCTAATTATTATTTAACTAATTATATTGATTTAAATTATTATAAATACTAAAAAGACTTAGATAATTATGAAAAATTTTATATATCTAATTAACCATTACAGGAATCCTAAAAAATTATAAAAAGTTTATATTATGTATTTTTAATCTAATTTACTAATTATTATTCTATTTATTAATTAATTATCAATTAAACTAATTATATTATTAAAAATAGAAAATGAACAGTATAAATCCTAGAAAAATTTATAAAATTGTTTTACCTTATATAAAAGCTATAAAAATTATAAAAACTATGTGGTACTTTATAAAATATAATTATGCTATTTATTTATTTATTTATTAATTAATTATTAATTTAACTAATATTAATTCTAAATAATACCAAATGACAAAGGAAAATTCTGGAAAAATTTATAAAATTACTTTAATATATAAGAGATTTAATAAAAATATAAAATAGCAGAAGTGCTTATAAATAAGCTTAAAAGAAAATTAAATAGATAATTTCTATTAAATAGAAGCTATCAGTATAATTAAGTTTGGTTTTTTTCTTGTTTTTCTTTTATAAAACTAATAAAATACTTAAAATAAGAAACTTTTGTAAAGGAAAATAATTTATGAACACAGAATAAGTACTAAGAGTGCTTATTAGACCACACAGTTGACTTTTGTTGACTGTGGAGGGATTTAAGAACAAATGGACTATTGTGGGGTCCACAAGGGTAAAAGTTTATCTCTCTGAGTTGTATGAACAATATTAAGCAAGATAATCACAAATAAGCAGCTTAAATAAGCCACTAAACACAAATAAGCACTTGGCTTAATATGATTCTAAGACAGATTAGGGACAGAGTTCCAAGCTAATTCAAGGTGGGTCCCAGTGGTCAAATGGTCAGACCAAGGGTCAAGGGTTCAAGCCTGGTAGGAGGGGGTTGATAGAGCCTAATTATGGGGTATGGGACCCACTGGGTTAACCACAAAACACCACCAAAGTTGGTTGGGTGGCTTAGGTCTACTGAGACAGGGTAACTACTTTGCCCTGCAGGTCACTTCCAAGGGCATTTTTGTCCACTTAAAAAATTCTCAAAATTATGAAACTTATGAAAATCAAAGGCTCAGCTGGTAGAGTTAACACACAACAAGTTTCAGGCCTTAAGTCCAAATACAAAAATCACTAATATTCTTGCTAATTTGGTGATTTTCTGCGCAAGTACTATTTGACTTTTACTACTTTTAAGCTAGGTTGACTTATATGAAGTTTAATTGATCCTAGCTGATTGTAGATGTTGTAATAAGCTTATGTTAAGCTAATTTAGGCCCAAGATACAACTGATTAGCTTATGTGAGTGATTATGGCACTCAAATCCTAACACAGTTACCTGTGTTGGGTTTCTTTGGTGATTTTGACTTTCTAGAAAATGATCACACAATTTTATGCCTTATATTACCTATGTGTATCTACTGAGACATGAAACAAACAAGAATAACAAAAGAATCCCACTGAGACTTGATGAAATACACAGATCCAAACACTCCTTATTTGACTGTGGTGGGAGTTTTTCAAAGCAAATGATCCATACAAGCATGAAACAATACTGATTGAGCATAATGCAGTAAATAAACAAGCATGAAACATTGAGAGTTCAAAGGTGAGATTTTGACAGTTAAAATTGAGATTTGTAGCAACTTCAAATATCAAAGAACAAGTTAACTATATTAAACCATATTTTTACTCAATATGAACACAGAAACACAAGAACACAAAAATTCTATTTATGAAATACTTCTACAGTAGAATACAAGAATTGAATTTTTTAACTTACAAAATGCAACACAGATGAAAATCAAGAACCAAGGACCAAGATCAATCCTATTTCCTCCCCTAAGGATCTAGACCAATACTCCAAAGCTGCTTCCTTTCCAAATCACCTTTGAATCAGAATACAAAACTCAGACTCTCAGTTTGACTTTCATTGACCAAGTTGTTCCTTTGAGTATTTCTTAGTTATACTGAATTTTAGGTTACTAGAAGCCTTTATAAAGCTTCATGGGAGCTTAAGTGACTTTTTTTCAGTCCTTAACATCAACTAAGAACATCAATTAAGTGTAATGAGATTTTGGAAATTTGAAACTTGCATTAAACTGAATTCATACATAAAAACAGAAATTGATTATTGAAATTAAGTTCACATACACTGAAAAGGTTTAAGAGTACAAGTTACAAGCTTAGATTACACTGAAAATGGAAAAACTTTACTAGTCGACATACATAATTTAAAATTAAACTAGATAGATCTCTCTTCTGCTTCCCCTTTTTTCTTTATAGCATTTTTGGACTCCCCACATGTCTCTGAACCTTTCCCATCAATAAAACCAACCATTGGATGAGTCAAAGTGATCCAAGCCGTTTAAAAGTATTTTGGCGCCAAAAGTCTCATAGGCTGCTTGTGGCCGTTTTATTTTAATTAAGGAACTTTGGGAGTATTAGGAGGTGGAGGGGACAAGATTGGAAGGGTTTAGTGGGTTTAGGTTGAAAACAGAGGTATGTGAGGGAGAGGTGAAGTGTTGAGTGGTGGAGAAGCATTAAATGGGTAGTGGGTTGAAATGATGAGGGGTGTGATGTGTTTGGCCAGCTGGTGAGGTGAGGAGGTGGAAATACCATGGTGGTTTTGGGTTGCAGAGGGGTGTGAGGGTGGTGAGCAGTAAGGGTGGTTTGGGGAAGACGGGTCAAAGGGGTCAATGCCCTTTTTATTATAAAAGGGGTATTGGGTTTGCTTGGTGGGCTGGATAAAAAGAACAGGCCCAAGAAAATAAAAGGGTGGGCTAGGCTAGTGGACTGGATTGGGATTTGGGGTTTAATAATAAAAAGGGGTCCGGTTGGTTTTTAGTAAACAAGGACCAATTTTGTATTTTTACAAAAATTGAGGGACTGATTTTGTAATTTCCCAAAGTAGTTTCAAATATTATTTTTGTCATTTATTAATAACCCAAGGACCAAAGATGTATTTTTTTCATTTTCAAAACCCAGGGACCTTTTTTGCCAATTCCACAAACTCCAGGGACCTAACTTGTAATTTTCTGATTTTTGAAGGGTTTAACTTGTAACTTCTCAAAAGTTATCATAAGGTCCATTTTTGTCAATTAAGAATAGTGCAAGGCTTATTTTTCATATTTTTGTATTTACAAAACCTTAGGGACTATTTTTGACATTTTCCAAACTTGAGGGACTAAAGTTGTCATTTTGCAATTTTTAACTTTAAAGGACTATACTTGACAACTTATAAATCCCTAAGGACCATTTATGATATTTTTCATGTTTTGATTTACCAGGGACTAGTTTTGCCAATTTTTCAAAGTTCAGGGACTGAAACTGTAAATTATGTGAAATGTTTTGTTTTTCATCAGTTTTTCAATCCTTTTGCATAAAAACACAATCCAGGGATATTTTATGTATTTTAAGGCATTCCTGTGTGTTTTTATATGTTTTTGCAGTTTAAATGTAACAGAAATGATGAGTATTTACACACTCATCATCCATCAAGTGGTATCAGAGCCAGGCTTTGATACTTTGATTTAGAAGACCAGAAACAAGCCAGAAGATTCAATGGAGACAGAAACAAGCCAGTACAACATTGCTGCTAAGCTTCCTAAGCTTAAGTTGAATGACTATGAGATGTGGAGGCTAATGATCGAACAATTCTTTATGGTGCAAGACTATGCACTTTGGGAGATCATTATGTTTGGCAATTCCTTTAAACCTGGTACTACCTCAGAGACAATTGATGGCAAGGTAGTACAAAAGACCAACACTGGACCAGTAACAAATGATGAAAGACTTCAGATGAAGAATGATCTGAAGGCCAGAGGCTTGCTGTTGATGACACTTCCCAGAGATCAAATTCTAGCTTTCAGTAAGTACAAAACTGCACAAACTTTGTTTGAGGAGATCTGCAATGTTTTTATTGGTAATGATTCCACCAAGAAGACACAGAAGACCTTGTTGAAACAGACTTATGAAAACTTTGGTTCAACAAGTAATGAATCTATTGACAGCATCTTCACAAGGCTTCAAAAGATTGTTACTCAACTCACAGTGTTTGGAATTGAGGTGGAAAGGGAAGACCTCAATCTAAAGTTCTTAAGAAGTTTACCCTCTGAGTTTGGTACAAATGTTGCTGTGTGGGAAGACAAGCCAGAATTGGAGACTATGAAGCTTAATGATTTGTACAATAACTTTAAGGTTATTGAACAGAGGTTGAAGAAGGCTGGCAAACTAAGTTTAGGATCAGGGAATTTAGCACTCATATCATCATCTGTTGATGATAGTTCAGATGAAGAGAGTGATAGTGATGATGATGATGCTAACATTGTTGTTTCCACTGGCAGTGGAGGAGTTTCCACTTCTAGTTCAAAAAGACAGATTGCTTGTCTTAGTGATTCTACTTTTTATGCCTTTCTTTCAAGTCAAATGAATGGCTCAATTATGACACATGAAGACTTGGATCAGATTGATGAGGATGACATGGAAGAGATGGACATTAAATGGCAAGTTGCATTGCTAAGCTTAAAGGCAAAGAAGTTCTGGAAGAAGATTGGTAGGAAGATCACCATTAATGGCAATGAAACTGCAGGTTTTGATAAAAAGAAGGTGGAGTGCTACAACTGTCATAAGAAAGGGCACTTTGCCAGGGAATGCAGGAAACCAAAGAAGCCTGATAACAGGTCAACTTGATATAAGCAGGACAAGAAGAAAGAACCTACAACTGAAGAACGAAAGGTGCTATTGGCCATTGATGGAGTGAGCTATGATTGGAGCTATATGGCTGAGGATGAAGAAGATGGTTCAGAGTCTGCAATGATTGCTACTGAGCTTGCACTTATGGCTTTTTCTGACTCTGAGGTACAAATTAATAATGCTTGTTCTAAAACTTGTAAGGCTTTAAAAGATTATGAGAAACTTAAAGAGCAATATGATGAACTATTGCTAGAGTTAAATCAAACTAATTATAACTTAGCAAATCATAAAAGAGGTCTTGCTATTTTAGAAGCACAATTAGAGCATTATAGAGCCAATGAATCTAAGTTCAATGATGATCTTGCTGTTTTAAAAAGAGACTTAGATTATAAGGTTGTTGTGAATAAGGCTCTTAGGGAAGAGTTAGAGAAGGTTAAAAAGGCCATTGAAAATATACAGATAACTTGTAATACACTAGATCATCAATCCAAGTGTATTGACAAAATTTGGGAGACCCAAGTAGTAAATAAATCCAAATCAGGAGTAGGTTATAAAACTGTTCCACCACCCCTAAGAGGTGTTCCATCACCTCCTGGTATTGACTTAGCACACACAGGGTTAGAAGAGTTTCAGGAACCAACCATGACATATGGCCCAAAATTTGTTAAAGAAGTTGCTAGTAAGAGAGTTCAGGTTGAGGTTGATACATTTGATAGTGCTAGTGACTCATCTCTTAAAGATGAAAGTTTGAATGTTGAGTCTAAAACTAGTGTTCCTGAGAGTGTTCATGTAGAAATTAAAAAGAGTATTCCTGAAGTTGTCAAAGAGAAGCCTAGAACACAAACTAATAATCCTAGGCCCACTACTAGATATGCTGAGATGTACAAAAGTAGGTCAACAACTCCTAGGGGAACAAGAGGAGTTAGAATCATGTTAAATCTAGACAATTTGGTAGTGACTTTGTGTTCAACAACAAACCTTGTTACATATGTGGTAGTTTTGAACATCTTCATTATAATTGTAACTATCACATGGGTAGAAGGCAAGTGTTTGGGAATACCAGGGTGAATGGAAACAATGCTAATAACTTTACTCACCCAAATCCACTAAGCAAGATGATTCCCAGGTCTGTTTTGTTAAATTCTGGCATCAAAATTCTTTCCACTGCTAAACCAGCAGTTGCCACTGCCAGAAATATAAACAGAGTTTACCCTAAGTCCCCTGTTAAGAGTGCAAAACCCATTACAACTTTTGTTAAATCTGCACAAACAGGGAAAAAGAGCTATTTTGAAAAGAAAGTTTACTATAACCACAAGTGGATACCTAAAATTTCAAAACCAGCAGTTGCCACTGCTAAGCCAGCAGTTATCACTGCAAGGCCAAAAGTTTCCACTGGTGGTTCTGTGAACAACAAAAGGGTAAATGTGGGAAATGCTGTTAAGGCCTCAGTACGTTGGGAATGGAAACCAAAAGGAACTATCACCTCAAACAATCCCAATGGTGTATCAATGACCTTTGACAGATATAATTATATTGATACATGAGGCAGATCTAAGTCACTTGTGGCTTGGGTCCCCAAAAGGAACTAATTCCTTTATTTTATGTGCAGGAACATTCAAATCCTAAAGAAGATCAAGGATATTCAGACAGTGGATGTTTCAGGCACATGACTGGCAATAAGTCCTATCTTTCGGATTTCAAACCTTATGATGGACAATTTGTCAGCTTTGGAGGTGGTATTGGTGGCAAAGTTTCTGGAAAAGGAACTATCAAGGCTGGAAACTTGGACTTTGAGAATGTGTATTATGTGAAAGAACTCAAGTACAATCTCTTCAGTGTGTCACAGATGTGTGACAAGAAACATAGAGTTCTATTCATAGAAGATGAATGCTATATCTTATCTAAGGATTATAAGCTCCCTGATGAAAGTGATATTTTGCTTAAAATCCCTAGAAAAGGCAATCTATATAGAATAGACATGAAGAATATAGTGGCTAAAGATGATGTTACTTGTTTGCTTGCAAAAGCCACTTTGGATGAATCCATGCTTTGGCACAGAAGACTTGGTCATGTTAACTTCAAGACCATTAACAAGATTGTGAAAGATGGTCTTGTCAGAGGTTTACCAGAGAAGAGATTTGAAAATGACCAAACATGTGTTGCATGTCTTAAAGGCAAGCAACACAGAGCTTCATGCAAGACCAAAGTATATAATTCAATTGATCATCCACTTTACATGCTGCATATGGACTTGTTTGGTCCTACATCTGTGAGCAGCATAAATTTGAAGAAGTATTGTATTGTTGTAACTGATGACTTTAGTAGATTTACTTGGATTTTCTTTTTAAGAACCAAGGATGAAACCACTGGCATCCTTAAGACATTCATCACTGAAGTTGAAAACCAAGTTGATAAGAAGATCAAGATCATCAGGTGTGAAAATGAGACAGAGTTTAAGAACAAAGTTATGGATGATTTCTGCAGAGACAAAGGTATTAAGAGAGAATTTAGTGTTGCAAGAACTCCTCAACAAAATGGAGTTGCTGAAAGAAGAAACGGAACACTAATTGAGGCTGCTAGAACCATGTTTGCTGATTCTAAGCTACCAGTGACTTTTTGGGCTGAAGCAGTTAACACTGCTTGTTATATACAGAACAGGGTTTTAGTGGTGAAAACAAAGAACAAGACACCTTATGAGCTATTCAGAGGAAGACCCCCAACTTTGGATTTTATGAGGCCATTTGGATGTCATGTCACAATTCTCAATACCATTGATCATCTGGGAAAGTTTGAAGAAAAGTCAGATGAAGGCTTCTTTGTTGGATATTCTATGGTTAGCAAGGCTTTTAGAGTCTATAACTTAAGAACAAAGAAGATTGAAGAGAATTTGCATGTTGAGTTTCTTGAAAATAAAACTAACATAGCAGGTTCAGGACCACAATGGTTATTTGATCTTGAGACATTATCAAATACAATGAATTATGTACCTATTACCTCAGGTACATGAGAGAATAATCTTGAAGAATCAGAAGAATTCATTGATGAAGATGAATCTTGCAAAGATGATGAAGATGATAAAGATCAAATTGTTATGCCACTTTGGGACTTTGTTGATAATAATGAAGACTCACAACCTTCAAAGAATTCTGAAAAGGACAGTGATGCAAATGTTGTGAATTTTGATGTTTTGAATAAAGAAATTCCTGTTAGCAGTGGTAATACAAATCCCACTGCTACAACAGAAGTTTCCACTAATGGTCCAAATGTGGAAAATTCAACTCAGGAATCACCTAGTGATGATGTTGAGATCACTAACATGCCTACAACATATGATATTCCTAGCACATCACAGACTTCAATTCACAAAGTGCATCCACTTGAAAATGTAATTGGTGAGTTACAATCAGGTGTTAAGACAAGAAGGCAGACAAAGAAAGAAGATGCTCATGGGTTCATTAGTGAAGTTTATGAGTCCAAGATGCACAAGAACAAGAATGAATGTTTTTTTTTTCTGTTTTCTATCACAAGTAGAGCCTAAGAATGTTTATAAGGCTTTAGAAGAATCTAGCTGGGTTGAAGCAATGCAAGAGGAGTTGTTGCAGTTCAAACTTCAGAAGGTTTGGGTTCTTTGTGATTTGCCTGATGGAATAAAGGTGATTGGTACTAAGTGGGAAGAAAGATGAAAGCGGTATTTTTATCAGGAACAAAGCTAGATTGGTTGCTCAAGGATACACTCAAGAGGAGGTTATTGACTATAAAGAAGTCTTTGCAGCTGTTGCAAGGATTGAGGCTATTAGACTAATTTTAGCCTATGCATCCTTTATGTGATTTACTGTCTATCAAATGGATGTTAAGAGTGCCTTCCTTTATGGAAAGATTGATGAGGAGGTCTATGTCTCTCAACCTCCAGGCTTTGAAGATCCTCAACACCTTAACAAAGTGTATAAAGTGGTTAAGGCTCTTTATGGCTTACATCAAGCTCCAAGGAAGTGGTATGAAACCTTAGCCAATTATCTGATGAATAATGGGTTTCATAGAGGAAAGATTGATCAAACTTTGTTCATCAAGAAAGACAAGTGTGATATTCTACTTGTTCAAGTATATGTTGATGATATCATCTTTGGATCTACTAGACAAGAGATATGCAAAGAGTTTGAGAAGTTGATGAAGGATGAATTTCAAATGAGTTCTATGGGAGAACTTACTTTCTTTTTGGGGCTGCAAGTACAACAAAGGAAAGATGACATCTTTATCAGTCAAGACAAATATGTGGCTGAGATTATAAGGAAGTTCAAATTTATTGATGCAAAACCTTCAAATACCCTTGCTGATAAGACTACTCATCTATTGTTGAAGAATGCTAGTGGAGTAGATGTTGATGTGCACACTTACAGATCTATGATTGGTTCCTTGATGTATCTTACGTCATCAAGACCAGACATTATGTTTGTTGTATGTGCTTGTGCAAGATTTCAGGTTACTCCAAAGACATCACATATGACAGCACTAGAGAAGATTTTCAGGTATTTGAAGACATATCCTAATCTAGGATTGTGGTATCCAAGAGAATCCCCTATGGAATTGATCACATACCAGATAGTGATTATGCTGGTGCAAGTTTGGATATAAGGTCAACTACAGGAGGATGTCAATTTCTTGGATGTAGATTGGTGTCATGGCAGTGCAAGAAACAGACAATGGTGGCTACTTCAACCACTGAAGCAGAATATGTTGCTGCTGCTGCTAGCTGTTGTGCTCAGATCTTATGGCTTCAGAATCAATTGTTGGATTATGGGTACAATTTCATGAACACCATTATATATATAGACAATAGTAGTACTGATTGGCTCCAAACGGTCAACTAAATAGACCAGGTGAATGGTCAACCAAGTCAAACAGCCCAGAGTCAATCTCCGTGGAAGTATAGGGGTTTGCCCGGGTCGTTATGTCCCGACGAGGTGTGATGGTAATTAAAACGGGTTTGTGATCGGGTGAATTTGGACAGAAAGATAAGGAATTGGATTTGTATGATTACACTAAGATATTAGGAATGAAAATAACTTAGAAACACTGTATGAACAATTACTGATGATCAGATACACTAAAAACGTGAGCTAAGTCTAAAAACGCGTACGTTCAGATTAAAGTTACGTGAACGTACGAAATAAAACGCGAGTTTTTGAGAAATAAAATACCTACGGATATGAAAATTACATTTTTACAATCCTAATGATAAAAGAAAATTTTTGGAAAATTAAAATTAATTTTTACACTATTTTATTAATTATTATTAATTAATTACTAATTATTATTTATTTAATAATACACTTAATTATAAGAAATTAGGAAAATAACTTAGAAAAATGAAATTTTAAATTAGAAAAATCTAAAATAACTTAAAACTATTTTTAAAACTGAAATTATATTTTTAAGACTTTTTATCTATTTATTATTAATTAAAAACTAATTAATAATTATTTTAAACTAATTTAAATTAAGAAAAATACTAAATGAACAGTGAAAAATATAAAACTTTTTCTAAAATTATTTTATAACTACTAGAACATAAGAAAATTATAAAAATGAGATTAGCTTTTTAAATAAGCTGAAAATAAGCTAAAAAGCTTAAATAGAAGCTATCACTTTATTAAATTTTTTACTTTTCTGGATTTTTCTTTTACAAACCTATTAAGCTACTGAAATAAAGAGACTTTTGTGAAGGCAACTTGTCAGAAGCTTAAAAATAAGCTCTAAACAATCCAAAGTATAAGGCAGAAATCCTAATAAGCTTGAACAAGGATTTTGAAAGCAATAAGCTACAAATAGGCTACAATTTACTTAATAAGCTACAAACTACTTCAGTGAACATAAATCAAGCTCAAAGGTCTGAATAAACACAATGAAATAAGCCAGAGACACAAATAAGCACTCCAAAGTACCCACAGACCACACAGACCAAATGTGGACACTTGCAGCCCACTGTAGGGTCCACAGGGGTTACCAAGAGTCATATATAGATGGTGATCTGATGAGGTGGCCTGAGGGGCTTCTCAAAAAGTCCACAAGCTCAGAATAAGCTCAAGAGGTGAGCTCACAAAGAGCTCATGAGCACCCCCTGAATGCACAGATGGTACAGGGCAACAGGCCAGGGCAAGGAGGCTTATAAGTTAAACTAAAGCAGGCTCAGGTTGTACCAATCCCATGCAACACACAAGAATCTCAAACAATCAACACCACAAGCTAACAACAACAATGTACAACCTAGGATTACAAAGGAATAAAGGCTGAACACAATAAATAAGCTACTGTAAACTAATCCTAGGGGGAATTAAGGTAGGGGTATCTAGGGGAAGACCTAAAAAACTACAGGGAACAGAAATAAGCACATCCATAAACTTATAAGTACAAGACAGAACAATCCTAATCCTAGGCTACAAGCAGTGGACCAATGGTGCAAGTTTGGGAAAGAAAGCAAGCTACTAGCAATGAGCGAAAGGGACCAATCAGCTCACAAACCTGGGAATTATCTACCAGAGAACAAGTAGAGCAAGAATGGCCCAAACTTGAGCTTATATCAAGCTTATAGATTAGCTGAATTGGGGCTTGTTTGGACACATGGGCTATGAAGCCCTGATGGGCTTATTAGCAGGGTCAAAATAAGCCAACAGATAAGCATAAAATGCAAAGAAGGTTCAAATACAGAATGATGGAGGCTAGCTTATTAGGCTATCTAAAAAGCTACAGATTAATAGCAAAGGATCACTAATGAACTCTATAAGAGCTCATGAAATAAGCTCAACTACACTGACTCATCAGTGTAGTTAGCTTACTGAGTCAACATAGAAGACCAAAAATAAGCTAATGGATAAGCATAATAATGGAAAATGAGCACTGGGAGTTCAAGATAGTACACCAAACTACACAGGAAACCAAAAATCAAAACACAAGCTTAATTGATAAGCTGGGTAAGGACTTATGAATATGAGCTCATGCACTGGTTTCCCTGGTGCAGAGCACATTTCAAGCAAACAGGTGACTTTAATCATGCAATAAGCTGATAGAAAAAATTCTAAAAAATGAAAGAAAAATAGTCTACTAAACATAAGCTAACAATGATTAAAAATCCACAATTTCAAAGTTTAAAGTTAAAGCATGAGATCATGAAAAATCACCAAAGATTTGGAAAACTGACCACTAATACAATTTTGACTTTTTCACTTTTCACCTCAGTTGACTTATTTGAATTTCTAATGAACCTATATGACTGAATTTGTTGTAATAAGCTAATGTAGGACTAAATTAAGCTATTATAACAAGATATGCAACTAAGTATATGATTATGGGACCTAAAATTCTATTAGTGAGATGCAAGGGTAAGATTAAGTATGATTTTGACTATTTTATGAACAAACAATGGATAATATGAGTTAACTCCTCTATATGAACCCTACATGTGATGTCAGAAGTGCTTGCACAAACTGAAATCAACCACAACTTAAGTAACTCTAAAAAACCAAACACCCCTTAAAGTACTTCTGTCATGAAAATTTGAGCTACCAAGGGCTGATAAGGGACAATTCTTGAGCACAAACAGCTAATATGGATAACTTAGCATTAAATAAGCATAAATAATCTAGAATAAGCAATTGCAATAAGCTAAATACCATAAACTAATAAAGGGGCTAATCTAAACAGTTAATATGCACTACTCTACCAATAGTTTTCTAAACTAGAGCATAGGCATAAAAAGGCCAAAAGTATCATAAATGAACAGAGTAAGAATGAAATAAGTTGTAGCAATAAGTAGTTTTGCAAAGACAACAGAATTAAAAAGTTCAAATAAAAACTTGCATTGATTCAAAGAAGCAGTACATAATTTTAAAGACAACTTAAACTTAAAACTAATATCTGAAACTAAAAACCTACTTAACTACCGCCCTCCAAGGCTTACAATTCATTCTATTTATACTAAAAAAATAAAACTAGGGTTTTCCCCTCTCTCTTTGTGCTTCCCCTGTGAGTGTAGAGACAGCCTGGAAACCACTTGTAAATCTTTAGACAATTCCCACCCGTTTAATTGGCTTTAGAATAATCCTAGCCCTCTATTTATTTTTGGCGGGAAACCATATTAAGCAATTTGGTCTGATAAACATGTGGCAGGGGTGTGGGTTTTGTTATATAGTGGTGGAAAGGTAGTGATAGTGGGATAGGGGTTGAGTGTGGTAGGGTATATAGGTGATGATGGTGTTGGTATGGCAGGGTTGTAGCAGGTCACGGAGGAGGGAAAAGGAGATGGGGATTCAAAGGGTTTGACTGAGGGATTTATTATTAGGGTGTGAGGTGGGCTGGAGGTGAACGGGCCAGGGTAGTATTTTGGGCTAGGATTATGGATTAGGACTGGGTTTGTTTGTTTGTTGGGTTTTAGGAATATCACAAGGATCCAATTGGTATTAGATAGCTACAAAGCCCAAGGACCTAAGTTGTATTTTCTGATTTTTCAAGGGACTGATCTTGCAACTGTTCCAAAGTACTCCAAGGGTTTTTTTTGCCAAGTTCCATTCATCCAAGGACCATGATTGATTATTTTCCAAAATTACAACCTCCGGGTATTAAAATTGCCAACTATCAAAGTCGAAGGGCCAAACATGTTAAACCTTCAAACTTTACTCCCAAGGACCAATTATGATAATTTTTGATTTCCCAAAGTCCTTTGTTGACTTTTCCACTTTCTGAGATTTCCGAGGACCTTTTCTGCCAATTGTGAAACTTTAGGGATCAAACTTGTAAATTCTCAAAACTTTTTACCCAAAGACCATTTTTGATAACTTTTGACTTTTAAAAGACTTGGGTTGACTTTTCTTGCAAAACAAATGTTCAGGGACTAGTTTTGACAACTTTCAAAAGTTGGGGGACTGAAACTGCCAATTATGTAAACTTTGTTCGTTTCTCATTTGTTTTTACTCACTTTGCATCTAAAACATATAAAACACAATTTTGGGATATTTTCGGTATTTTGATGCATTTCTGAGTGTTTTTAAATATTTTTGCAGTTCAGATTAACCAAAAATGATGAGTATTCACACACTCATCAATCCCCCACACTAAACTATTGCTAGTCCCTAGCAATATAGAATCCAAAAAATAAATTGTTTTGAAAATTCAATGGATTTTATGTCTCTTTACCAAAAGCCATTACTTCTGGAGTAGCCAAATGTTTCAGTTTAAGTATGAACTATGGTACACTGATAACCATGTGATTTTGAGCAAACCACCAGCTGTCAACGGTTTTGATTTGTCTTTACCAGAAGCCGTTTGCTTCTGGACTAGCCAACTCTTGATGGAATTATCATCATCTTGGTGAGTTGATTACCAATTATGGTTTTCCACTGCCTTTACCACAAGCCATAATCTTGCAGGCTAGCCAACTCTTTTACTTTTTAGGATATGGAGAGTTGAATACCATACAGTTTTGGGCAAATTGTCAGCCATAAACGGATTTGATATATCTTTACCAAGAGTCGTTTGCTCCTGAATTAGCCAATCCTTTTGTCGTTTAGACATGGTGGACTGATAACCACAAAAAATTTGAAGCTCAAGTGAAAAAAAAATTAAAATTTTTGCCAAAAACAGGGGTACTAGATGGTAAAATGTGATCAAATTCGCTAGAATACCCCCCCCCCCCCCCCCCCACACACTTAGAATTGAATATTGTCCTCAATATTTAAAGTCCCGACTATTATGCCGACTCTTTGAACGTGAAAGGGCAACATTACAAGCTAAATGTTGAAACACCATTTTTTTCACTTTATTTGTAACCACAGTAGGGGTACTCCCCCACACTTAGGGTGAAAACCCTATAAGCATGCTACTGTTTTTGTTTACCGAGTCGCTAGCTTGACTCGACCCCGAATTC
Source organism: Artemisia argyi (assembly GCA_030686995.1). Classification (NCBI taxonomy): domain Eukaryota; kingdom Viridiplantae; phylum Streptophyta; class Magnoliopsida; order Asterales; family Asteraceae; genus Artemisia; species Artemisia argyi. The sequence continues at coordinate 28,566,653 of CM060677.1, read as the reverse complement.
ATTTGTTCTTGGGAAGCATGATGTGGAAAAGACAATCTCCATCGGACTTTCATTCAAGATGTTTGTACAAACATTTGAAGCACGTGAAAGTTCCACACCGATGAGATAAGTACCCGGCTTAAAATAGTATAAACTATAAGCGGTGATGCCGGGGTCAAAGATAATGTCTTCATTCCCGGAGGAGTGAAGAACAGGATAAGTCACCCGGTAGGTGAAGAAGGGAAGAAAAATCTTGATGACAATCAAGATTGACTCATCATCATCAGTAAGAGAATTCATAATTGGTGTATCCTGAATCTCATCAGTGAAGCTCATATGATCTAGACATATAATGGGTGGGAGGGATGGGATTTTGATATCAAGCAAATTCTCAGGGATGAGAATATTTCCCTCCGAAACACAAAGATCATCTTTGTCTAGATCAAAGTAAAAGTTATCATACTCCGGTGGAGATATGATATGAGTAAGTTCACATGAGAACTCCTCAAAGGTGAATGAATCATATTCGAGGAGAGAAATTTGAGAATGAGAAGCGGTACTGCCACTAATCTTCTCTCCCATATGATCAAAAGTAAAGGCTTCAAACTCCGGAATAGGATCATCGGAGAAAATGTCACTATCCTTAATGGGGATAGGAGATGAAATAGGTTTCTCTTTGAAAGCCTCGATTTTAGAAATGAGGAGATCGACATTCAATAATGTTGCACGAAGTGCTTCATCTTTGATTTCAGTGTCAATCTCATCATTCTCTTCTTCTAAGCTAACTAGCTTAGAAGGTAATTCTTCCATAAAAATGATGTCCCCACAAGATAACGAATCGTCATCATTAGAATCGGAGAACATCTCAACTTTATCATTCGGGAAGACAAGAGGAGGAGGGATATCACACACATGATCAAGAATTCCCTGTAACTCTCTTGGGATTGGGACAAGGTTCTCAACACTAGACTTTATGAATTCGTCCGATTCCTTTTCAGGAACAGTGTCAAGATGCTCGTCCCCCATGCTTAGAGAGTGAGTGTGAACCTCGGGTGTGATAACAGTAGGTTGAGATGGAATCTCAACTGATGGAATTTCAGCTGATGAACCTGATGAATCTTTATAAAATTCAAGGATATCAAGGGTATCTTCATCATCACTGTCATCAGGAATGAAACGGAATCGAGAGCTAGATCTGGCTGCTTTTTCTTTTGCAATTGATTCCCTAATAGAGTTTTCAATGGCATTTTGAGAATTTATTTTAGCAGCCTGTTCTTTAGCTAACAATTCTTCCATGGATTTCTCATGTTGTTCATGACCAAGAAACTCATCATGACAAGTGTTTAATAACACTTGTATTTCTTTTATGTCTTGGATCAAATCATGAGAAAGAGTGTAAGGCTGTGGAGGTTGATTAAAATGACGTGTGTCATAATTGTCATAAAGTTCGGGCTCAAAGATAGGTGTGTACATATTTTGCCAATCAGAGCCGAGATGTAAACCTCCACAGTATGTACAACCGTTGAACTGTTGTGAATGATCTTGTGAGTTATGTGGATATTGGTTAAAACCAAAGTCGTAATCGTTACAAGGAACTTGCTCATAGACAAGTTGGTTCCCAGTTTTACAATTAGAACTGTCACGAGGACCTCCACAATACTCTTAAGAAAAACTTGGTGTATTTTGATACGAAGCATCATTGAAATTTGAATGATATGGTTCTTGCTCGTATGGGTTATGAGGAATGTGGTTGTAATCGTTTTGAGAATTTTCACAAAAGTTCTGATCGTAATCAGAGGTGAATGTAGGTTCAGTTCTCAAAACATAACATGCACAAAGTTCATGGCTAAATCCACAATCCTTGCATTTGCACCGTTCACAAAGTGAACCATTTCCTAACAGATCTCCACAACTAACGCAATGAAGTTATTTCAACAAAGCTGTTTGAGGAGGATCGTTAGAAAGATTTGGTGAATCATTAGGAGAATTTGGATCTATGAACAATTTGCATACAGTACAAAATCTGTGACTACAGTTATTCCCACACTTCTCACAAATACACCGGAGACAACGATAGCCATTCTCAATCGGGCTTTTACAGTGAAAACACGTGTAGCCGAGAGACACCATAAGAATTATACATGAGAGGGGTATAAGAAGGTAGAATCAAAAAGATATAGGGTAAGGAAAAATATTTTTGGGTTTTTTGTGTTCGTTGAAAACTTATTTAAAATGTTTTTGGTAATCGTTTTGAAAGACCAAATCGTTTCCTCGTAGATTACATAAAGTAATCCTTGAGTAATCAAAAATGGTAAAATTCATGATTTGTTTTGTTTTTATATAAAAATAAGAAAATTTTACAATCCTAATGATAAAAGAAAATTTTTGGAAAATTAAAATTAGTTTTTACACTATTATATTAATTATTATCAATTAATTACTAATTATTATTTATTTAATAATACACTTAATTATAAGAAATTAGGAAAATAACTTAGAAAAATGAAATTTTAAATTAGAAAAATCTAAAATAACTTAAAACTATTTTTAAAACTGAAATTATATTTTTAAGACTTTTTATCTATTTATTATTAATTAAAAACTAATTAATAATTATTTTAAACTAATTTAAATTAAGAAAAATACTAAATAAACAGTGAAAAATATAAAACTTTTTCTAAAATTATTTTATAACTACTAGAACAAGAGAAAATTATAAAAATAAGATTAGCTTTTTAAATAAGCTGAAAATAAGCTAAAAAGCTTAAATAGAAGCTATCACTTTATTAAATTTTTGACTTTTCTAGATTTTTCTTTTACAAACCTATTACGCTACTGAAATAAAGAGACTTTTGTGAAGGCAACTTGTCAGAAGCTTAAAAATAAGCTCTAAACAATCCAAAGTATAAGGCAGAAATCCTAATAAGCTTGAACAAGGATTTTGAAAGCAATAAGCTACAAATAGGCTACAATTTACTTAATAAGCTGCAAACTACTTCAGTGAACATAAATCAAGCTCAAAGGTCTAAATAAACATAATGAAATAAGCCAGAGACACAAATAAGCACTCCAAAGTACCCCACAGACCACACAGGCCAAATGTGGACACTTGCAGCCCACTGTAGGGTCCACAGGGGTTACCAAGAGTCAAATATAGATGGTGATCCGATGAGGTGGCCCGAGGGGCTTCTCAAAAAGTCCACAAGCTCAAAATAAGCTCGAGAGGTGAGCTCACAAAGAGCTCATGAACACCCCCTGGAAGAAGATCTAACCTTGTTGACACACTATTCACATCGAACGAATCAAGGGAGTATTTGTTTTCATTCTTTTACCTATTTTACTTTTACATCCTTTAATTGAACATTGGGAACAATGTTCATCCTAAGTGTAAGGGGAGTGTAAATGATGATACCTTATAGGATACACTTGCACTTGAGTTTGTTTGTTTGATGGTAGGCGTGTAATAAAACTAAGAGAAATACTTGTTAGTGTAATTTTAGAGCCAAATTTAAATTTTTTTACAACATTTAGGAGTGAAACTTTAGCCTTAGCAAGCGTCTCATTGATAGGAGTTGTATGACTAGCACAAAACCGTACCATTCAGAAAAATTTTCCACCCAAATATGTGAGGTTCGCCTTTAGATTTGATAGGAAAAGCATTCATTATTAGTGCTTATTAGTGTACCGGTAGCATTTAGATTCTAGAACTTGTGTTAGTGATGCATCCCAAGACAGCTAGCGAGACGACATTCGTGTATTAGGATTTACTACATGATAAGAGGCATTAGGATCACCCTTGTGTTAAACCCGTATCATAATTACTTGACCATTTAAGTCATATTACTTGGCTAGTAAAGTCAATTAATTTTTCCCACACCTTAGCGTTGTACTTATTTTTAGTACACGAAACCCCTAGTACACCCCTCCGAGCCTACCTTTTCGTTACTAACTTTAAGCATTTTACTTAAAGGAAGAATTTGTTACAACCAACCCAAATGTGCAACCTAATCGCCTTAGCCTTCCGTGTATGCACTCATCTTTAGTGCATTATTGTTACATGTTTAAACCTTTAGTTAATTATCTAATTGATTACATGGTTGCTAAGTCGAGTCATATCTTGTACATATTGTTTTGGGACGATTGGGACTCATGGGTGAAGTACTTGCGTTATGGAGTAATGGGGAAGAACATCATATATTACCCCCATATGTGCATTAGTCTTAAAAAGTACTCCATGTGTTTTGATTATCTTGATTCGAGTCATTAGATTAGTTTATTGTAAATTATGTAAAATTTCAAGTTTAAGGGGAATGTACATTCCCTATAATGTATTATTTTGGATGGTAGAGTAAAAGTGTATGCAAAAAAAAAAAAAAAAAAAAAAAAAAAAAAAAAAAAAAAAAAATTAATAAAAGAAAATAGAAAAAGAAAAGAGAAAAAAAACATACGGACTACCATCCCGTTTCATTCAATGTTTATTTTATGTTTTTGCTATCTTAGATTTATTAGCTTAAGTTGAGTCTAGTCTTGGCTTAGCAACGCCATATTGTACATGTAATTAACTAAGATGATTAACTCGCACTAGTAAATATTGCCTTTATCCAACAAAACCGTGTATTTCATATCCCTACACCTAACGTTATAACCCTTTAAAAGACCTCTTTGATAGTTTATCCTAGGTGCTTACGCCAAGTGGTGGAGGTTTGATCCTTTCCCAAGCCTATGGTAATCTATTTTGCTATGACAGGTAGTGAGAGATGTTTTCCATTTCCTTATTGTGATATATATTTTATTACACCTGAGAGATATGAGTATCTAAACACTATTTGTGAGGTGCTAGTATATTGCCTCCGTGCTTGTCTTTGGTTTTTAGTTGAACGATTATTTGTTGTAATTACTTTTATATTAGTGTTAAATGACCCCTAACTTGTATTTTGATTAGAATAAAAGCGCATTTGCTTGAGGACAAGCAAATCTCAAGTGTAAGGGTATTTGATGAGGCGACAATTGTACCGCTTTTAAGGGGTCATTTAAGCCCGAATTCGTGTTTGCTTAGATGTAGTGAAACCTAGATGTTAATTATGCGTTGATTGTTTGTTTATAATTGTTACGGATGATTGTATTCGATGTTAGGCTTAAGAAAACTGGCAGACTTCCATTGGTAACTTGCTTGAACGTCTTAATAAACATGATCGGAGGTGTACTACGATTTTTGGTTGTATTTAATGCGTAGCAGAATTCTAATGATCCCATGTTAGGAGCTTCTAACGGCTCGACATAGGAGTGAAGTAGGATCCTATAGAGTTAGGGAATATTGTACACGGCCCTACGACTAGTATTAAGGAATATGACCCGTCATCCATGCAATTGTAACAAGCTATCAACCTGTAAAAGATATCTAGGGAGTAATGAAACCTAAGTAAACACAGCTTTCCTCATTATTGTTTCACCACATTAGTATAATTAGTTTTGTTTTCAATTCCTTTATTTTATTTTGATTGCATCTTTAGATAAATTGGGTTAGTTGGCTAGCAACTAATTCCGCCTACTCTTTCAAAACCCGAGATTTTACTTGCTTTTATAAAAATATAAAAATACAAAAAGAATCATCCCTCACCTCTAGACCTAGTTTAGGAGGCTTTCTAATCCTAGCGACACTATTCCTGAGTTGAACGATCAATCCCCCGGTACTTGTCACTATACTATACTACAACGATCAGGTATACTATACTACAACGATCAGGTCCTCAAGCAAATGCGCTTTTATTCTAATCAAAATACAAGTTAGGGGTCATTTAACACTAATATAAAAGTAATTACAACAAATAATCGTTCCACTAAAGACCAAAGACAAGCACGGAGGTCATAAACTAGCACCTCACAAATAGTGTTTAGATACTCACATCTCTCGGGTGTAATAAATTATATATCACAATATGGAAATGGAAAATATCTCTCACTACCTGTCATAGCAAAATAGATTACCATAGGCTTGGGAAAGGATCAAACCTCCACCACATGGCGTAAGCACCTAGGATAAACTATCAAGGAGGTCTTTCAAAGGGTTATAACGTTAGGTGTAGGGATATGGAATACACGGTTTTGTTGGATAAAGGCAATCTTTACTGGTGGCGAGTTAATCATCTTGGTTAATTACATGTACAATATGGCATTGCTAAGCCAATACTAGACTCGACTTAAGCTAATAAATGAAAAATAACAAAAACATAAAACAAACATAGAATGAAACGGGATGGTAGTCCGTATGTTTTTTCTCTTTTTTTTTGTCTTTCGATCTTTTTTTTTTATTATTTTATTTATTTTTTATTTTATTTATTTTTTTTTTTTTTGCATACACTCTTACCCTACCATCCAAAATAATACATCATAGGGAATAAACATTCCCCTTACACTTGAATTTTTACATACTTTACAATAAACTAATCTAATGACTCGAATTAAGAAAATCAAAACACTTGGAGTACTTTTAAGATTAACGCACATATGGGGGTAATAATATGATGTTCTTCCTCATTACTCCATAACATAAGTACTTTACCCATGAGTCCCAATCGCCACAAAACAATATGTACAAAGATATGACTCGACTTAGCAACCATGTAATCAATTAGATAATTAACTAAGGGTTTAAACAAATAACAATAATGCACTAAAGATGAGTGCATACAAGGAAGGCTAAGGCGATTTGGTTGTACATTTAAGTGGGTTGTAACAAATTCTTCCTTTAAGTAAGATGCTTAAAGTTAGAAACGAAAAGATAGGCTCGGAGGGGTGTACTAGGGGTTTCGTGTACTAAAAATGAGTAGAACACTAAGGTGTGGGAAAAATTTATTGACTTTACTAGCCAAGTAATATGACTTAAATGGTCAATTAATTATGATACGGGTTTAACACAAGGGTGATCCTAATGCCTCTTATCATGTAGTAAATCCTACTATACGAATGTAGTCTCACTAGCGGTCTCGGGATGCATCACTAACGCAAGTTCTAGAATCTAAATGCTACCGGTACACTCATAAGCACTAATAGTAAATGCTTTTCCTATCAAATATAAAGGTGAACCTCACATATTTGGGTGGAAAATTTTTCTGAATAGTATGGTTTTGTGCTAGTCATACAACTCCTATCAATGAGACGCTTGCTATGGCTAAAGTTTCACTCCTAAATGTTGTAAAAAATTTTAAATTTGGCGCTAAAATTACACTAACAAGTATTTCTCTTAGTTTTATTACACACCTACCATCAAACAAACAAACTCAAGTGCAATTGTATCCTATAAGGTATCATCATTTACCCTCCCCTTACACTTAGGATGAACATTGTCCCCAATGTTCAATTAAAGAATGTAAAAGTGAAATAGGTAAAAGAATGAAATCAAATACTCCCCTGATTCGTTCGGTGTGGATAGTGTGTTAACAAGGTTAGATCTTCCTCCAAGAAAATGAACAATCAAAGCTTCCCTTCCAGAAAAATAAATCATCTTCTTGTCATACATAACCTGTTAAACCTGAGTAAACAAACAAGGCAACCTCGTGTAAAATCGGCGGCAATCTATATATACTAATAAATCCTAGAAAACAATGTAAGATATAATGCTTGTGGAATGAATGTTTGCAGATTTCCTAGAGTTTATAAAACTAAAGAATTAACAAAAACTTTAAGACTCCGTTAGAAAAACAAAACTAGCAAAATTTCCAGAATTTTACACATGACGCCGTCAGGAATTAACCCCTGAAGCCGTCAGAAGTGATCTGCAGAAATCTTTACGTTAAGTTTCCGGAAAATTTCTGGAAAACTTGTGTCCTACTTCCTGGAAAATCCTGCAAAACATCATTATGACTCGATACAAGCGTTTGACTCTAACAAATACTAATACACATGTTCATTTAATATTGTGGAGAATCATGATCAATTTTGTTTCTTAAAAACATATTTGGGGTTTCCCCTTACACTTATCTTTTTCGAAATACCTTTGTATGAAGTTAAGATGAAGTCAAACGACAAAATAAAGTATTTTCACAATTTTATTTTGAAACATGATCTACCAACAATAAAAATAAAGCATGCATACGAAAGCAAATAACAATCAAACAAATAAAAATCACACAAAACATGGGTTGCCTCCCAAGAAGCGCTTGTTTTTGTTCGAGTCCCGAGCCTGACTCTACCCTTATTTAACGGAAATAGGGGAGGTTTTCCCTACACTTAGGATTAAGTGCGGGTGGAAGTAGTGATACACACCCTTTGGGTGGAAATATGCCTCGTGAGGAAAGAGTGGTGGATGAATTATATGCTCAAAGGGGTGTGCTCCTATCATCATAACCTTACCTAATTCAATCGTATTAATGGGTGGATTAAGATTTTCTCCTAGAAAGGGATCATTTTCATTCAACTTCAAGAGATTACTATTTGGGAATCTATCTTGACCTAATAAACCCGGTTTAAACCCATAATGTTTCTTGTGATCAAACATAAATGGGTGATGTAAGCATATAAGGTTGTTTTCCACTCCTATATTAGTTTCCTCTCTACAAGGCTTAGAGTCCACTACCTTTATCCTAAGACTACCCGGACTATATGGTTTGATGGGTGGATCGGGACCTATTTCAATTCCTAAATTTTCATCCAAGGATGGAAGATTAGGTGATGGTTTTGGTTGAGGCTCCGGTTCATCAAAACTAGGAACTTCTCTAGAACTTAGAGTAAGGTTATCATTATAAGTATTCAAACCTATATCCTCTAGTTGTGTTTGGTTCAAAGGTTCTACCTCAATTGGGATTCCTAAAGTCTCATCTACTTCATCTGAATAAGTCACGGGCGGTGTGTATGCCTCAAATGATGGTAGGACTTGTGGGGTACTTGGTGGGCTTAGATTTTCAACTCTATCCTCCATCTTATCAAGATTACCAATGTGCTCAGCTTGTATTGTGGTGAAATCAAACCACTCCGTGCACCCAGTTATCTCATCTATACATTTATTATCCCCAAACAAACTTCTTGCTTGTTCCCTCAAACTTGCTATTGTCACACCCCCAAAATACCTGTTTGGCAGCGGAATGGAATACCTGGGGCGTGACTGTCCATAGCATCACAGTTACAGTTATATTGAATGACCTGAAGTGTCGTTTGGAAAATACATCGTTTGATCATTAAAACATTCAGAGTTTACAAAACATAGGTCCTAAAAGATGTTGCTAATTTAGGTAAAATAAGTTCAACAAGATCAAACGTTTCATAAGTGCAGAAATATATAGTGAGACGCGTCGACTCCGCGACTCCATGAAGGTCCAAATGTATGCACCATGAGCTACCTTAATAACCTGAAAATACATTGCTAAAAAGTCAACACGAATGTTGGTGAATAATCATAGGTTTATAAGTTAACTCGTATGTACAATAGCCACAAGTAAAAAGTAAAATATATCATGACTTGATGTCAAATTAGTTTCTACATTGTCACTTAAGCTCATGACCCCGAAGCTAGACATAATGGTAATGGCCCCACATGAATGTTTATCAGGCACTCATAATTAATAAGACATGCAATGCATCCGTTCCTGGTTGGAGCAACCCAATCACGGATGGAGGAGTCACCCTCAATAGATCTATTCACTCATTCTCGCTCGTACTTTAATTAATGGTCTATGATAATAAAAGGGGACTTAATGTGATAATAAGGCAACTTAAGCAATGTATGGAAATTCGGATACTTTAGCATGTACAAAAATAATTGATGCAATGTATTCTCCCCCGTGGGATTTGAAATCAAAATATGAATTGAAAACGGGCCTATAAAAACTCACCTGAAGTGATGATACTATGACGTGAAATGATAGGGACAATAAGGCGCGAATATTAGCCGCAACCTAATATAAGTAATAACGATCTACTTTAGATCATGACGTGATGTAATGAATGCACATGCACATGATGCCTATACCACTCGTAACTTGAAAATACTAGTTATTGTCAAAGTAAAATATTTTCCATACTTAGGAAAAATAAGTCTAACTAGACTTATAAAAACTAGTCGTAATATATCGTATGTAAAATGTTAGTGTTGTATTCATCGTTTTGAAAACCTTAAAATAACGTCAATTAGTCGTAAAAAAATGCTTTGGGTCATACGTACTTCATTGGTTAAGAATATAGCTCTTTAACAATATATCTAGAAAATATAGTACTTAGTACGTAGTTTATTATTTCTATTAGTGGCTACTAAAATAAATAGAGTTTTGACGATTTTGAAACGTGTACATCTTTGTCGTTATAAGTTCATTTTCCTCGTTCTTGATATCCACGGATTCATTTTAATGTATACTAATATATTTTTGATGATTCGGCTCCTCTAGGTTATGTCTAACGCCTCTTTTTGTCCGTCAAAAATCGTCCAACAGCAAGTAAAATTTTCAAAAAATAGTTTTCGTCGTTAAACTTGCAAAAATCATATCTCCTTCGTTATAAGCTTGTTTTTATCCGTTCTTTCGCCCACGGCTTCATTTTTGAAAGTATTTTCTAAATCTTTGGTCCAAATTTTCCCACAACCCATTGAGTTTCCCACGTTTTTAAAATAAGGACAGTAGGTGTATATATAGTTTCAAAAATCATTTTCCTAGTTCAAACTTGTTTGAAATCTAACCAAATCACTTTCAATCACCACCAAACTAATTTATTCTTACCATGCACCTTCTTCGTGTGTCATGGGTTCCTAAACATCATCCACCAAGTTAATCTACCAAGGATCTACCTATTATCCATTTCTAAGGCTTAAAAGATATATAAGTTTAAATAGAGTGGTATAAACTAGCATATGCATGTAGATCTTGAATAAAAACATATGATCATGATAATAACTTGAAGAAATTATGAAAATGAGTTTGACAAACTTACTTTGAAAGATTAATGAGCTTTGATGATGAAAACCTAATAAACCTTGAATTTTTATTCCAAAACCCTAACAAGGAATACTAACTAAGCTTGAATATGACTTGAACTTGAAAAATCAATGATGAATGCTTGTGATTTGATCCATGGCCAAGCACCAAGGGGAGGAGGGGAAGAGAGGAAAATATTTCTTGCTAGTTTATCTTTGTAAAGAATGAGGTAGAGAATTTGATTTTGTACTCTTAGATAAATATCAAGTTTAGGACCTAATGGTAATTAAGTGGTCAATGGGAGTCAAGGAAGGGGGGGGGGGGGGGGGGGCGGCACATGGATGTAGAGAAGTGTGTTGGGGAAGCTTGGTATTATTTAGTTGTTTTGTGTATCCGTTAGGTGTTATCGGATACCGAGTTAATTAAAAATAAATCGTGACGAGTTGAAATAAAATATGACGAAGTTAATCGGGACATAATAAAGTCATAAAAGTTGTGAAAATATATTGGGTACAAGTATTGGGTGTTTGGATGATTATTGTTTAGTTTCCACGAAAACCGTCGTAATTATATTAAACCTACGATATTAATTAAATAAATTTTCAAAATACCGGGTAAATGAATTTTATAATATTTGTGATGTTGTAAGGGGTTTAAAAATATATCGAAACCATTGTGGGAATTGTCAGATATGTTACTTATATTTATTAATCGCGTGTTAACGTTTATTTAAAAATAAACATACGTAGAACGTCAAATATACCAAAAATATTAATTTGAATATCCTATGAGTGGTATATTATGCAAATGTTACTATGATGAAATGTAGACTATTTCTAGTCCGTATGAAATGTCCCTACTGATAAAGCATGAATTCGCACCTGAACCAATTCGGTTACGCAAATTTAAATACCCGTAAACTAAATTTACGATGAAATGAGTAATGCACATGAATAGTATTTTTCTTCAGAAAATGAATAGTATTTTGTGAATAGTAATATTTTTGAACGCTTCTCGGAATATCAAACTGACCTAAAAAATGATGAATAGTAAAATGATGAATAGTGTTTTGATGAATAGTGATTTATGAATAGTAAATTGTCGGAGTTTGGAAAATGACCTGAAATGGTGAGTTGTGACAGCTATCAATTGATCCGTAACAACATTTGTTGGGTTGCCCATTTTTTTGGCAAGTATGGCACATTTTTCTATGATTTCCCATGCTTCATCAGCACTTAATCCCCAAAGGTCCCCATCTGCGGCATGGTCAATGTCCATTTTGGTATAGTGGTCGACATGATGGTAAAAAATTTCAATTTGGGACCACAGATCGAAATTATGATGAGGGACTTTTCGGAGTAAATATTTAAAACGAGCCCATGCATCATAGATCGGTTCATCTTCATGTTGTTTAAACATCAAGATGTCATTTGGAGTGGGTGAATTACGTGGTTGGTAGTATGGTGGATTCGCGTTCTCCATAATGGCTAACGGAATAGTCAATGGAAAGGTTTTTACAAACAAAGACACCAAGAAAAGATAGACTAAAGAAAACCTAAAAATAAAAATAAAATCTTACTAGAAAGGAATCTAGCAAGTAGAGCTAATAAAAAGAAATCCTAACCTAGACAATAACTATTCCCGGCAACGGCGCCAAAAACTTGATGCGCGGGAATTGCACCAGGCTGTACCTCTCGAGGGATCTCGAGAAGCTTACAACCCCCACCTGGCAGTGTACCTGATCGTTGTAGTATAGTATAGTGACAAGTACCGGGGGATTGATCGTTCAACTCAGGAATAGTGTCGCTAGGATTAGAAAGCCTAAAAACTAGGTCTAGAGGTGAGGGATGATTCTTTTTGTATTTTTATATTTTTACAAAAGCAAACAAAAATCTCGGTTTTTGGAGGAGTGGGCGGAATTAGTTACTAATCAACTAACCCAACAACTAAGATGCAATCAAAATAAAATGACAAAAATGAAAATAAATCTAATTAAACTAGTGGTGTGAACAATAATGGGGAGAATTGTGTTTACTTAGATTTCATTACTCCCTAGATATCTTTTACAGGTTGATAGTTTGTTACAATTGCGTGGATGACGGGTTATATTCCTTAATACCATTCGTGGGGTGGCGTACGTACTTCCCCAACTCTATAAGCTCCTACTTCGCTCCTATGTCGAGCCTGCAAGAAGCTCCTAACATGGGATCATTAGAATTCGCTCATGCATTAAATACAACCATAATAACCTAGTACGCATTGGTTCATGTTTCTTAAGACGTTCAAGCATGTTACCCTATGGAAGTCTGCCAGTTTTCTTAAGCCTAACATCGAAATCATTCATCTGTACCAACTATAAACAAACAATCAACCCATAATCAACATCTAGGTTTCACTACGTCTAAGCAAACACACAAGAGATCTAGCATAGCATGTTAAAATCAAGACAAGCGTAAGATATATTCAAACAACACATAAACATATTGAATGAATTGAAAGGATACTTATCTCAATTGAACATGAAAGGTTTCAAAGGGTAAAAACCCTTGAAAGAACAGTAAAATTCATGCTAGGGTTTCTCCAAGTTATCCCTCTTAAGTTCTCTCCTTTTTGAATGAAAATTGCAAAACTATATATAGATTTCACAATGGGATGGCGTCAAGAAGAAATGTCTGACGCCATCAACTCGCCGCCCATAGTGATATCGGATTGCCTAGATCCAAGTTTGACGATGTCATGTGCAAAGTTACTCTGGGCCGTCATATGCAATTGGACCATGACGGCCTATAGTGACGCCGTCATGCCCTTAGTGTAAAACTCTCTGGACCGTCACGGAATTTATCCACTTCACCTCTTGTTTTACTCTTGACGTCGTCATGTAGAACCTTGTGACGCCGTCAGGTACTGTTCATAGCAAGGAAAATTAAGACTTTACCGTTTTCTTCACTTTTATGCTCCAAAAACGTCCAAAATGCTTCCTTTTCCAGAATTCTCTCCAAAAGTACCTAAAATCACAAAAGGAACGATTTAAGGCAATATTTGATCAAATAAATTCAATTCCGGGCTTAAATGACCCCCTAAAAACGGATCATTTTTCTCCTCATCAACTTGTCTTTCTTTTAACATGCTAGGCTAGGTTTGTTTGTGTTTGCTTAGGTCTAATGAAACCTAGTTATTGATTATTTATTGAATGGTTTGTTATTAATTGTTGTGGGTGGATGTTTATCGATGTTAGGCTTAAGAAAAATGGCAATACTCCATTGGTAACATGCTTGAACGTCTTAAGAAACATGAATCAGATGTGTACTACTGTTATTTGGTTGTATTTAATGCGTGAGCCACTATTTATAATCCCTAGGATTGGGCACTTAACGTGTCGTCTTAGGAGGAGATAAGAGCTTATAGAGTTGGGAAGATCGTACACATCCCCACGAATGGTATTAAGGAATACAACCTGGCATCCACGCAATTGTAACAAACCTATCAGTCAGTAAAAGATAACTAGGGAGTAGTGAAACCTAAGTAAACACGTTTGTCTCCATATTAGAAGTCTCTCACATTTATTTTCAGTTATTTTATTTTCATTTGCATTTGTAGTATTTGGGTTAGTTGACTAGCAACTAATTCCGCCCACTCTTCCAAAACCTGAGAATTTAACTTGCTTTCTATAAAATATAAAAATACAAAAAAGAATCATCCCTCACCCCTAGACCTAGTTTAGATCATTTTCAATCCTAACGAACACTATTCCCTGTGGAGAACGATCAATCCCCCGGTACTTACCACTACACTATACTACATCGGTCAGGTACACTTGCTTGGTGGGGATTGTAAGCTTCTCAAGATCCCTTGAGAAGTAAAACTTTTGTGATGCAATCCACACGCATCACTAGCCATCAATGCATAGGGATGCAACCGAAATAATACAAAAGTGTGAAGCATGTCAGATTCACTCCAAGGTTCCACGACTGCCAAAGCAAGACATGACCTCCGTGACATCCGCATGACCTTTCTATCAATGGGGAATCGATATAGTCGGACCCTTACCAGTAGCCCCAAGAGGATTAAAATTCTTGGTCGTAGCCATCGATTACTTTACTAAATGGGTCGAAGCCAAACCTTTGGCATCAGTGACAGGAAGACACATGGAGAAGTTTATGTGGGAACACATAATATGTCGATTTGGGGTTCCCACATCATCATTTCTGATAATGGGAAACAGCTCACCGAAGGGGTATTTCCAATTTTCTGCAAAGGTTTAAAGACCAAACAATCGTTCACATCTGTGTACAATCCTCAAGGTAACGGACAAGTAGAAGTCACAAACAGAGATGTTGTCAAGGGAATAGAAAGGAGGTTAGGTCGAAGCCACCATGGGTGGGTAGACGAATTACCTCAAGTTCTCTGGGCTCATAGGACACACCCTAAGTTAACCCGTGGGGAGACACCTTTTAGCCTTACCTATGGAACATAAGCCGTTATACCTTCGGAAATAAGCGTTGAAACAGAACGTGTCATGAACTTCGAAACATCAGAGAACGAAGCAAGGCTTCATGAAAACCTTAACCTACTTGAAGAACGAAAAGAAATAACCTTAATCAGAGAAGCTATCTCTAAATAGAAGTTTGAGAAGTACTATAATAACAGAGTTAGACCTTCAACGTTCAAGCCAGGTGAATACATCCTTCGCCTAAACAGCCCAAGAAAAGCGGAGTATCAAGGGAAGCTAGGTCCTAAATGGGAAGGACCCTACGTCGTATCTAAAGTCTACGGTAATGGAGCCTAAAAACTCGCAACACTCTTCGGAGATGCCATTGATAGGATTTAGAATGATACTAACCTTAGTAAGTTTTATATATAAGGCTTACCGCTTTTAAGACACTTTGTTTGTTTTCAATTCATGTATTGCATTCTTCTCATTTGGGGAAAGAAGCATTAATGGTAGGCGTCCTAGCTTTTATTTCTTCAAATGATGTAATCCTCCCTACCCAATTAATGATATAACGCATTTCCCTCAAATCTCTTGTTTCATTCTATACAACAAAGATTTGTTTAGCCAAGTAGTTTACAAGTTTCAATGTTCGAAGGATGATTCAAGACACATAAGTCATGCATAATAACATCATCCATTACAATTCACATTAACTTTCCTTAAATTCTTAGGGTATTCTAAGCCATTTGTATCTTAAGGACAAAGATGGAGTGGGTCGCGACCCTGTGTTAGCAGTTAAATTATACGATTGCTAAAAATCTTGGTTCAACATACACACAATAAGGGTATCTATCTACTATAACCTTAGGTTGTATACAAACGTTTGTAAATAACATAAGAGAAGAAATGCATGATAACAAAAGTGGGACACCGTCCCTCATTAGTATATATAAATTATGATAGTATACATAGCATATGGTCGTAGCCTAAAAGACATCCAAATATTGTCTAAGCAATATGTCGAAGCCCAACAAGCATAAAGGTTAAATTGTTTTAAGTAGGCCACAGCCTCAAAAGTATTAACTAAAAATGTCTTAGGGTACACACCACCCTTGGGGTTAATTACTGCCAACATGGCAGCCTTCAAGCATTCTAGGAAGAATTTGGATCATCTTGTTGAACAGAGGACGGGAGCTTCACATGTGAAGTCTTCTTGCTTTGGTTGAATCTTGCGAGGCTTCGTGGAGAGGAGTTCTTCTAAGGGTACTGATGGATTCTTGGTTGCTTCGTTGAGAAAGGGGTACTCTGCCATAATGTATGCATTGCCAGCATCATTATACTCTTTTTCGGAGGTTGGACGGTAGTAAGGCACTTCCGACAAGATTACAGGCTTCTTGGTCTCTGTAATCTCCTCCAATGTTGTACACTTACCATAAAAAATGACAGCATTCACTTGGTTTCCCACAAAATCTCCCAGCTCATCACTATGGTATAGCTCCATGGCTATGTAAGGAACAACCTTCGACACCACATCAACTCTATCTTTTTTATGCCCCCTTGCAACGGAGGTTCAACCCATCCACCTCCTCTCGCAGCCTGATCTCCTAATCTCCAAGTCTAGTCCTCTCAGCCTCAAGACCTACACACTTTGATTTAAGAGTGGTAACCTTCTCTTTGTAGCCAACCATTTTTGCCTCTTCCAGTCGTAGCCACTCACACTCTGCTTGGGTTTCTTTAAGCTGCTTTTCGAGACTTTGGATTTTGGCTTGAAGGTCTTGAACAAGAGGGTTCTTTTTGGGCTCCTCCATGGCTTCCTCGCACCTAGCCTTTAGTTCAGCATACTCCAGGTCGCTACTCTTTTCTTTAGCCAGAATAACATCCATCTTCTCTCGAGCAGCCTTCACAGTACAAATCAGATCCCTTGTTCAGGTGTTGAGATGATTGTCCAGCACCGCTTGCCTTGTATAGCTCTTATCATGCTGGTTGCATAGCTCCTCCATGGACATATTGTCCAGAGTTCCCCTCCAACTAGTCGGGGTCACGTTTTCAACCAAATGATGGCAAGCAAGAGAGTTTGGAAGCTCCTTAGTATTGGGCAGACCTGCGCAAAATACATTGATAAATTACAAAAAGTATTGAGGATCATCAAGATATGAAAATTTATACTTAACCATGGATGTCATCATCATCTGGAATCTCTATAGCAGATTGGATAACTTTACCCTGCGAACCCTTTTACCTTATGGTTTTGGAATGAGGGGTTGGTAAGATGAGCTTCCTCTTCGGGGTGGCTTTTATAGCCTTTGCACTGGTCCCTTTCTTGTTTCGCACTTTGTCAGGAATAATGGAGGACCTTACAATCATGACCTGCTCACTCTTGGAGGGAGGGTCATCAGAGTCTGCAACATTCTCCACCATTTGCTGAGTTACTTCTGTGTTCACAGACATAGAAGGCTCGGCTGATGCTATAGGTTAAATCATTTGGGCATCAACATCATTGTTGTTAATCGAGACAGATGGAGAGCCAACACTATAGCTGAAATATTTGGGCTCCTTTCGAATGAAGCTGACTTCCTTAGCACCACCAAACACAACGAAGTTTCGGAATGCCATTTCTACAACAAGAAGAGAAAAAAGATAAATATCATCAGATAAGTTATTTACTTTAATTAAATAGGAACGTACATACTTTGTCCATTACACTCTATTTCAGGCTTTAGGGGAGACCCATCCTAATGGTCAACAATGTCAGCCATGAAGAGGATGGGCTCTGGAAAAGTTTGGACATCAACAGGATAGCGAGCAAGGCATTGATAGATTGGACTTCTTCGTATTGTGTATGGCAGTGGATCATTGAAACGCTTCTCATCATATTGAAAAGCTTCATTCAACAGAGCAGGGTATTGTGGAGGTACAATGGTGTTTTACACATAGAAAATTTGGACTTTCCAGTTTCTGATGTTGTAAATGGTTTCGTGACCAAGTATGGAACATCATGTTCACCCTTTTTGGCTAACGTCAACCAATCTCCACCGAGATAGAGATTCAGAAAGCCCCTAAGCACTGTCAGTGTGGGCTCAAATCCATAAGCTTTACACATAACGATGTATGTGGTAAGTTTTGCTAGGCCAAATGGGTTAAACCTATAAATATGCACCTCATAGTACTGCAATAGCTCTAAAAACAAGGGGTGAAGTAGTATCCTTAAGTTGGACTGGGTGAAAGCATGAATGTAAAGCCCAACATACCCTTCGAGTGCATCATAAATGTTTTGGTGTTTGCTAGGAAAGCATGATCTTAAACTCTTTGTGTATAGGGTAATCATCTAGGAAATCGGATAGTGCTTTCCTAGTCAATGTACATTTTTGTTGCCTAATGATATGTTTTGCATCTTTGCTCATGATGAAAGTACGCAGCTAAAATAGTAAATAAAGATCGAATGAGGATGTTACCTTTTGATTGGAGTGTTAAACAAAGCACAGAACTATGTGTAAATTTTGGGCCTAATGTTAAAGTAAAATGGGGTTGTGGTATAAAGATTTAAATACCATCTACCCCTTTGATCCTCACCGTACACGTGTCTGTCACGATCCCATTTATCCGGATTCCAAATGGTTATTTAAATTTTGAAGGGATGTTTGGGGTTACCGATAATTAAGCTGTTGTGGCTCTGCTGCAAGTGGTTGGGATAATGATTAAGCACATTTAATGCATATTTAGTTGAAGCACGTTTTTCTTTTTTTGTACGACCTCGTGGGATTAAAAGAATTGTGTAAACATTTGATAGAGTCGTAAGCCATATATCCTCGTGCGTATATATAACTTTTGACTGGGGGGCTTGATAATGTACCCTCCGAACAGGTCGAATGACACCCCTTCGAGCCTAGTCGTAACCTTCATCTCGAAGGCTTAAGTCAGCCTCCTAAAATCTTCATTGGCGTCAAACTATTCATCTATGACATGGTTACCAATTGGGAATTAGCCAATCGAAGGTCCAAGCCCTTCGGGGTATGACCTCCGATGATATTAGGATGGAATATAGCTAAGACCAAGTCTCACCCACGTCATCTCTTTCTCCTTGGATTTCCCGCCAAGATAGGGAAAGTGAGACATTAAGCCCTAGCGGTTACCACAAATCATGGGACGCCCCCACAATCTCCTAAAAACGTGCAAGAGCTCTCAAAGATTATTTTCGTCCCTATAAATAGCTTTGACGGGCTGAGAACAATGGTATGCAAACTTAACTCTCTCACTTTACAACAAACTTACCAAACTTATCATATCACATACTCATCCGCATGCCGAAGGTGGTTCGCAGGGTCCAATCCCTGCGCAATCACTTAATGTAGAGTCTTCGTATTTCTTATTTCAGGTTAACAACAAGCTTGGCGCAACCACAACACCTCTTATACCCTTCAATCATCATCGCAAGGCCTAGTCATGCAATTTATTGTACTATCAGAATCATTAAAGGTATGGTTTTTATTAGAATGTGTATGGGATTGGGATATTAATTTCAGTGTTGCAAAAATCGGCCTACAAAGCCGATTAATCGGCGATTACAAGCTGAACGGCCTTGGACCTTGGAGCGAATTACAAGGTAATCGGTCGATTAATCAGCCTTGGACCTTGGAATCGGCGATTAATCGGCCAAAAATCGCTACAGGGCCCTCGACCGCCTCGGGACCGATTCACGATTTTTGCAACATTGATTAATTTCATTATTGTTTGGTATAAAATTTTATGCATCGGTATCGCATTAATTCTATATATTTAAATGCTCATGTAAGGAAAAAATGTGATGGAGATACAAAGAAGTAGGGCCTACTGAAATGAACATAGAAAAGTCACCTCACCCCACTACTATGGTTCTATGGATGCACTATCATTGTTTGATTGCTAAATATTCAACCAAACAATTGAAATCACTATGAAAGTTATTGTTTGATTCCCATTAATGTATACAAAATGCACCCTTAAATCAATTCTTAAATAAAGTCTTATACATTTTCAAGTTGGTTATGCAAATTGAAAGTTTTATGACTTCTATCTAAATACGTATGTAATAAGGTACAACTATAACTTTGGTAATGATCTCTAGTAAGTTACAACAAGTATTCATTCTCGACATTTCAAATACTAACGTTTTACTGTCGTGCTTAGCAAGGCCAAAAACATGTCCTAGTATGAATAGTAACCATAGTACTATATTGCTCTGTATATCTTATCCCCAAGTAAACAAAGGTAGACAAGACAACAATCACAGGTACGAACACCCTTTTATGCATAAAAGGGTTGTACATTGTGAATAGCGGTATTGTACTATGTGCATAACCGTTTGTACGGTGTCATATAGGGGGTGTTAATATAGGAGGACCCATTTTCATTCGGGTGTTGCTATACACACTCTTATGGTACAAAAATCCTATACACACACTTTTAAATTACCATAAGTGATACACACAGTACAACATCGTAATGTATAAAGAGGCGTCATAGAAGGATAAGGGTGTTTCATGTTTGTATAGAATTACCTTTTATTTTGTGATTTTTGTAAATACGATATTACGGTAAACATTTTAGGTTTTTTTTTTTTTTCTTTTTTTTTTTTTTTTTTTTTTTTTTAGAGGAAAGTTTGGAGAGAAAACTAATTAAAATTTTCCTTAATTGCTTTTATCATATTTGTGAGTCATGACATAGTAGGCAACATCAACAAATAAATGTAGCAAAGTAAGGAAGCAAGCACCAACGGTAAATAAATGTAGCAAAGCAATGAAACAAGTAGCAACAGTGAATAAATGTAGCAAATCAAATGAAGCAAACAGCAGCAACTAGACGAGGCAAGGAAGGAAAAAAAATGAAAAATAAATAGAACGACAAATTTAGGGATATAGAATAAGCAGTGTATTTTATGATGGAGGTTTTAAGGGGGCTGGCAACGTGATCGGTGTGGAGTCGGTGTGGAGTCGGCAAAGCTCGGCATCACATTGCCTCGGTCTTGGCATGATGAATTCGGCAATGGAATCGGTGAACATCACCGATTCGGTAAAGATTGAAGCATTAAAAATTCGACCGTTGGACCCATAACTTTTTTGACCGTTTGGGTCTTTTCCAAAAAAAATTAAAAAATATAAAAAATAAAATTTCTTTAAATACTCACCATTTTCCTTTTTATTTTCACATCTAAACTATAATATCAAATCACACATACAATTTACATTCTAGTAACCATGTCATCATCTTGTTCATCCTCGAACGAGATAATTATTCCCCCGACTCATTCGAAGAATGGTTATCCGGTAGTACAATCGAAACCTTTTTAGCCACGTACGAAGCTCTTGAAGACACGGCAAGCTCTACCTTCATCCGTGGTTATGTCAAACGTTTTCGTGATAAAGGTTTAGAAAATCTATTGAATGACTATTTCGTTGAACAACCAAAGTTTAACGAAGATGTTTTTCGTGATCGTTTTCGTATGAGTAAAACCTTGTTTTTAAAAATTGTTGGTGACATTGAAACTGTAGTATACTCTAATATGAGAACATGGATGGTTTAGTGTTTAGGTTGATTTAAGTATAGATTTCTAGTGAGAAGTTAGAGAGAGAATGAGAGGGAACCTTGAGAGAAATAGAGATATGTTAGATTGCAAATGAAGGTCCAACCCTTTCCCTTGGGTGGGAAAGGGTATATATAGTTACAATAGAAATGCCCCTTGAAACGGGCTGTGGAGCGGGCTGACAGTGGGTAAAGACCCGACCCGACTCCACAAATACTAACTAATACTATACTACGTACTAACTAATATTATAACTACTACGAGCTACAATATGCTAAACTACACTTGGGGTGACCGAGTCTTCATATGAATAAACGTATTCCTAACAATCTCCCCCTAAGGGAGGTCACCCCAGAAAATAAATATTGAATCATAGCATTCAGGTCTTTGACGACATCTTCGTAGCTCGTAGCCTTTTGATTCTTCATTGTTGAGATCTTTGTTCATTAAGTGGTAGACTCTAGATGACACCTTCAATGTGATGCATGATCGTTGGAAGTAGTTTCAGCTTCATCATCCAAATGAGTGTCAGAGGGTCATCTTCGAGCAGTAACGTCTCCATGTGATATGAACATCTTTGTGTTGGCATGCTCACACTTTTTCAAGATCATGATCTTCTGCATCAGAGTTGTGGAAGCATATGTGAGGCCCAATCAATGGTCATGATTTCTTAGATAGTGATGTTGAAGTGTGAGCATGTGTTGATGGATCAGCATCTTTTCAGCAATCAACAGCAACCGTCAGAAATTCCTGTAAGTAGACAGTTAGCAACAAATCATCCGGTACTTATAGGTTTGGAATTAGAGATCGTCAACAGCATAGTGTGGAGACTCCTTCAAACATTTACCATGACCGTTCCCAATCGGCAAACCCTGAAAGGATTTACACGAACTACCTAAGTAGATCAACGATTGGGTGAGTCGCTGGAGATCACTCCACGACCGTTGACCGTTATTAACCATCGCGACCACTAAGCGTAATCCACAAGGAATTACCTAAGTGACCTGCTTTCAGGGCTGCTTGATGTTGACCCTGGCAGGAATTTCCATTCAATCATTGGGAGTTACTAAAGCAACATCCCTCATAAATGTTCTGGCAGATTGCTAAGATCTGCGTAGGACTCATAGTTTACCACTGGTGTCCTTAATGTTGAGCAACCAGGGTATAAGTAGCACGTGTTCCTATGAGATCTTTTTATGCATCTCGAGGCTCTAGACTCAATAAGTGCATTTGGTTTTCCTATGCGGAGATTAAGGAGAGGTCTCCTGCTTCAATATCAACCATCTCTAAGAGATACGTTGATAGATTACACCGGTTCCCCGTGAGAATGAAACAAGTTCTTTTAAGAGAACTTGAGTGGCTAGAAGGTTTAGTGCATTGCGTCACTGGTCCATGACGTATTGTCTTCAATACCGATGTTGCCTTAGCAACCATCAGTAGATTATGAATTGAAGCCGGTTTCTGCCCTAAGGTTGAATAATTGGAGGGCTATTTCTTTTCACCCTTTCTCATTTCATTTATTTTTAATTCTTCAACCCCTTCTTTCTCCATTCTCACATTTCTCCTTTTTTCATAATCATACCTATGGACTTTCTAATACTATCTATTTGGTATTGTCCATGGGTAGATCCCTCCGGCTCTGGCGGATCATAGGACGGTTTTCCTAACCTTAGTCACCTTATAACTTCATGACTATCCTATGTTGCCATACACCAAATCATTGAAAATTCTCTCAATGTGCTTATGATTAAGAAACACATTTTGTTAACACATTGAGAGTTTTATCATTTTCAAATGCTCCCCCTTAACATGTGCTCATATGTATTAATTTGTAAATTTGCACATGACGGGAAGAGTTGCACTTTTTGAATTGATCTACCTTAGGTGAACATGACAGGGTATTCGAGACACACTTACATCACTAGTTGAACTAGCTTGAAGTTATTACCCGGCCCGATCAGATTCACCCAAGGTTTCTCGAAACGGTACATTCTACTCAGACTATTCCTTTTCGAGACACGCT
Source organism: Artemisia argyi (assembly GCA_030686995.1). Classification (NCBI taxonomy): domain Eukaryota; kingdom Viridiplantae; phylum Streptophyta; class Magnoliopsida; order Asterales; family Asteraceae; genus Artemisia; species Artemisia argyi. The sequence goes on along the minus strand of CM060677.1, from coordinate 28,542,768 downwards.
TACATCACTGGTTAAACCAGCTTGAAGTTATTACCCGTCCAGGACTAGTCCTTTCGATTCAGGACATTTGTGTTTCGTCAATTCATGAGTCAAGACTGAGATGCACTCATATGAGATGCAAGGATCCTTTTTCACAAACCATTTTGCTCCCCCTCAATATGTGCATTGATATACGAAAGAGTTTGGCACGTAGGAAAGAGCATATTTTTGTTTTTAGGTTCAAAACATCACGTTTTAATCAGTTTTTCATATTTAAATCACATCTTTTCCCCCAATCAAAAATTTCAAACCAATTGAGATTTGTGATCCCAAGTGATTTAAATAAGTTTAAAGTTTTTGGAGAAAGATGTGACAGTTTTAAGAATGACTGATTTTGAGATGACATTTTAGCTCCCCCTCAAACCTTGAGGGAGTATGTTATGTGTTAGAGATGATGAGTTTATAAATAGTTTTGAGTTTAGCGAGAAACTCATGAAAGATTCATATACTAACACATAACAATTACACTTAATCCACTGTAATTATGTACAAAGATCTTGTTTTGATGATATATTGTTTTTGAAATCGTTCTCCCCCTCAATCGATGACACATTTTAAAATTAAACATTTTGCACAAAGTATTAATCCTTTTAGCATCGATTGAGTGGCAAATTTTAAACAACATTTCAAGTTTGTTTGATCTTCAAAAACCATGGTACCACCAAGTTTGGATCAAATATTTTCCCGAAGAATTATTGAAGGAAAAATATTTGAGATGCAAAGAAGACTTCTCTTCTTTTACCAGAAATGATGCACTTAAGCGTACATCAGATTGGAAAGGCACGAATGTAAAGTAATTCATGCCTTTGTTAGGAACAGTCGTCTTTTTGGCGACCAACTTTCCCCAATATAAAAACCGGGCTGTTATCTGAAGTAATAGCAAACCATCATGAAAGAATAATTTTAGAAACGACATGTTTTAGAAGACATTTTAATAATAAGAACTCTTGCTCAAGCATATGTATGTTTCCGTGTCATTATTGAATGACATTTCTAGAAGCGTACATAATATTGATTACACAAGAGACATGTCGTGAGAAGAATATTTTTGGGTTTTTATGATTTTCTGATTTTTTATGGTGTTTTTGAAGGTTTTATATTTTTCTATTTTCTTTTTATTTTTAATACTATGTACAAAGGATATGTGAAGCAACCCCTTTACTCCTCCTGATCTTCCTGAAGACTTATGAGATCCTTAGGAGTGAGACTCTTCATACCAAGACGAGGGAGGATGAATTGAAATCGATCCCTAGAAAGTGCTTTGGTAAAGATATCAGCTAGCTGGAACTCAGTCCTCACGAAGTAAAGTTCCACAATTCCTTTCTCAACTTGCTCCCTGATGAAGTGGTGTCGAATGTCAATGTGCTTAGTCCTTGAGTGCTGGACATTGTTGCAGTAGAGTGCAATTGCACTTTTGTTGTCATAGTACATGGGAATCTTGTTGCATACGAAGCCATAGTCCGAAAGTTGAGATTTCATCCATAAGATCTGAGCACAGCACGAGGACATGGCAATGTATTCAGCCTCTGTGGAGGATATTGATGTACTCATTTGTTTCTTTGAAGACCAACTGACTAGTTTATTACCCAAAAACTGAGCACCCCAGATGTACTTCGACAAGTATCTTGACATCCCGCATGGTCAGCATCCGAATAGGCTGTGAGCGCCATAGAAGTGTCCTTGGGGTACCATAGGCCCATGTGGATTGTTCCTTTAAGATACCGAAAGACTCTCTTGACAGCTTCCAGGTGTTTCTTGGTAGGTTTGGATTGATACCGAGCACACATGCAAACTGCAAATAGAAGATCCGGTCTGCTAGCAGTAAGATACATTAAGGAACCAATCATGCTTTGATACTTGGTTTGTTCAACCGGGATCCCAACATCATCTTCATCAAGTTTGGATCTTTCAATCATTGGAGTATCAACTGCGTCACAGGAATCGAATCCAAATTTCTTCAAAATTTCATTAGCATACTTGGATTGATTGATGAAGATGCCATTGGCATTCTGAGATATTTGCAAGCCTAGAAAGAAGGACATTTAACCCATCATTGACATCTGGAACTCAGAACTCATCTCTTGGTAGAAACGATCACACTCTTTGGGATCAGAGGAGGCAAATATGATATCATCTACGTAGATTTGTACATGAAGAAAAGTTTTGCTCGTTTTTCTGGTAAAGAGTGTAGGATCAACAGCACCTTTGGAAAACTTGTTGGCAAGAAGGAATTTTGACAAGGTGTCGTACCACGCCCTAGGAGCATGCTTAAGTCCATAAAGAGCCTTCTTCAAGCGATATACATGGTTAGGACGTTCTGGATCCACGAATCCTTCGGTTGGCTTACATACACCACCTCTTTAAGATCGCCATTTAAGAATGCAGTCTTAACATCCATTTGATAAACCACCATATTCTGACTTGCAACATTTGCCAGAAATATTCTTATGGCTTCAATTCTAGCAACAGGTGCGAAGGATTCTTCAAAGTCTATACCTTCTTCTTGACGATATCCTTTTACCACAAGCCTAGCTTTGTTCTTCAATACATCTCCATGCTCATCAAGTTTAACTTTAAATATCCATTTGAGAGCAATGATCATAGCACAATCGGGAGGCGGTACTAATTCCCACACATCAAGTCGATCAAACTCATGAATCTCGTCCACCATAGCAGTGAACCATGAGTGTTTAGACATTGCATCCTTGAAATCTTTTGGCTCAACTTTAGAGAGGACAGAATTGAAGAAGCACCAAAATGCGTCGGTTGCAAGTTGCTTACGGGTTGATACCGGACGCGAAGGGTTTCCAATAATGTTGTCAATTGGGTGATCATTTGTCCATTTCCTAAGGTGTTCATGGGGTTGAGGATAGGGAACTAAGGTAGCCGTGTTAGATTCGTCTGAGGATGTAACATCATTTGACGATTCAGGAGCAAAGATGTTAACAAACGGCTCATTATCAGGTGGAGCGAAAGGATTTACTTCAAACGAATTATCCACAACCGCTACTCGTTGTACAAATGAAGATTGACCATTAGATGTGGTAACTGAATGACTGATGGTGGGGGCTTCAGGATCCCATGACAACGAAGTGGATGGCCCAGCATTATCATCTTGGACATTTGCTATCCCAGCTAGTTATTGAATGATTGCGGCTTCTGGAGCATCCACATTTTGAGGTTCAAAGTATTCATCAAACATGGGGTCAAACAGCTTCTTCCAATCTTCACTTGTAGGGGGTACAAAAGGAGTAGCAGGATTGGGATTTTGTACAAGCCTGGAGCTTATAGGTCCAAGAGACAAAAGGTTAGGTACGGGTCAAGAACTTGATTGTCCAGGAACCGGTTGCTCAGTCAGCTCATCGAAAGTAATGTGGATTATTTCCATTATGTCTCTGGTACGTTTGTTGTAGATTTGGTATCCCTTTTGTTCTGGAGCATACCAACAAAGAAACCAATGTCGGCCTTGGCCTTGAGTTTCCCAAGGTCTTCACTGTCATTTGTTGGATAGCACAATGCACCAAATACTCGAAGAAACAAAAGATCAGGTTTTCTGCCATGAACCAGTTCATATGGAGTCTTCCAGTAGAGAGGATGTATCAAGGATCGGTTCTGTGTGTAACATGTTGTTGCAATTGCCTCAGCCCAAAGAAACATAGGAGCTTTGGAGAAGATGAGCATAGTCCTTGCAGCTTCAACCAGGGTGCGATTACGTCTTTCAACAACTCCATTTTGTTGAGGAGTACGTGGAATGCTCTTTTGATGACTAATGCCGACACCTTCATAAAATTGAGTAAGTTGTTTGTTTACGAACTCCTTTCCATTATCAGTATGAATGAACCTAACTGTTTTGTTGAGTCGAACTTGCAATTGCTTAATGAGTTTGATGATGATTTCCGGAGTTTCACCTTTCTATCGTAAAAACTTTACCCACGTGAAACGAGAATGATCATCAACAATGACAAGCACATATTTCTTTCCGTTGATACTTTGAATCCTCATTGGTCCACACAGATCCATGTGAAGAGTATACAGGACTTCCATGATGGAATTGACAGTTTTGTGTTTATGGGTGTGCTTTTTGCTCTTGCCCAGTTGACATGCGGAACATAGATGATCTTTTTCATACTTAAGTCTGGTCAAGCCTCGAACAAGATCCTTACGTGTGATTTCATTGATGGTACCAAAGTTCAAGTGGTTTAAACGATGATGCCACAACCATGATTTGTTCTTAGAGGCTTTTGAGAGTAAGCAAATCGGAGAGGACCGTAGCATGTCTTCAATAGAGATGGTATAAAGGTTAGTCCCCCGACTCCCTTTGAGGAGATCTACACCATCTAATTCTCTAACAAAACAGGTGTGCTTTCTGAAGGCAACTTCAAGATCAGAGTCACAGAATTGACCAACAGAGAATAGATTGTGTCCAAGTCCCTCCACGTAGTATACTCTGGATATCACACTGTCTCCAAAGACGTAATCACCATAACCCATTATAGATCCAAAATGGTCGTTCCCAAATCTGACCGTACCAATGAACTTTTCCACGAAATTCTTGAGCCGTGAGCGATCTCCAGTCATTTGTTTTGAGCAGCCTGAGTCCAAATACCAAAGGACGATTTGTACGACCTGCATTTGAAACCAATGTTTTAAAAATCGCGTCTAAGGCGCGCCTACTCCCTAAATCCCACGAGGCTCTAGCCTTTGGGATTTTTTTAGATCAAGGCTCACGACATGCATGAATCCCGTAAAAATCGCAATGACTTGGGGATTTTTGCGCTTTAGCGCCTTGGGGATTTGTGCGCCTAGAAGATGTAATGGGGTTTTGGCCTTTTTTTCTTAATAGTAAGATACATTTTGGGCTTACATGTTATATACATTTGGCCCTTTAAGTTATAAAGTATCTAATAACCCTAATATTTTAAAAAATAACTAAAACATACAATCAACAAAGAACTATGCTCTATTTTTTTTTTCTTTTTTTTTTTTTTTGTAATCTAATGTCTAAGAATAGTAGCTTATTAACATATACAAATATTGTTTCTTTATTGTTAAGTGTTACCAAACAACTATAGATTTTTTGTTGTTGATAGTTGATAGTTTGATACATGGTAATTTGTTAAATTTTATAAGTCATAAACTCATATATTGTAATGTATATCCAGGAATTTAGGGTAATTCATAGATTCTGATATGTTGCTTGCTTAATATTTTGTGTTTAAATGCAACCTTTGTTAGATGTAATAACTATTAAGGGGCGTTATGCATTGAATATTGATATTTTTTTGTTATTAATGTTGCATAAGTTGTCACATATGTTATAAAAAAAAACCTAAATGTATAGTGCGCCTCATATTTATGAATCTCGCGCCTTCGTTTGCGCCTCGACTCGAGGCTCTTTGACCCCCTTTGCGCCTTAGTGCGCCTTGAGCCTTTCAGAACATTGTTTGAAACCAGACAATGGTGGATAACTGAAAAAGCTGGAGCCCCAAAAACAGTTGGGGTCCGTTTGGTTAGCACACACAAATATTGGATTATCATATGTCACGGATATATCACTGGAATTTACACATTTTGATGCACTAGACCTAGGAGTGGTACTAAGTGCTTCTATTGGGAACTTTCTACCAGTAGGTCTCCATTCTTAATTGGCACAACTTTGGAGTTAGTGATCCTAGTCAACGGGCACTTTTCTCCTAAGGTGAATTTCCTTCCAGTAGGTCTCCATTGATAACCAACATTAGTGAACACCTTTCCTGTTTTATTCCAGACTTGTTTAACCCTTTTAGCACTTGAAACATTCATGACCGGAGATTGCATAGTGGATTTTAAGAAGGACACAACACAAGCATCATGATTACCAAAAAATAAACATTCGTTACAAGTCTTACAAATAGCACCAGAATTCGAATTAATTACATCATTGTTAACACAAATGTTTGATTCAACTCGATTCCTTTCATTAAGCATAACTTTATTGTTCCTAGAGGATTCTTCTACTTCCTTCATAAGTGTACTCTTAGCCGGCAAAGTCCTATCATTCTTTGTATTGCACCTAGGCTGTGACTTGCTAGCTTTAGATACACCTTTTACTCCTGTAGAAGCAATGACGGGAACACTAGTATGATTAGTTGCTACTTGTTTACCGATGATCATGATGGTGGATTGTGACATGGTTTGGGGATAATCAAATGTAACATGTTTGTTGCCACTGTTAGAGTGCGACGCAAATGACCTATCCGACTTGTTATCATTCTTGGGGCATGATCCTATAGCATATTCTAATAATTCATGGGCTCTATTAGTGAGGAAGCATGCACCAACAATAACATTATCCTATGGTTTAGGTATCCTCTCATCTTCAATGGTTTCTCTAAGTATGACCAGGAAATCCTTAAGATATCTAAGATAGTTGCTATGAACTAACTTATTGTTCCTAAGGGGAAGAGAGACATTCACAGCATCGCACGCATATTTCTTACAAGCATGTACATTGGAAATTGCATGATCACATGAAACGACGGGCATTTTACCCTTCACCATAGTCTTTAGATTCTCAATTTCGTTTAACAAATAAGTAACTCTTTCATCGTTTTGGTCACGTGGTATTTTAATAGACTCAAATAACTCTTTGTAACGTTGTTTAGCGATTGACATTTCAGCACGAAGCCACTCATTTTCATGTTGTAATTCATTGATAATGCCTTGTTTCTGACAGTTTTGAGAATCTATCGACTTCTGGTAATTGGTATTGATCACGTCGCCTTTGTTCGACTTTAATTGTGCAATTTGGGCCCTCAACTTCCAAATCGTGTTTGAGTGAGCTTGAATTACTTCATCCTTTTTGGCTAATTCAAAACATGTGTCAAACTCAGGAGCATCCGAAGATGTCTTGGCATTTGATATTTTTATGCTTTCTTCTAGATGTTGATATTTTAGTTGCAAGTTAAGATTATCAACTTCTAGTTTTGAGAAATTCCTGACCATGTTATCATGATCGTCGTTTTGAATTTTGTTATTTAGTTTGTAGTTCTCCCCCTCAAGCTCAATCACACGATTCTGGAATACATTTAAAGTGATCGACATTTCATGAAATTGGCGAGCAGATAGTGTTGAGCCGGTGACAGTGTAAAAAACATCATGTGCAATGCAATTAGCAATCAAGTTTTCATTCATGATGAGAATGTTTTTCCTGTCAATTTCACTGTATTTGAGATCAATAGCCAATTGGTTACCCTCATGATTCGCCTTAAACTAGTTATCTTTTATTTCTCAACCACTTGTGAATGGTCAATAGTAAAGTCAAACTAATCAAGCCAAATGCTTCCGTGAAATACAGTGTTTTCTCGGGTCGTAATGTCCCAACGAGGTTGTGATGGTATTAAAAACGAATATGTGATCAGTGAATGTGAACAGGAAAGGTATAAAGTGTGTGTGAGTGATTTAAACTAGGGTTTACAAAGTAAAATGACTTAATTAAACTATAAGAGTTGTTACGTAAACCTAAATAACTTAGAAACGTTAAAACGTACACCAAATTAAAAATCAGACGCGACTGCGTGCTGAGAAAAAGGTGAATTTTAAGAAAAGTAAACTACAAGGGTTATAAATGAAAATCCTATAAATTTAAACTTAAAATAAAATTAAATTAAAAAGAAAACTATTTTTTAGATTATTTTATTATTTATTATTAATTATTTAATTAAAAACTATTTAACTTTTTAATTAAAACTAACTTAAATAAAAACTAAAAATGATAAATACTACAAATTAAACTAAAAACTTATAAAAATAATTTCTAAACTTAAAATAGAACTTGAAGAAAGTATAAAAAATAAAAATAAATCTTTTTGTCTTTTTGTGAGCTTCTTATTAATTAAAAACTATTTATATTAATTAAAATAATTAAACTATTTTAAATTACAAATAATACTAAAATGACTTGGAAAATTAAGAAAATTTTTATAAATCTAATTAACCATCATAGGAATCCTAAAAAATTATAAAAACTTTATTTTATATATTTATAAACTAGTTTACTAATTATTATTCTATTTATTATTTAATTACCAATTACACTAATTAAATTATAAAAACTATTAAATGAACAGTATAAATCACAAGAAAATTTCTAAAATTATTTTATGACTTATAGAAGCTAGGAAAAATATAAAATATAGGTTTTACTATATAAAAACTAATTATGCTATTTATAATTTATTTATTGATTAATTACTAAATAAACTAATATTAATTATAATAAATACTAAATGACAAAACAAAAATCTGAGAAAATTATGAAAATTACTTTAACCTAAAAGGAAATTATTAAAAATATAAAAACACAACTTACTTAATAAAAATCTAAAAATGAAAATCAAATTTAAATTAAATTAAATAGAAACTATCACTTATTTTTATATTGTTTTTTTCTTGACTTTTCTTTTACCAATCTATATTATACTTAAAAATAGATAACTTTAATAAAGACAACTATTTTATAGCTTATAAATAAGCTAGTTATAAGCTAATTAGGGTGACAGTTGACTTATGTTGACTGAAAATGAAAATAAGCTCACAAGAGCTTATATGGGGTCCACCATGGTATATTCTGGTTCTAATAAGTACTTTGGACTTGTCTAAGCTTAATTTGGTCAAATGAGCTCAGTAGATAAGCTAATAAGCCATATTAAGCTAATCCAAAACTTAGTTATAGCACAGAATGGGGACAAACTTGATGACCTTATTTAGGTGGGGTCCACAGTGATTCAAGTCAAACAAAAGGTCAATAGTAAGAGTCTGGTAGGAGGGGGGTTGTAAGGGACTAAGTTGGAGGTGTGGGGCCCACTGAGGTGGCCACAAAACACCACCAAAGGTGGTGGTGTGGGTTAGTTATCTGCTGCACAGGGGACTTTGCAGCCCTGCAGTTGTGTTTGGGGGTATGTGGGGCCCAGTGAAAAATTGCTAAAAATATAATAACTATGGGAAAATAAAGTTGAGCTAACAGACTATTAATAGAAACAAATTTCAACTCTTAAAAGTAAATACAAAAATCAAAACAATTCTTGTAATTTTGGTAAAAACTGAGAGAGTGCAATTTGACTTTTTTATGAAACTTGAACTAGTTGACTTTTATGAACTTCTATTGAATCCTACTTACTAAATAAGTTAATATAAGCTATTATTAAGCTGTATTAAGCTAAAGATGACAGTTATGAGTCAAAATGTGGAGTTTTAAATCCCAAATCCTCAACAGTCAACTGTTGAGAGCTTGAGAGTGTGATTTTGACTTTTTTTACACTTGAGACCTAAGTTTTAAGCTACTTAAGACCTAAAAATACTTGCCTAAGCATGCAAGAACCAAAAACAACAACTGATACTTAGAAACTATGGGTGAAATACCCTAATCCAAACACCCCTACTAAACCTGTTGTGAAGGTTTTATGAAGCATATTCACAACCTAGACCTAGAATATGAAATCTAAGTTTATTTAAACACTAAATTAGCATAATTGAACTGAAATTACTACTAAATTACCTAAGATATAGTAGGATACAAAAATTCATGAAAAATATAAAAACTTACAGTGATATCACATGGACTTCAAACCAAGAACCACTTATGTGTTTCCCATGAAACTTCTAACCCAGGATCCTCAATAAGCTATCTTGCTCAGCTTCTTGATCATAACAAGTAATTTTTTATTTTATTTTTATTTTACCTATTATTTTTATATATTTTTGAGATTATTAACTATATAAGCCTAACTTGTTTCAGAGCTTTGATAAACTTAAGACAACTTCAAAATGATATAAAAATGAGCTTAAAGGAACAATGAAACAATACTTAACAGTTGCAAGTGATTTTGTCAAAATCACAAAAATTGCTAAATACGGATTCAACCAAGAGAATTTAAATTAAAGATTAACTAGAGTTGAGATTACATTAACCAACTGAGTACAAGCTGTTTTGAATGAAATTACAACTAAAATAAAAGTTTTCACTACCTACGGCTTAATTAAGCTAAAACTAATCTAATACTCTTCAACTACAGCTTCTTTTCTTCTTTATAACCACTTTCTGAGTTTGTTGGACCCACTGGGGTATTTCCCACCACTTCCTAGCCCTTGATATGGCTCAAATGAATCATAACCGTTTAAATTGTTTCTTGGCGCCAAAGTCTCCACAGGGTACTGTAGTTAACGTGGGGAGGGTTTTAAGGGTTTAATGGGGTTTGGAGGGTTGTGTGAGGTGGAGGAGAGTGGGTAGACAGCTGGGTGGTGAGCTGGTATGGTGGTATGGAGCAGAGGTGAGTCTGTGTGGTGGTATGGTTTTGGGAGGGAAAAGGTGGAAAGGGTGGTATTGGTTTGACCGGGCGTTGACTGAGGGGTGGACTGGGCTGGGATTGGGCTTTGGGATAGTGGGTGGGCTGTTGGTGTTTGGGTAGTGGATTAGGATTTGGGTATTATAATAAAATAGGGTCCGGTTGGTTTTTTAGTTAGAAATCACAAGGACCAATTTTGTAATTTGGTGAAAGTTAAGGGTGGCTGATGTGTGACTTTCCAAAGTTATCATGAGGGCCTATTTTGCCATAAATGAATAATACACGGGTATTTTTGATATATTTCATTTATTTATTACCCGGGGACTATATTTGTCATTTTGGAAACTTGAGGGACTAAATGTGTAATTTATTCAAAACTTTCACCCAGGGACTAATAGTGACAATTATGAATTCCCTAGGACCCTTAATGATAATTTTCCCATTTTGAACATCCGGGGACTAAAACTGTCAAGTTTGAAACTTTGAGGGACCTGTTTTGCCAAACTGTGAAACTTCAGGGACCAATCATGTAAATTCACCAAACTTCATACCAAGGACCATTCCTGCAAAAGATTATTAGTACAAGGACCAAAATTGATTTTCTCAAAGTTTTTACATCCCAGGGACCATTTATGTCAATTTCCAAAGTACAGGGACTAAACTTGTAATTTTGTGAAACTTTGCACCAAAGGACTAAATATGTAACTTTATGATTAAAAAGGACCTTTGATGACTTTTTCAAGTTTTAGGAATAACCAGGGATTAGTTTTGACAATTTATGAAACTTGAGGGACTGAAACTGCCAATTATGCAAACTTTGTACGTTTTTCATCTGTTTTTGCATATTTTGCATTTGAAACATATAAAACACACCTTTAAGATATTTTAAGTATTTTGATACATATTTGAGTGTTTTTGTATGTTTTGGCAGTTCAGATTAGTATAAAATGATGAGTATTTAGACATTCATCACCTCACTTTCCACCTCTTTTAAGACCTTTTTCATTTGAGTCACATCAATATTAATGGTATTTTTAAGGCCATCAAAATATTCTTTGAGAAGATCGAAAAATGGCATGACTTTAGTTAGGTAACACTGTTTTGTTTGCTCAAAACCCCTTTCCCCTTCTGTAATCCCCGTTGATGTAATTCTTGTTTTACATGTTTTTTCAATGTCCTTAAACAATTGACCTAGAACATATGACCCAATTACGGTATTACACTGTGTGGGAAGAGTATATGGTACAAGATGCCTGGGTGTGTTTAGAGGATAGATGGTTGGGTTAGCTATAAGGAATTATTGAAGATACTGCTGACTGATACTGCTGACAGGTTCCTGCGGAAGCTTAGAGAGTTTCTGCTGATGAATGGTTCCTGCGGATGTATAGAGATCCTACGGATAGAGTTAAACCGTGGATAGATATTATGTAATTTAGGACAAGATATGTAGAATATCTTTTATTAGTTTATGATTATTTGTTTCTTGTAAGAAAGGTTAGGGTTTCCACTAGTATATAAGGAACCCTAGGTCATTGTAATATGGATGAGTTTTCATAACATTATTAGTGAAAGTTTATTGATCCATAGAGGATCAAGTTTAGCATAAGTTTGTTTTTATATTCCGCAATAATTACAAGCTCACAGAGATTAGCTCACTTAGTCTTACTGGTGATTACATTAGTAGGCTAACGATCAATTGGCTCGTGATCTATCTAGATATAGATCCCTACAAGTGGTATCAGAGCCACGAGATACTCTCTGTAACCTCAACACAATCATATAACTTTTCACTCAGTACCAATGGGAGACAAACCAGGCAGTGATGTTGCTCTCTCAGAAGCAGGCTCTCTCACTCAACAACTACAACAGGTGGCCTTCTCTAACAGCAATGCCAAACTTCCTTTTCTCAGGAAGGATGAGTATGAGATCTGGGCCATGAAGATGCAAAACTGGATTGCAAGTGTTGACTATAACCTCTGGAATGTTATACTCAATGGCTGTCGTCCTAAAAAGCAAAGTGTAGATGTTGATGGCAAAATTAAGATTTTGGAACCTGTTTCTACTGAAGAAATTCTTGCTATACAAAGGGAAAACAAAGCAAGAACCATATTGTTGCAGGCAATCCCTGATGACCACATGGGAGATTTTCATTCCATGACTGATCCAAGAGAAATCTGGTGGGCTATAAAAGCTAGATTTGGTGGGAATGAAGAATCAAAGAGGATGAGAAAGAGTATGTTGAAGCAAGAATTCCAAGAATTCAAGATAACTAAAGAAGAAGGTCTCCACAAAGGTTATGACAGGTTTCAGAAGATTCTGAGCCACTTGAACCAGCTTCTAGCCAGACCTGACAATGAGGAGGTGAATTCCAGGTTTCTAAGGGCCTTGCCTCCCTCATGGTCTCAGGTGAGTATATCATTGAAAACCAAAGGTGGCCTGGACTACCTCAGTTTTGATGACTTGTACAACAAACTCAGAGCTTTGGAAGGTGGCATAAAGGGATTCTCTCCATATGCAGCAAGTCCTTCACAATCTGCATTTGTCAGCTCTAACTCAAACTACATGCCACATACCTATACAAGTCCATCCCCAGTACCTCAGGTTATTCAAGTCCATCTACTCCAAGCCAAAGTCTTCCCATTACCACATTGTATTTTTCAAATGCTAATCCAATAACTCATCCAAAGATTAGTAATGTGATGGAAGATGTACTTCATTCATTTGTTGCTCAAGTTGATAAACAGCAACAAATAGCTTATGAAGATTTTTAGCAGATTGATGAACTTGCTTTAGAAGAGTTGGACTTAAAGTGGCAAATGGCTATGCTCTCCCTCAAGGTTAGAATATTTGAGCAAAAGGTTGGTAAAAATCTCAATGTTGATGGTAGAGATGCAGCTCGGTTTGACAGGAGGAAAGTGAAGTGCTATGCTTGTGGAGAAATTGGCCATTTTGCAAGAGAGTACACAACCAAGAAGGGTGAAGCTAGTACCAAATATTCAGCATACAAGAAGAAAGAGGTGGAGGCTGGAGAATCAAAGGCCTTGGTCACTGCTATAGATGCTAGGGTTGACTGGAATGAGCATGAAGATGCAACAAACAGCTCTCCTCAAATCTCTTGCATGGCTAGTTGTAATGATGACTTTGGACTCATGGGAATCTCTCCTCAGGTATCTACTTGTGTTTGTGATTGTGATTCTAAATATACAACTCTAAAAGAAGCTTATGATGAGATGAAACCAAAATATAATGAGTGTTTTATTGAAGCTGCAACATATAAAGAAGCTTTTAAAACCTTAGAACAACAGAAGATGTGGTTTCAGCAAAATCAATTGGCTTATGAGGAAAAGATTAGAGTGTTAAGTAGAGATTTAGAATGTACTAGCAATGAATTAAAGTTTTCTGAAAAAGAAAAAGCTAGAATTGAGTCTGAGAAAGGTGTTTTACAAGAGAAATTAGATAAAGAAGTAGCTAGGCATAAAGAGTGGCTAGTTTCAGGTGATAAATTATCTAGGTTACTCTACAGTAGTAAGTCTGTAACATCTGAGATAGGTCTAGGGTTTAAGAAATATGTTGGTCCAGAAGCAAATCACTATTTAGATAAGAAAAATCATAACTATTCTGTCCCAATAAACTATCTAAAGGAAGGTGAGATGCATGCTGTACCAGGACCTATCAGAGGTGTATTTATGCCTACTACCAAAACCTCTGACTTTGATGGTTCACACTATCTCTTTGGCAAAAAGTCTAAAGACTTGCCAAATAAGTCTGAAGACCCTCCAACCATAGGAACCCCTAAGCCCACATCCTATTAGTTTGACTTACCAGAATCAAAGGAAACCACTGGCATTAGGATCAATGACTCCCCTGACTCTAGAAGTATATCTAGTAATGATTCTAACACTTATGTCTCTTGTTCTTCCAGGGACAAGACCTCAGAGACCTCTAGTTATGCCAGCTGTGATTCCAAGACCAAGTCAGACTCACCCAAGTCCTCAATAAAGATTTCTGACAAGTCATCTTACAAGTCTGTGGACTCTGAAGTTGCTGCTGATGAAGTTCTTTCTAAGACAACCTCTTCTGAAGACTTGTTATTTATTTCTTTTGAAAACAATTCCTTTCAGTGTTTGCAAAACAATTCTATTTCTGGTGTTTCTTTGAATAATTCTATGTTTACCAAGACATCTTTTGGATTAAATAAATCTTCTAAGAAGAAGAAGTGTTTTGTTTGTGGTAGCAAATTGCATTTGATTAAGGATTATGATTTTCATGATAAGAGGATGGGTGTTTCTGTTGTTAATAATAGACCTAGACAAAAGTGGACTAACACTTGTACCAAACCCTCAATAGTTCCACAGGCAAATTACAATGTCAGCAGAATGCATTCCATTCCTGCTGATTGGTCTGTTCCTTCTGATAGGTCTGTCTCTGCTAGTAGATATATGAATACCAATAGAAATAGATATGGTTCTCGACCATTTTATGGATTTAATCATTGGTATGGATATAATGACCCAATGTTTATGGGAAGGGCTAATTGGGATTCTGCTGAAAAGTCCTCAGCAGATTGTTCTTGGACATATAAAAGACCATATAACTGTAGGGAATCCAGGAACAATTGTGGATCTAACTCATCTTCTTGGGTACATCATAATGATCCACAGGGCAGGCTCAAGTCTTTTATGACTTAAGTCTCTTTACATATTCATGTTGTTGTATATTAACTTTCTTTGTTGTAGGAACATCCTCTTCTTAATAAAGACTTAGGTATTGTTGATAGTGGCTGTTCAAGAAACATGTCTGGGAATCAGGAGAAGCTACATGACTTTGTGCCTATTAATGGAGGCATAATGAGGTTTGGAAGTGGAGTAGGAAGGATCACTGGCAAAGGAACCATTAGAACTCCAAAGGTGGATTTTGAAAATGTCTATTATGTGAAGGTGCTTCAGGGATTCAATTTGTTCTCAGTTTCACAAATTTATGACAAAAAGCTTCCTGTACTTTTCACTGAAGAAGGAAGTTCCATTCTTTCACCTGAGTTCAAAATACCTGGTGACAATCATGTATTAATAAAGGCTCCAAGAAATCATAATCTTTATACATTTAACTTGAATGATGTCAAGCCAGAAGGTGATCTAACATGTTTGGTGGCTAAAGCATCCTTGGATGAATCTACTAAATGGCATAGAAGGATGGCACATGTTAATTTCAAAGTCATCAACAAACTTGCTAAAGATGGACTTGTTCATGGACTTCCTTCCAAGATCTTCACCAATGAGCATAATTGTGTTAAGCAACACAAAGCTTCTTATAAAGCCATTACTGCTGTGAGCACAATCTCATAACCATTGCAGCTACTTCACATGGATCTTTTTGGTCCAACATCCATCAGGAGTATAGATCATAAATACTTCTATTTGGTAATCACTGATGCTTTCAGCAGATTCAGTTGGACATTTTTCTTAGTGACTAAAGATCAAACCTTTCAGGCACTTAAAGAATTTATGGCTCTAGTTGAAAACCAACTTAACAAGAAGATTAAGGGTATAAGGTGTGACAATGGGACAGAGTTCAAAAATGTTAATCTCATTGAACTTTATGGTTTAAAGGGTATTAAAAGAGACTATAGCACTCCTAGGACTCCACAACAGAATGGAGTTGCAGAAAGGAAGAATAGAACCCTTATAGAGGCTGCAAGATCTATGCTTGCTGACTCTAAACTTCCCACCATGTTTTGGACTGAGGCAGTTGGCACTGCCTGTTATGAATTGAATAGGGTGTTGATTACTATACCTCATAATAAGACACCCTATGAGCTACTGACAGGGAAGAAACCTACCATTGAACACTTGAAACCTTTTGGTTGTCAGGTGACCATTCTAAACACAAGTGATCACTTAGGCAAATTTGAAGCAAAAGCTTCTGAAGGGTATATTGTTGGTTACTCAGCTCATAGCAAGGCTTACAGGGTATATAACTTGGCTGCAAAGAAGATAGAAAAGACTCTTAACCTAAAATGGTATTTTGACCTTGATTATCTTACAGATTATTTGGGGTATGCTAGACACAAAACTAACCCCTCTGCAGGTATACAAGTGTCATCTTCTAACAATGCAGGTACCCTACAGGATGATTCAGATAGTGATTCAGAAAGTGATGAACCCACTATTGTTGTAACTACTCTACCAATTCAAATAGTAGATCCTCCTAACAAAGAAGCCTCTTATGCCAAATCTGCTGATGATGTGGAAAACTCAACTTATGTAGAAGATCTTGCTAGACTCAAAAAGCAAGAACATGCAGCTGCTGAGGAAGCTAAAAGACTTGGTCTTGAATTTGCTCAAGACACTGAAGCACTCTTAAAACAAGCTGCTGTTGAAGAGAGCAGAAAAACTAGTTATGCTGATACATCTGCTGATGCAGTTGCTGATTCTGCTGATGGAGATTCTGCTAAAGGCATTTCTGCTGCAGTTCCTGTTTCCACTGAAACTTCCACAAGCTTGGATGAACCTTAAGGCAGGTTTCCAATTCCTTCAGATCTTGCCAGTGTTGAGCAAAGTGACGCATTTTTCAATCAGCTTCTTATGATGAAGACTTTGCTCCTACTCTAACCAATCTTGATACCTCCATTAATGTCAATCCTGTTGTAACTAAAAGGATTAACACCATTCATCCACAAGATAATATACTTGGTGATCCAAATGCTATGGTTCTCACCAGGAGTGCCATTAAGAATACCAAGTTTGGGCAATGTGCATTTCTGACTTATGTATCCACTAAGAAGAGAGACAATCACACAGATCAGAAGCATTGTTTGTTTGCTTGTTTCTTGTCCCAAGTTGAACCAACAAGCATTAAACAGGCTTTGAGTGAGCCTAGTTAGGTTGAAGCTATGCAGGAAGAGATGCAACAATTCAAGAATCAAGATGTTTGGGTACTTGTTGATCTTCCTGCAGGGAAAATTGCAATTGGGACCAAGTGGATCTTAAAATGCAAGAGGGATGCCAGAGGTATTGTAGTCAGAAATAAAGCAAGATTGGTAGCTCAAGGTTTCAGACAAGAAGAAGGAATTGACTACACTGAGGTCTTTGCACCAGTTGCTAGGGTTGAGGCAATTAGATTATTTTTAGCCTTTGCTCATATATGGGGTTTAAGGTCTATCAGATGGATGTCAAGAGTGTCTTCCTCTATGGAAAAATTGAAGAGGAGGTATATGTTACTCAACCACAGGGCTTTGAAGACCCCCATCATCCTAAGAAGGTGTACAAAGTTGTCAAGGCACTTTATGGACTTCACCAAGCACCAAGAGCATGGTATGCTCGATTGTCTACATTTCTTTTGGAGCATGGCTACAGAAGAGGAGCTATTGACAAGACCCTCTTTATTAAGAAAAACTCAAGGGACATCATTCTGGTACAGGTTTATGTGGATGACATTATTTTTGGATCCACAAAGGAAGCATGGTGCAGGGAATTTAAAGAATTAATGAAAGGTGAATTTTAGATGAGTGCAATGGGGGAGTTAACCTTTTTCTTAGGGCTACAAGTCAAACAACAACCTGAAGGGATTTTTATCCATCAGGAGAAGTATGTTAAAAACATTTTGAAAAAGTTTGACTTTGAACTTTTGAGGACTGCTACTACTCCATATGAACCACCCAAGCTTAAGAATCCAAATGAGCAAGATGAGGCTGTGAATGTTCACCTTTATAGGTCCATGATTGGATCACTCATGTATCTCATAGCTTCTAGGCCTAACATTACCTTTGCTGTCAGTGCTAGCTCAAGACATCAAGTCACTCCACTGACTTCCCACCTAAATGCAGTGAAGAAAATTTTCAAGTACATCAAAGGCCAACCCAAGCTAGGCCTCTGGTACCCAAGGGAACCACCATTTGTGTTGGAGGCTTACAGTGATAGTGACTATGCTGGAGCTAATTTGGATAGGAAATCCACAACAGGAGGTTGTCAATTTCTTGGAAGAAGACTCATATCTTGGCAGTGCAAGAAACAAACCATAGTGGCTACTTCTACTACTGAAGTAGAATATGTTACTGCTGCCAATTGTTGTGGTCAGGTACTTTGGATTTAGAATCAGATGTTGGATTATGGGTTTAACTTTATGAACACTAAAATCTACATTGATAATCAAAATACTATTTCTATTGTTAAAAATCCTGTTTTTCATCAGAGAACTAAACATATAGAAATTAGGCACCATTTCATAAGAGATGCAAATGAGAAGCATCTAATTCAAGTGCTTAAAATTCATACTGATGATAATGTGGCTGATTTATTAACAAAAGCTTTTGATGGACCTAGGTTTAATCACCTAGTTGTCAACATTGGGATGGTTAACCCTTGAATGTTATGTTTGAGGGGAGGCATATGCCTCAGGGGAGGATTGTACATGTTGTTTATTAAGTAGGTTAATATTAAGTAGATTTTTATGTTTACTAACTTTGTCTTGCAGGTTTCTTGCTAATCTTGTATATTATTATGGTTGTCCTTTTGTGTTCTGTTTGAATGTTTGGTTGCAGGTCATGTTCCTGCTGATGTACACAGATCTACACTATTTCTATCAGTGGAATCAGATGTAAAAGACATAAAAGTAAGATCTTTTATTATTCAGGGAAAATAAGGTACATCCACAATAACATCATTCATCAGAAGAAACACAAAAGACATCATTTAACAACAAACCACCACCTCCCAAAGCCCCAACCTTCTAATCCATCTTCCTTTTCCCTTTGCCCAAGTCCTTTGGGTCAGGCATCCTCTTGTGCACCCCTCTGGACTACATATCCTTGTTCCAGAGCTTGGGAGCAGCAAGACCCAGGACCACCTTCAATGGACCCTTGTTCCTCTTTGAGGACTGTGGCTCTTCAGGGACAGAAATCTTCCTCATATTTGCACATACCCTCTCCATTTCAGAAGTCAGGAATGCTGTGACAGGAGTGAAATCAGGGACAACCATAGCTAGAGGAGTTTAAGTTTCCTCTGCTTCAATGGTTTCTTCTGATGAGGTAGGTGATGGACAAAATTCTGAAGGACCTTCACCTAGGTAGTAGTATGATCTTTGGATTTGAGGTATGTCAAAGGTGGAGCCTGATGATGAATCAGAAGAAATTTCAATGATTTTGGGGGATGGCTTCATGATTTGAGTGTTGAGAAAGACTTTAGAGTATGTTATTTGTGTACTAATGGGGTTGTGAGTTGTTTATGCCTTGAAGATTTCTTTATAAAGACTTGATTTGGGTTTAATGTGAGTTAATGCAAGTAAATGGTAGGTAGTTGAGTCAGTAGCAATTACTAATTGTGCAAGTTGTCCACTTAAGTGGATTCTTCAGATGAAAGTCAATAGGTTTGACCACATGCTGCTGATAATATCTATTTTGTTGTTAAGTGTGTTCCTGCTGATGGATTATTATTGATCACTTTATTCAGGGGAATGCAAATCTTTCAGAAGAATTAAAATCAAGTAAACACAAACAAGGAAAAAATTTTATTGATTCTTCAGAAGTACATTAAAGGATAATGAAATTGAAAGTTTAACAACAAGTTCCTATTCTACTTTGCCCTTGCCCTTGCCTTCCACAGTCTTCTCCTTGCCTTTGTTGTTGATGTTGAAGATCCCTTGCCACTGAGGACAGGGCAACCCCATCACAATCTTTCTTGTCTTTGGCAATGGGGGATTTAATTTTCTTCCTCTTGGACGAGAGGACTGAGGCTTCTCAGGGGTTGTGGGGTTGTAGAGTGCATCATTCTCATCATCCTCTTCATCAGAAGAAGTGAAGATGAAGGGAGACTCATTAGGATTGGGAACTCTGTTTGCCCTCTCCAATGCATTCCACCTTCTCTCCATCTCTCTCTAGTACTCAGGATCATCAATTTCTGAAGGATATGGTGGAAGATCTTCAGATGATGATGAACTTGGAGCAGGTACATCATGTTTCTTCTTCTTGGCTTGTTCTTTTGTGAGACCACGGGGTAGTGTTGGCACTCTGAGTGGTGGTGGAGATGTTAGTGAATCAGATGTATTAGAAGAGTCAGAAGAAAGGTTGATGATACTTTGATTGGAAGCCATGGTTGTATTATTTATTGGTGGAATTGTAATTAGGGATTTGATTTGTGTGGAGAGATTTGGGGATAATTATCCTTTATTTATAAGATCACCTCAACCGCGTGTCTTTATTACCATAAATGCGAGGTGGTTTGGAGATAATTAAGGGTTATTTGAAATTTGAATAAAGAGATTTTTCAAAGATATTTGGTTACCACAGAAGGTTTGATTCTGCTGATTGATTCTGCGGAAGGTACTGTTGAATGAATGGTTGACCGTAGTCAACGATTGACTATTTTCTGCGGATTGACCATTTGGTTTATGCCGTTTGACTTGGTTTCTTCGGATGAGTCAGTTTAATTGGGATTTTATTCAGTTGATTATTGGTAAAAGATTACTTTCCAATAATTCATATCAGTTTCATTCCACGTTTGGTAACTTCCATAATTAACCAAGACATGCATATCCTACTCACAAATTAACTGATTCCCTCTCGCTATAAAAGTTTAAAATCATTTCAACATTCTTCAGCACTTCCAACCCTAATTTCCTATTCTCAATCAATGGTTGAACTTCTTTTCAAAGGTGATCATAACAAGCATGCCTTTCTTGGTCGTGGTAAGGATGATGAAGATTATGTGGGTATGATAGAATTTCTCCAAAGATCCAAGATTCAGTATGCTTTGATCCATTATCCAGATGTTATTCTTGAATCTCTGGTTGTACAATTTTGGGCAACGGCTAATACCAGGACAGTTGAAGATGGACCAACAGAGATTGTTGCTGTGGTAGATGGGGAAGAATGTGTGGTTACTGAGTCATTGGTCAGAACTCAACTGCAATTGGATGAAGAAGGTGGGGTTACTGATTTGCCTAAGGAAGAGATACTTAGAGGCCTTCAGGCTGCTGGTTATAGTAGTGATGGGAAAGTGTGGTACAAGAATTTGTTTGCCCTAAATGGAGGTTTTTGACACACACTTTGCTTCAGTGTATGAGTTCTAAGTCTGGTGGATGGGATCAATTCTCTACAGACATTGCTCTTGCTATTATGTGTCTCTCTCAGGGAAGAACCTTTAACTTTTCTAAGTATATCTTCAATGAAATGCTTGATAATGTTAAGGATACCAAACTTAAATATTTAATGTATCCTAGGTTTCTTCAAATAATTTTAGGCATTCAGACCACTGACCCTTCCCATTTGCCTGTTAAGGGTCTATCTAAAAAGTTGTTTTCTCAAATGAAAATTAAATATACAGGAGAACACAGACCCTTACTCCCGGCTATGTTGCCTGCTGGCAATGCTCCTGATGGAGTAGCTGCTGATGCAGCTGCTGATGCCCCGGTGGGCAATCCCCCTGATGGAGTGGCTGCTGATGCAGCTGCTGGTGGTCAGGATCCTTCTGATGCTCAAGCATTAGAGGATTCTCCTGACAGGACTGAAGTTGCTCCTGATGCAAGTGAATCAGTTGCTTCTGATGTTTAGCCACCACCCCTCCTAGGTCACCCACACCTGTACCTTCACCAATGGATATTAATTCTCCTGAGCATGTGCTCAATAAGAACTTAGGCCCTGACCAACCTGTACACTCACCACAATATACAAGACTTCCAACACCTAGTCCATTGAGACCTCATTTTGAGGATCATGTAGATGTAGATGTAAATTTAAATTATTCTACTCACAGGACCAATGATGCTTCCAATGCCACAGATATCCCTGTTGGTGGAACTGAAGGTCCTGTTACTCTTACTTCTTTATCTAATTTGTTGAACAGGTATGTGACTAAGGTGGACAAGTTGGAGAATGATCTGAATTTCACCAAAAAGAATCTTAGTAATGCTGTTCTGACTCTCATTGGAAGAGTTAAGAAGTTGGAGGCTAAGCTCAAGAAGAGGAAAATACAAGGTGTTGTGTATGAATCAGATGAGGAATCTACTAAAGCATCTGACATAATTGATTTGGGAGGCCTTGAACTTCTTGCTGCTACCACATTGGATAGTGTTCAGAAGAATGCTGCTGATGCTAGACCTGCACCATATATTCATTCTACTGATGAGAGGCCTGCACCAACTACTGATGTTGTTCCTTCTGCTGATACAAGTGTTCCAAAGAAGTCAAGATTAACTTATGTCAGGAGAAAGCATTTTGCTGACAAGACTTCTGCTGATGCTCCAAGAAAGGAACCTTTTTCTACTTCTATGCCAGAAGTAGGCACTCATGATCCATCAGCAGATATCCAAGTTGACTGTCTTGATGATACTACTGACAAGACTTCAGTTCCTCCTGAGATTTCTACAATTAAGGAAGATAAAGGAAAGTCCATCATGGTTGATCAGGACATTCCTTCCAGAGTGAAGTCAAAGGTGGAACTTGCTAATGAAAAACTTAGTGAGATTCTGCTGCACATTTGCAAGCTGAAGAGGATGCTGCAAATACCAAAGTTCAATTGGATATGAAAGCCTCAGAAGCACTTGCTAGGAAAATTCAAGCTGATTTGGATAAGATGGGAACTCCATTTACTAGCACTCTGCCTGCTGA
Organism: Artemisia argyi; assembly: GCA_030686995.1. Lineage (NCBI taxonomy): Eukaryota > Viridiplantae > Streptophyta > Magnoliopsida > Asterales > Asteraceae > Artemisia > Artemisia argyi. The sequence continues at coordinate 28,519,809 of CM060677.1, read as the reverse complement.
AAGACAAAAGGAACTAGATGAAATAGCTAAGAATCTTTCTGCAGAACAATGGGAAAATTTGGCTGCACAGGCTGCTACTAAGTCTAATTTGTGTGAATTTGTGCTTGGAGTTGATAACCCTGCTTTTGTTCAGATGATGGTTGAAAGAGGTAAGTTGCAGAGACAACAGGAAGAAGAGAGAAAAGCTAAGCATCTCAGGGAAAGACCTTGGACAAAGGCAGAAATAAAGAAATACATGAGGAATTTTGTAAAGAATCAGGGATGTTCTATGTTTGGGTCAGGATGGACTCAAAAGAAGGTTTGGGGATTTTCAGATAAACAGCTCACCTTCTACTATGACAAGATTATTTCCAATCTTCATTCCTCTGGTATACATGTCCAAGATGTTCTGGAGTTTAGAGGTAGACTTTTAGATGGGCTTGAAGCTAAGAGAGCTAAGCTTCATGATACTGCTGATCAACCTGCTGAGTCCATTGGGTCCTTTCATGGTGGTCAGGAGAAAGTATATTCTCCTTCAGTCTTGCCTCAGATGGATGATACTCCTGGTGCTCAGATGGATGATACTCCTGATGCTTCTCATCATGATACTGCTGAATCTCAACCTGATCTTACTAAAGCTCCACATGATGTTTCAAATGATGCTTCAGCAGATACTCTAATAGAAGTACCTGATAATGATGATTCTGCTGATGTTTCAGCATAAGTTGCTCCTGATACTTCCTAACAAGTGCCTAAAGAAGAACCTGCTGATGGTCCTTCCATTCCTGTTACTACTGGCACTAGGAGAAAGTCTAAAGCTATAAAGAGGAAGGCTCCTAAGGATGCTCATTTAGAGGATAGTACTTTCATTGACTATGATTCTGATGATGGCCAAGATCCTGTTGTTTGGGAGAAAATTGTGAAATGGGAATTTGTTGATTCTGAGCTTGGTCAAGGACAAGTGAATGTCATACATAGACAAGATGGCTCTACCAAAACATTCCTTTTTCTGAGCCAAATCTTACACATGGTGGACAAGCAAGATCTTCTCTCACTTTATGACTGGGTTACCAAGTATTATCATACTCATTCCCCTGATGAAATTGGAATGTATTTGATGGGAGATTTACAAATTTTGTGTGATTCTCATCGTGGTGATTCTGGTGTGAAGTTTCAAGTATGGAAAGGTTAGAAGACATGGGTGGTTGACTATTGGAAGTTCTTTCCTCTTCCTAATGTTCATATGATTGTAACAACCACTGGTAAGACCTTATACTGCTGGGCTGATGTCCTTTACCCAGTCACAATGAAAGTAATGAATCTCATGTTGGAGGCAAAGCTTTCTGTTCCTTTGGATATGACTGAGAATGATCTTCATCTTGCTGAACAATTGATAAGGTTCATCAGAAGAAGTATCTTGACTAAGCAGGAACTGGCAACTAAGTATGGTATTCAAATGGAATCATATTTGCAATGAGCGGGTATTGGTATGGTTCTTTGTTGTACATTTTCTTTTAGTTTAAAAAAAAAAAAAAAAAAAAAAAAAAAAAAAAAAAAAAACTAACTAACATCTTTGTATGCAGGTTTGGTGTTGATACTTATCACACTTTTTCTGGTAATCAACTTACCTGATGTTGACTATTCCATCAAAAAGTTGACTAGTCCAAAGGGTACAGCTTTGGTAAAGACTCATCAAATCTGTTGATAGCTGTAATGGTTTGCTCAAAATCATAGTTTTTAACTGAGAACACTTGGCTACTCCAGTAGTGATGGCTATTGGTAAAGAGACATCAAATCCATTATTTTCAATGATTCACCTCTCACAGGAGTTAACACACCTGGATGTGATGAGAATAGTATGAAACTTATATGTTTTGATGTATATTTGGTCATGTGTTGCTGCAAAGAATGGAGTTTTTTTCAATGCTTGCTGATCATAGAGATTCTACTTATGAAGATTCTTTGCTGCTGATGTTTCTCCTCAATCCTCTTGTTTGTGTTATTGGCGATCTATAAAAAAAATCTTGAACTTAACTGTGTCAAATTCAAGATTAGGGGAGGATTGTAAGGAATTATTGAAGATACTGCTGACTGATACTGCTGACCGGTTCCTGCGGAAGCTTAGAGAGTTTCTGCTGATGAATGGTTCCTGCGGATGTATAGAGATCCTACGGATAGAGTTAAACCGTGGATAGATATTATGTAATTTAGGACAAGATATGTAGAATATCTTTTATTAGTTTATGATTATTTGTTTCTTGTAAGAAAGGTTAGGGTTTCCACTAGTATATAAGGAATCCTAGGTCATTGTAATAGGGACGAGTTTTCATAACATTATTAGTGAAAGTTTATTGATCCATAGAGGATCAAGTTTAGCATAAGTTTGTTTTTATATTCCGCAATAATTACAAGCTCACAGAGATTATCTCACTTAGTCTTACTGGAGATTACATTAGTAGGCTAACGATGTATTGGCTCGTGATCTATCTAGATATAGATCCCTACATCAGCAATCCTAAAGATGGTACCTGTGTTACCTACAATTCTTTCAGCTTTCATTTTTTCCATGTCAATATTCCAAAACACTTTGTCAGGGAGGATTTTCTTTTGAGGAACAAAAATGGCTGAATGATTGTCATTAGTATAATCATGGTGAAACACAATATTTTTAGCTATGCACAGGGGATCCTTTAGTCGCTCAGCAAGCTTTTCCCTAGTTCTATCCTCAGCCTCATCAATCTAGTCATAGGATCTCACATCAGGAGGGGCATGGTTAGGGTCAAGCATAGTGTTTGCATCATATAACGCAGGTTGAGCACCTATACCATTTCTAAGAAATTTGGCTTTAGTCTTAGAGGCATCTTGTTCACTAAATTCATCACTTAGTTTCCTATGGTTTTGCATCATTTGAGCAGATTGTATGGTTTGGCCTTGCGTGTACAACTTATCTTCCAATTTGTTTTCAACATTTTAAGTTTTGAGAAATCATTTAGAAGTTTAGTTTCTTTATCTTTGTATTCGAGTTTGATTGAAGTCAGCCCCTTTTGAATTTCCTGTTTTTGTTTAACAGTTTGATCCAATTGTTTTTTTAAAGATACTAACTCCCTTTTCAATGTTTCTTGTTTGAAATTGTTTTCAGATATGTAAGCACGCATTTGCCATTCCATTTTCTGCTCACGTTCATTAAGCTCAAATTTAGCACGCTGCTCGTATATGGTCACCTGATCCTTAAGGATGTTAACTCTAGTGGTCAAAGAATCATCAGGGTTGTATATAGTATGCTCATGTAGCTCAAGTTCACTAGAATCAACCGACGGCATGTCACTTGGTACAACTGGCAGTCTATTGTCATTCACATACCTTTCATATGGGATATTATTGGTATTTCCCATATCAGTGGTGTCTATGTTGTCATTATTCTTGAGTTGTACCGAGTCATACACCCCCTGTGGATTGGTAGGATAATTCAGATTAGAATTAAGTGACGTTGGTACCTCAGAGATAGCAGATGTGATGGAAGAGCCAGACTGCTGTGGAGATGGAGCAGCTGCAGACAGATTAGCCATGAAGATGGTTTGAGCTGTGGGTTCGTCATCAACATCTGAGTCAAAAGCATCACAGTCTTCAACTTGAAAGATGTTCGGATCATTTAGTGGCATGTCCTGAACAGGTTGATCATCCACATCAACATCAAACGTATTCCCGTCATCACCAGCCAGAAAGAGCAGAGCTTCTTCATCCAATGCAGTTCCATTCTCTTGCGCCTGCATTAGCAACATCTTGTCCTTGAAGTACTCAGAGTTTTGAGGACGCTTTGGGTGAGTGCAATTCCTAGCTATGTGGCCCAACCCTCAACAGTTATAACACTTAGGCTGCCTAGCTTGTACTTGAAGCGCATTCCCGACTCTATACTGCCCATTTTCTCTACCAGCATTTCTTGGATCGAGGTTTTGTCTTCCTTGCACATTCTGCACCACCACCCTTCCATCTTCTATGACTGTCTGATTTCGTGGGTTAGATGAAGTCCTGAGTTGGTTATTAGTTGGTGGAAGTACAGCTCTGAACTGTTGGACTAATAAGGAGACTTGGTTGGAGAGGTTATCAATCATCATGTCAATGTGAGAGTACCCAGAGTCAAGGTGGGTGTTTAAAGCAGGTGGTAAGGGAGTTGATGATTGACCATTAGTTGGGGTAGACCTGGATGAAGGTGGTTGAGATTGATCATTTGAAGGTTGAGTGAGTTGTTGAACATTAGAGACAAAGGCAAGAGACTCATTTGTTGTTGTAGGATTGAGCTTTTCTCGCATTAACCGATCATAAGCTACATGTTTCTCATGTTGTTGGAGATATGCATAGAGTTGTTCATGATTCGTATGCCTGAGACCTTTGTTGAGTTTAACAGCTGTAACAAACCTATCCCATTCCGGTACCATGTTATTCACGAATTTTGAGTTAAGATGAATGTTGGGCATTGTCATCTTGATGGATCTCATGTCATTGACCAGCTTGTGAAATCAGACGTAGTAGTCAGTGATGCTTTCACCTGGGTTCATTTTGAAGTGCTCAAATTCATCATATAGCTGAGACTCCCGATCTTCTTTGGTTAACTCAGACCCTGCAAGAAGCATCTTCACATTATCCCAAACTGCTTTGGCTTCTGTGTTGAAGTTGATGAGTTTTTAGACATCTTTAGGAAGCCCTTGAATGACAATATTCGATGCTCTGATGTCAGCATCATAGCTTTTCTTTTCTTCATCTGACAGTTCATTGTAGGTGCGACCGGCTGCAGCAGGTTGGTCATCAGTAGCTGCGATTGTGTCTCTAGTTGTGCCCATTCGAAAATGTCCTTCATCAATGGATTTCAAGATGTTCACACCGTTTTCCTTTCCCAAGCAGTATAGACGAATCCTTTGTGCCCATGATTCATATTCAGTTCTATCCAGCATAAGAGGACGAGTGTCCGACCCTACAGCCTGAATGTCATCATAGGAAGTGCTTGCCATTCTTGTGGAAAGTAAGTAAGTGTTGGTACCAAGTTTCAAACACAAGTGAATTTCGTGTAATGTTACAACAAGTCAAATCACAACCGCTCAACAAATACCAAGTCGAGTCGTAAGGTAATCCTCACAACGTCAAGTTATTGTCGAGTTAGTCATAACAACTTAAGTCGCAACAGTGCACAAGTTTCTCTAAAGTTCTTGAACCAAGTCACTAACACCACTCTACAACTTGTCACAAATAATATCTGCTTGCAACGTGCAAACCAATTAGCTCAAATTTGAACAACTCGCTAGGTACACCAACTCACTACCAGTATCAACTCGCTGGAATAGTGATATCAACTCGCTGGAACAATAACCTCAACTCGCTAAGTAGACCAAATCGCTAGACAAGATCAACCATCTAGATCTGGTTAACTCGCTACACCCTGGAACAACTCGCTACCAACCTCAACTCGCTAGAGCAATAACCTCAACTCTCTGGAACAGTATACGCTAAGACAACTCGCTAAGACAAGAATCAACTCGCTAGAAGTAGTAACCCGCTAAACAGATCAACCCTCTAGTTATGCCAACTCGCTGGCTACTCAACTCGCTAAACCAATAAGACAGAAATGTCACTGTCTAGCGTTTTGTCTTAAAGTCCAAAAATAGCAACCCGCCAAACCTCTAACCTCAACTCGCTACAATAAGCTGCCAACTCTTTACCAGGAATGAGCAACTCGCTAGCAAGAAATGACACACGAATTTCTTCGAAGCTCCACAAGAATGATGATATTGTTAAACCAAAAGTTACACTCGATGCCTACACCACTTCTAGATACGAAAGTACAAGAAAATACTCAACAACAACACCTAACGAGATCAAACTAGTGTGAAAACTAGAAACTATATTCGAACCATCCAAGAATACCAAAACCACACTAAGAATCGAGCACACCACGACTCCTAGGATAGAACCATGGCTAAGATACCAATTGTAGTATACTCTAATATGAGAACATGGATGGTTTAGTGTTTAGGTTGATTTAAGTATAGATTTCTAGTGAGAAGTTAGAGAGAGAAGGAGAGGGAACCTTGAGAGAAATAGAGATATGCTAGATTGCAAATGAAGGTCCAACCCTTTCCCTTGGGTGGGAAAGGGTATATATAGTTACAATAGAAACGCCCCTTGAAACGGGCTGTGGAGTGGGCTGACAGTGGGTAAAGACCCGACCCGACTCCACAAATACTAACTAATACTATACTACGTACTAACTAATATTATAACTACTATGAGCTACAATATGCTAAACTACACTTGGGGTGACTGAGTCTTCATATGAATAAACGTATTCCTAACAGAAACGCAATTTGAATGGTTTCAAGAGCGTCAAGACGCGTTTGGAAAGATTAGTTTCATGCCGTTACAAAAATGCACATCGGCAATACGGGAACTCGCAACGGGTGAACTTCCGGATAGATTCGATGACTATTTAAACATGGCATGAAGAACTTCAGGTTATTATTAATTTTTTTTATTCGTTATTATTTTTTTTATTCGTTATTAAATTTTTTTTATTTGTTATTAATTTTTTTATTCGTTATTCATTTTTTTTAAATGTTTTTTGTACAAAAAATATTTCGGAATTGTCTTTTTAAAAATATTTTTGTTTTTTGTTTTATAAAATAATATTTCGTTATTTATTTTTTTATATTAAAAGTTGTCGTTTTTTCTTGGTGAATGTCTTGATAAATTTTGCGATGCAATTATAAAGTTATACGGTCTAGAGTTCTTACGTAGGCCGACAACCCATGACATTGCACGGTTATTCGAGGTACATGAAGAAAAACATCACATTCCTGGAATGCTTGGTAGCATTGATTGTACATATCTCACTTGGCGAAATTATCCTAAATATTTGAAAGGCCAATATAAGAGAGGTGATCACCAATACCCGACTATTATGCTTGAAGCGACGGCTTCATATGATTTGTGGATTTGGCATTCGTTTTTTGGTCCGCCCGGCTCAAACAACGATATCAATGTTTTGAATCAGTCTCCATATATGTTACCGAGCGAAATGGTACGGCGCCAAACAGTTCATTTTATTTACATCGACGTCTCTACAAACGTGGATATTATCTTGCCGATGGAATCTATCCTAAGTATTCAACTCTTGTTAAAGCATATCCGTATCCCACTGAACCGAAGGAAAAGAAATTCAAGAAGCTACAAGAGTCTGCAAGAAAGGATGTCGACCGAGCTTTTGGTCGTTTGAAGGGAAAATGGTTTATTCTCAGTCGTCATCTACGACCTATGACTGTCGCAAAGATTCGACAAATCGTGTATACGTGTATTTTATTGGGCAATATGATTTTAAAAGACGATGGTGTGGCAATATCACCGGTTCATATAATGGATCAACCGGTCACGCCAGTTTATGACAATAGTGTGCTAGAAGAGTTACTCGACGAATATATTCATAACCGTATTCAATATGATCTTACGGAGCACGTAGCGGCGCAAGACTTATCATACCTAGATGACTAGTGATTTCCTATTTTTAATTTTTGTTTTGTTTTTATTTTCCTAAGTATTATGTAACTTTTATTTGAATTATTAATGAAATTTGATGTTTTTAATTAAATTGTTAAATATAATTATAAAATTTTAAAATAAAAATAAAATAAAAAGTTGAGGCATGGTTAGACATCACATTGCCACTAAAAAAAAGTAGTTAGGCATAGTTAGGCATGAAATGTGTTGGCTTCTTTTTATTGGCTAATTAAAATTAATCTTGAGGCATGCTTAGGCAAAAATGCCACCCCCTAAGGTTGGCTCTGATTATCATATTAGACTCGGTAATTCCTCATAAATTATTCATTTTTATTAAGTTATAATATTTACTATGTATACATAGCTTGGATAATAAGAAAACTAAAGGTATGTTTGCCACTAGTAGGAGTTGGAGCGGGTTGCTGAAGTTGGTTGCTGCAGCTTTTTTTCTAAACGTTAGTTTAACTAGCATTTCATTTAGTAGTTATTTTTTTTTCATGCTCCTTCAAACTATGTCAGCTAAACGAGACTTATATTTAATGGTAGTTTATTTTTCTAAAAAAAATAAACTCATGCTATGATAAACTCTGATCAATTCGCGCGCAAACATGCCCTAAGTGAGCTAAACCCATATGGATAATAAACACACTAATGGACTAGTAATATAATATGCTAATAAGAATTATCAAGGAAAGTATTTCTTTCGGTTCATATCTATTTAAATAACCTTTACATAAGCTATTTACATGTGTGTTTTACCAAAACACTAAATCCAAACTTTTTAATATGAAACATCACCTAAACTTTAACAACACAATTAGAAAATAGGGAGCCCTTAAACCCTTCTAACAGAAGAAAGTCTTATGCTCTAATTGTGAGTAAAATGAATAAATTGCTCCTAAGGAAACTCGACATCAACTAGTTGAAAATCGCTAAAGAGCAGCTTCCAACTCGTGTTAACCTAGATAACCTGGAGCAGTATGTTGCCAAAGACTTAGGGGGTGGCAACCTTGCCACACCATACCTCAACATCAAGCAAAATGAACCAATAAGATATTTCCAACACTTTTCATGCCACACCATACCTTATATATATATATATATATATATATATATATATATATATATATATATATATATATATATATATATATATATATATATATATAGGGTGCGGTTCTAGAGAAAAGTGTATTCGAATAGAAAAGTGAGAAAAAAAGTTACAGGGTAGATTATGAAAACACTTGAAAGTTCAGGGTAAAAAAGATAAAAAGAACAAAAAATGAAGGAATTGACATACACACTCTAGATTCAAACACTCATACACACTCTGGATTCAAACACATACACTCATGATTGAAACACACACACTTCAGATTCAAACACACACATCCATCGTCATCACCACCATCGTCATCACCGTCTTCTGTCGTGCAACCACTGCATCGCCACGCAATCAACATCGCACCACAACGAAATCAACACTGTACCTCCACCACAACATCATACCACTCAATTCGGTTAGTTTTCTTCATGAATTGATCTTCTCGTTCAAGTGTTTAACTTAATATTTCTGGTTCATTGATTAGCATACCATCCCTTGTGAGTGAACTAATTTTATTAGTTGATCATGTTAAAATCAATGATGTAATGATTTTGAAGTTTTTTTTGAAAGTTTATCATAATATCATCATGTTTTCTACCACATATGAAACAAATTTGACAAAAAAAAATGCATAAAAAATGTGTTTATTAAAATTGCTTACCAGGTGTTTGATAAAATGTTTGAACAAGAATTTGTAACTGCGATGCACTAATTTGCATCATATATGTTTAATATTGAATGATATGACATCTTAGTGTGTATATTTTCATCATCAGATTACACAATCTTAGGGCACCCCCTTGTGTTAGTGCATCTGTGTTTACGGTTGTTGCATCAAGTTAAATATGTGTAAGATCAAAGCAACAAATTGCATCTTAGTTCATTTGTGTTTGTGCATAGTAGATCAGGTTAAATATGAAGTAAACGTTACAATAAGTGTTAGTATGGTTAGGGCGTCACATATTAGGGCATCAATAAGTATTGTGCATGGTCAGACATATTAAAGCATCAATGTGTGTATGTTTAGTGTATCGTTGAAACTAATTGGACATGTGTTGGTATGTTTAATGCATTGTTGGAACTACTTGTGAATCTGTTTGTATATTTAGTGCATCGATGAACATATTAGGGCATTTATGAGTATGATTAGTGCATCAAAAAAGGTAGATATTAGGGCATCTATGAGTATGAATAGTGCATCAAAAAGGTAGATATTAGTGCATCCATTTGGGCAATTTGAGCATCTTTTTGGACGTATTAGGGTAGCAAAGGTTGCTGATTATAGTATCGGAGTAAGATTTAGTAAAACTATTGAGTAACATTATATTTCTTTTCTCTTTAAGTTTCTTTAGGTGATATGATAGCATGTGACAATGAGAATGTAAGTTTATGTTGTTTCATTTTGATTTATATACGTTGACCACAGTCTTGCTTATTGGTTTACATAAGTCCACATTTTGTATATGTATCATTTATCATCTTTGTATGAACACAAAATTTTATACTTGTGTAAATGATGTAAATACCAAAATATAGCTTCTGAAACATTTCTGCATTTTTTGAAAAGCATACAAAACAGTTGTTGAAGCATCAGTGTTGATAAGTTTGAATAATATGTGAAATTAGCAAATTTGTTAGAATGAGGTTGAATTTTAGTGCATCTGTGTTAAAAATCTGTTAATAATGTGTTATAGCATCTATTCAGTTAGTATGAACACTTTTAACATGGATATTAGGGCATCAAATAATATGAATGTATGATTCTCGAAACATAGTTATTGAAACATATGAATTTGATTAGAAATAAATATGGATATCATTTTACAACATTTGTATGTGTTAGATTAAATAGGATCATCTATTTTGTTGTGATTGTTATAAAATTAGTGCAACAAATGGCTGGTTACAGAATATGTATCTGAATGCATTACGACGTATGTTACATAATGAGTATGATTAGGCAATATGATTAATACGTGGAATGTTGAAATCGGTTGGATACATTATGTGTTTGATTAGTGGTATTGAAATATTAAGGCATCTGTATGGAATATTTTAATGCATCTTTATGGAATATTTTAGTGCATCTATATGGAATATTTTAATGCATCTGTATGGAATATTTTAGTGCATCTCCGAATTCTGAAATTCATCTACATTAGGCAAGTAGCTCAATTTATACCTATAAACGCATCCAAACATAGGTGTTTTATATGGCTTTGTGTCAATAGTAGTAATTTTGACCCTAAATAAACGTCAAAGAGGTTTATGATGCTTATGTCTATATGCTGGCAAGATTGAACCAATGCCCTAGATGGACACCAAATGTGTCACATTTTAAGCCTATTTATGTATGTAAGGATCTAACCAAAACTCCCGTGAAAAAAATTGTTGAATTTCTTCCATTTTGGCCAGTTTAACATACTATATAATTACATAATGTCATATGTGGTCAACACATATGTTTAGTGCATCGTTGAATATATTAGGGAAACCATTTGTATGTCTAATGCATCACTAGAAATATTAGGGCATCGGTGAGTATAATTAATGCATCGATGGGAATATTAAAGGCATCAATGTGTATGTTTAGTGCATCCCTTTACATCTTTGTTAATTCAGAGACTTAATAGCAGTAGAAAAAGACCAACAAGTGAAACAAAGTTAAGGATATTGTTAATCCTGCTCAAAAGGTCAACTTTATGTAACAGAAAATTCAACATCTTTGTGGGTTTATCCCCACAGATAGAGGAAGAGGAAAATCCCTTTTCGATTATGGGCTATCCACATTTTGGTAGTATTTCTCTCATGCAAGTCTACTGGATTGCACTCGTTCTTTTTATTTACCTAATGCTCTGAGATTTTATCTTATTTTTATCATTGGTTTTACAACATTTCAGGTGTATCCAACGAACTTAAGACCAACAGTAGTTGGAATAACTACAACGATAGGCAGAATTGGAGGGATGGTAGGACCTTTGATAGCAATTGGAATGGGTAGTAATTACCACCAAACGCTTCCAGTAGTCTTGTTTGAGGTTTTGTATATATTGTTTAAATAGTGGATTGATCTTGAAACGATAATGATGATTGCCATTTTATAACACGTCTTTTGTCTTTGCTACATTTCTCACTAATGAGAAACAATATACAAAAACACAAGGAATCACTGTGATACTATTCCTTAATTGTTTGTATGATTTAAGGGCATTCTTTCTTAAAGCGCATCTGTTTATATGATTTAAGGTCACCTGTTTGCATGATTTAAGGGCATCCCATTCGACCCCTCAAAATTAAAGTTGTACACAAAAGAACTGGAATACAAAATACATCTCAACTCCAACATAAAGATTGAAAAAATAAAACGTGTAGATCGCGGATATACAAGAATAAGTCATTTCAAAGTACACAAGAAAGTGAAAAGAAAAAAAACATCATATCATTTGATATAATATTATGAAGAAATTTACTGAATAACAAGTTACAAAAATTCCTTCAATTGATTTCGGAAAATATACAATTACATTCTAATATAGTCTGAACCTATATCTTTTTTACATGGTTAACTAAACTCTGTACACGCCATCCATGACCCATTCAGCGTTGAACTCCAAGCAAACTTGTTTGCATACTTACTAGCCTTTTTTCTCTTCTTCAATGACCGTATCTAACAATAACGACAATGAACAAGATCAGGAAATCATGCACATCAAATTTTCCAGTAAAAAAAAATGATATTCACGATGACAAATATAAGTTTTGCAGGTTTACATAATCAAATAATCTAGATTAACAATTAAGGATATAAAAGTAATAAACGAAATGGGTCCAATCCAAGAGCTTCTGAACCCGATTCTAACACATACACTAAATTCAGCAACTACTGCATTTGTTTATCATTTGCATTAATGGATGTGTTCATTTTGAGCTAAAACTTTAGTGCATCTGTTTCAGGAAATTTAGTGCATCTGCTTGATGCACTTTAGTCAAGTGAATGAATTTCAGACATAAAGCAAAAGAAACTCAACCCGATTATCATCAGGGTCAACACGCCATCCATGACCCATTCAGCGTTGAACTCCAAGCAAACTTGTTTGCATACTTACTAGCCTTTTTTCACTTATTCAATGACCGTATCTAACAATAACGACAATGAAAAAGATCAGGAAATCATGCACATCACATTTTCCAGTAAAAAAAATGATATTCACGATGACAAATATAAGTTCTACAGGTTTACATAATCAAATAATCTAGATTAACAATTAAGGATATAAAAGTAATAAACAAAATGGGTTCAATCCAAGAGCTTCCGAACCCGATTATAACACATATACTAAATTCAGCAGCTGCATTTGTTTATCGTTTGCATTAATGGATGTGTTCATTTTGAGCTAAAACTTTAGTGCATCTGTTTCAGGAAATTTTGTGCATCTGCTTGATGCACTTTAGTCAACTGAATGAATTTCAGACATAAAGCAAAAGAAACTCAACCCGATTATCATCAGGGTCAACACGCCATCCATGACCCATTTAGCGTTGAACTCCAAGCAAATTTGTTTGCATACTTACTAGCCTTTTTTCTCTTCTTCAATGACTGTATCTAACAATAATGACAATGAACAAGATCAGGAAATCATGCACATCACATTTTCCAGTAAAAAAAATGATATTCACGATGACAAATATAAGTTTTGCAGGTTTACATAATCAAATAATCTAGATTAACAATTAAGGATATAAAAGTAATAAACGAAATGGGTTCAATCCAACTTCCGAACCCGATTCAAACATATATTCTAAATTCAGCAACTGCATTTGTTTATTATTTGCATTAATGGATGTGTTCATTTTGAGCTAAAACTTTAGTGCATCTGTTTTAGGAAATTTTGTGCATCTGCTTGATGCACTTTAGTCAACTGAATGAATTTCAGACATAAAGCAAAAGAAACTCAACCCGATTATCATCAGGGTCAACACGCCATCCATGACCCATTCAGCGTTGAACTCCAAGCAAACTTGTTTGCATACTTACTAGCCTTTTTTCTCTTCTTTAATGACTGTATCTAACAATAACGACAATGAACAAGATCAGGAAATCATGCACATCACATTTTCCAGTAAAAAAATGATATTCACGATGACATATATAAGTTTTGCAGGTTTACATAATCATATAATCTAGATTAACAATCATGGATATAAAAGTAATAAACGAAATGGGTTCAATCCAAGAGCTTTCGAACTCGATTCTAACACATACACTAAATTCAGCAACTGCATTTGTTTATCATTTGCATTAATGGATGTGTTCATTTTGAGCTAAAACCTTAGTGCATCTGCTTGATGTACTTTAGTCAAGTGAATGAATTTCAGACATAAAGCAAAAGAAGCTCAACCCGATTATCATCAGGGTCAACACGCGGTGACCAAATAGGTTGAATCACTTGCTACATATGTCAGAATCTTTGCATCATCTCGAGTTAACATCTCACGCAATCATATCCTGTATTAATAATTATAGTCTCAATTATATGAGATATGTATCCACTTTAGGATTGTGCCTACTTGCACATCATACAACAAAACTTACCTTGGATGTTACAAATATTGGTAACTTCTTGCTATTGAATGACTCAAAAATGTTGTTACCTATCGAGCAAAGATTCAAGATCATTGTCATGACATTAGAAGAATACTCTTTCCTTTTCAGGGCTTGATCCAGAATGATCGTCATATATACCATCTTCACATGCTCCTGGATCTTACAAGAGATCGCTTTAGCATATAAATCATGAAACAATAAACTTAAAGATCAAAGAATCAGATTTTTAAATGTTGTACTTCCTTTGTCGATCTGTTATGTGATAATACATTTTAAGAGCTATATCCTATATGGCTAGATATGCTATGTATAAAGTCTTATCAACATGCACACTAAGTCCCAAATACTAAAGTCTTGCACCAAAATCACTTTAAGAAGATTAAAGACTCTTCTAATACATAACAGATGATATTCTTAATTAGCTTGATTATATCATCGTATGAAAAATGGAAGTAAATAGATGGTAACAATTGTATAATCTACCTGATTGTAAGTACTTTGAGTTCAACCCTGCTGCCATTACCATCATCGAATGAACATAAGGCATTACTCAATTAATTAGGGCATCACATTGAAACTAAAATCTAATCACAAAAATTAGGGCATCACAGTGTAAAATTAGTGCATCGCGGTTATAAAATTCCATTCAGGCATTTTATCAAATACTTGGTGTGCAATTTTTTGTAAAGATGTTTTCGATGTATTCATTTCTCAATTTCGTTTCAAAATAACTATCCTATACAATGAACCATGTCAATAAACTCTTAAAATCGGTACATCTATAAGCAAAGATGATGATTAACGAATCAAATTTCATGATAAAAAAACCTTACTTGATATGAACTAAAATCTGTACAGATAAATTCTCAAATCCGTACAGATAAAATAGGCATGATAAAAAAACCTTACTTGATATGAACTAAAATCGGTACATTATTGAAGAAAAATACAATAAGGTCCCTGTAGTTTGGTGTGAAAAAAAGGAGGGGGAGGAGGGGGTGATTTGTACACTTTTCTCACTTTTCTACCAAAGTGGATTTTTTTAAAGAACCCACCTATATATATATATATATATATATATATATATATATATATATATATATATATAAACAATTTTATAAAAACATTAAATTTTATTAATAATTCACAGAAAATTACATAATACTTAGGAAAAGAAACATAATTATTTCTAAAAATTGCAAGGCCATCCATATTTCACCACGTACTCACTTTTTATTGCAAGTGTAACCTCTCGCATAGCCGGATTAGCTATGTTATCATGCGGGTCGTTGTAGAACTTCATCGCTCGTAAAAAAGCCTTTTCTTCAACACCACGTAGTTGTGCCGCCATCAACTTTTCGGTCATGTCATCTTTTGCACATTTTTTATATGAATATATATATATATATATATATATATATATATATATATATATATATATATATATATATATATATATATATATATATATATATATGTATCAAACTATAACGATTTAAAAAAATAAACAAATTACCAATTGTATTAGGAAATTGAGTTTCGGGAACATAATCAATTTCACCATCCTCGTTATCGTAAAGCGGTAGTTCACGTTCTACACTTGGTTCACGTCTTGATGGACCGTCACGAAAGTCGTTGAACGGGTTGAATTCACTTGTCATTGCTATATTATAATGGCTTGGATTCATCGGTGGAGGTTGGTGATAATATTACCGTTGTGATTGAGGTGGAGGTTGGGGATAGTAGGGTTGAGGTGGAGGTTGGGGATAGTAGGGTTAAGGTGGAAGTTGCGGACGAATTGGTTGTGATTGAACTTGCGGACGAGTTGAGTGTGATTGAACGGGTTGTGATCGAGAGCCCCGTCCTCGACTTTTGGATGAGTTTGAACCACGTTTTGATTTTTGTTGATCAATTCTTTTTATATGAAACAAATAGTTGCAAGTGTGAAGTAGTGGAATAAGTAGGTAAATTTAAAATGAATGTGTGTATTATTTAACAAGTGAAAGTGAGTATTTAAAGGGAAATTTTATTTATTTTGTTTTTTTTTTTTTTTTTTGGAAAATGCCTAATGTTCGATTGCATTTAATATGCAATGTTCATTTTTTTTGGAAATAGCCATACCGATTCGGTATGGTATACCGATTTGGTTGCCGATTTTTGCTTACCGTTGGACTGGCATTCATGGTTGCCGAACGGCATGCCTTGCCGAATGGAACAAACCGCAAGGTTGCCACCACCCTTATTATTATTATTATTATTATTATTATTATTATTTGAACAGAGATTTCATTTCACGCCTTACAAATGGAGGAAATTTGAACACAACAAGTTACATCGAATATAATAAGTTAAGCCAAAACAAGACATACACCATAATAGTTGTGACAATTTACAACAACACCATACAAAGGTTGGGAGAATCACTATAGTGAGCTTTTGGTAGAAACAACCATATGAAAGTGTAGCTTGATACACCATTAATGAATGGGTATAAATGGCGGAATATAAGAAAATTAAATTGCAACAACATCAATGACGCATATCATCAATACAAAAAATTCTTAGGGCGTTGGCAACACATGCGGTAGGCTGCAGGGAGGGGTGGTTCCCCTGCGGGAACACCGCCGCCGACCCTGCGGGGTGGCTGCGGTAGGCAGTGCAGCGGGAAACTTCACCGCACAAGGTGAGAGCAAAAATCGACCGTTAAGGGCATTAAAGAAGTGAGTGAAGGGTGAGGGGTGTGTTGCCAACAAAAAATGAGTGAGGGAGGGGAAAAGTGGGGGATGATGTGGCATAAGGGGATTGGGTGTAAGTGAGAGAAGGGATTTAGGGTGATTGGGTTTTATTTTGCAAACCACCATTTGGACCTTATGGTACGGAGTAGAGGTGGCAATTTGTGCCCAAAATGAAAAAAAAAATGGGCTAAATGGGCACATTTTAAAAAGATTTGGGTACATTTGGGCCCCCTCCTTTTTTTGAAATGGGCATATATTGCCCATTTAGAAGTTAAATGGGCATAATGGGCACACATGCTTTTCTCTCAATTGGAGAACATTTAATGAAAAACTTATTGATATATTACTTAAATATAAATAAGGTGTTATGTTTAAGGAATTTTTGTTGTTGTTTTAAGTCTTTTCTAAAGTGATTCGTATAACATGCGCCCGTTTGACCCGCGCCCGTTTAGCCCGTAGCCCGTTTAGCCCGTGCCCGCCCGGCCCCGCCCGTTTTGCCACCTCTAGTACAGAGCACCATGACTTTCAATCTCAATAAGCAGAATAGGAGGAGACGACGTCAAGGTCTTCACGTTTAATGGCAAACTTTCAATCTCAATAAGCAGAATAGGAGACGACGTCAAGGTCTTCACGTTTAATGGAAAATCAAACAGCTGTAAAAAGTTCAAAGCAAATTGGCTAGAGTGGTCTTGCAATTCACATGCTATTTGCTAAAAAAAACTGCAATTAAATTATTTTCCTTTGTCACTAGCTACTTGCTAAGTTGCTAGTGTGCAATTCCATGATCAATAAACACCCGTTAAAAACTGTTATAAGATTTATAATTACTGGTCAAAATATGATCTCCTTGTAAATAAATTCATGCAAGTTTTATTGTTATGTCTCTTCATAACGGAAGCAATTTGAGCTTCGAGTGTTTGGTATGCAAACAAAAAACATGATGATGATAGTCGTTATTCATATTATTTCTCTACACATCTTAATTTTTCATAATACAATGTTTCATTATCGTTAAGAGGATTACAGAGTATGTAAAACTATAAGGGTTCGTTTGGTAAGACGAAATGGAATGTTAAATGAATGGAATGACCAATGTAATGGAATAAGTGGTGTAATGTAATGAGTCATTACCATTATTTATCATGTTTGGTTTATTTGATAAGTCATAATGGAATCATAATAAAAAGACTAAAATGCCCATTATTGATGAGAAGTTTCATTAATATGATTAGTTAATGGTGGAGTTTTATGTAATTTCGATTCCATTACAGGATGTAATGAAAATAAAAGTAGAGGCCCCAAAGGAATGAGTTTGGTGTAATAAGTCATTCGTTGTAATTAATTATTACATTACATAAATATAAACAAACAACATTTTCTCATTGCATCGTAATAATCTTTTCCATTTCCACTTTAATTATGACATACCAAACGCTACGTAAGAATGTAGATCATTACTTATAAAGTAAATTACATGGATGGTTATTGTGGTTTGTCTAAAATTGCATCCACTGCTTATGAGAATTTCAAGTTGCATTTCCCATCTTTAACTTTGCGAAGAGTCTTCTTTATGTTAACTTCCGTTACTTTGGGCCGTTAAATTCTCAAATGTATAGCACGTGAGGCTATAATTGTCATTTACGCTCCACATTTATTTCATTATCAATTTCTAACAATAAATATATCAAACATAAGCTATTTTATCCCCACCTTTTTTTTTGAACGGTTACTTTCTTTAAGGGAAAGCCATGTCCAATTGAAACCCGATGGGGGGAAAACCTTCAACTTAAGCCGCCCGAAGACACGACACTTAATTTGAAGTAAACCCTGCCTTCTCCAGATTCGAACCCTAGTGGGTTGAAACCTTCATTGAAGGACTTTGAAAGCCTGGTATCAACAGACCTTGTGATCAAAAAGGACTTTCCGGATGGTCACCCATCCGGTACTACTCTCATAGTGGCACACTTAACAAGTTAAGTGTTAACCACTAGACCACATGGTTATTGATTATTTTTTATTTTTTATTTTTTATCCCCACCAAACCAAGGGAATCTCTCTGACTCTCTCGATTATTTCCTTTTTGCTTTTGACCTCACCAATCACATCTACTCATACATGTCTATTCTATTTTTCTCTTGGTTCTAAAAGGCGCGCAAAGCCTCCAAAAACGTGAGAATTCGTCATGGCGTCATGTCCCGTGTTATGCTGTGTTATACCACATTTTTTTGTAAACTCGTATATATGAAATATAATATAAATATATAAATATTGTTGATATAAATAATGCATAAAAACGTTATTAATATTTCTCGATATCCCTACGTTTTGACGATCACAAAATGTAAACTCATTAAACGTAAAGTTATTACGTAAACAAGTATTTAATTAGAAATATCATTTCGTCTAACAAAATCACTTAAGGTATGTATAAACAAATGTCTTATACATTTTATGATCAAATGGGTCTTATTTAGACACTACAAATTTTATAAAATGTTATAAACATTTTATATATTTTGAAAAAACACTTTTGGTAACTAAAAGAAAATGTTTAATTCATAATAAATATATGAATTCAAATTTTTAACCAAAATCAGTTACATTTTCACCAAATAAATTTTCACCAGAAAAATACAAGATTTCTGGCCGTTACAGGAGGGCGGCCCCCTTAATGTTTAAGGGGGCTGGCACGCTCCAGTTGCCAAAAATGGTTGTCTATAAATACTGGGTCATTTCTGCTATTTTTTCTCACCTTTTGCACTAAAATTTTCAGTCCCAATTCCTTCTAAATCATTTGATCATAAAATTATAAATCTTTGTTTCAAGTGATCCAATCATTCACCACTCATAGTATAAGAGAAGAATACTCCTTCAATATCAAATCAAGAAGTATTGTAGATTAGTTTTGTAGATTATGTAAATCACTTGTAAAGTTGTGTTGTGCTTGTAATAAGTAGATTTAGGTGGGTTTTTACTTAAGTTAAGTATAAGTAGTGTTGTGAAGAAGAAGTAGTGAAATAGTGTGAAGGCGTGAAGTAGTAGTGGTGTGTACAAGTTGTGACAAGTCATGAAAAGTCGTGAGATTGGTTCTAGCTATTATCAGAACTCGACAATTTTCATGGTGTCGTTAAACGGTGTAAGCAAAGGTGTGTAAGGCTTCTCCGCCACAAGGGAGTTTGTTGACATAGTGAAGAAAACTTTCGAGTAAGAGACTCGGAGAGTGGAGTAGGGCGAAGAGGAGCTTCGTAGCCGAACCACTATAAATCCTTATGTTTTAGTTTGATCTTTCTAACTCTATCTTTTCATTACGTTTTTACTTACATTATACTTGCTTAGTTAGTTAGATAGAATTGTTCAGATAGTGCAAGTGTTGAAATTCACATAAACTAGAATCGAAGCTTTTGAAAACAAAGTTTTTATAAAATCTTAAAAGGACGTAAAACTATTCAACCCCCCCCCCCCCCTCTAGTTTTCCACAATTGGTATCAAGAGCCACGTTAAACAAGATATTTAAAATAAATTGTATTTTAAAACTTGAATCGATTTATAGAATCGGAAAAATATTTAGAAGGGCAATCTATGCAAAGACCACCACTATTTGAAAGTGATGGATTTCTTTATTGGAAAAATCGATTCGAAACTTATGTGAAATCAAAGGATCTAGAACTTTGGCATGTTATTACTAATGGTGATTTTCTTCCTATACAAACTAATCCCGAAACTAAAAGGAATGAAATTGTACCTTTTGAAAAATAAACTGATAATTTGAAAAAGAAACTTGCTAAAAATAATGAGGCTAAAATGGTGATTTACAATGCATTACCACGCAAAGAATATTTAGATATATTAAAGGAACTCAACACCTAGGTCTTTGGTATCCAAAGAATATGGGGGTAAAAGTATTAGTTTATGCCAACTCGGATCATGCGAGAGATATAGTTGATATGAAAAGCACTAGTGAATATGCACATTTGTAGGTGCATGTTTAACATCATGGTTCTCTAAGAAGCAAACTTCCTTTGCTAACTCCATAACGGAATCGATTATGTTGGGCCGAAAGGGCTTGTCAACAAGCGTTATGGATGAAGCAAGCGTTTGTTGATTATAACATCATGTTAAATGAAGTACCTATTCTATGTGATGACACGTGCTCTATCAATCTTGACTCACAACCAATTGATTACCCTCGAACCAAGTATATTGAAATTAGGCATCGTTTTCTAAGAGATAACATTGAGAAAAGTCATATCACTATAGAGAAAATTCCTTGTATAGATAACATATAAAAAATCCTAGCAAAACCACTTGATAAAGATCAATTTAATCATTTGAGACTAGGACTAGGAATGAGATTACTAGAAGATGAGGAGGATGTAAATGGTAAGAAAGAAGTATTGAAGGAATCTTAAGTACAAATCACTTTCTTAAAATCCACCAAATCATACTTTTCCACAAGTAATCATGCTAATTTATGTCCTTTAGATCTATTACCCAAACAAAGCAACTGTAACCATTGGACACATACCAATCATCTTCTCTATAAAAACTTCAAGAAGTCTTTTAAACCTAATACATCCTCCATTATACTTTAGAAAAATATCTCTCACAAAAGGAAGTATATCTCTTTCAGAAAGGTCCGTTAACAACAATCAAGGAAATCAAAACCCGAAGAGTTCTAAGAGATTGAAAAGGTCATTCATGGATATGATGAAAAATGAAGGTGATAATAGGATTTTGTTTGAGTATAAGTTCAGGACCTTTGTGGAGAGTGAAGTGTGGGACTTAATTAAGGAACCATTAAGTCTAAGGTTATTGAACATGAGTACTCCATTTGTTGCGAAAACACCACACACATGGTCAATGCTCTCAAAGACTTAAGGATTGAGTCAAGGGTGATGCTCTTGTCCATCCATGAAGGACTCATGGAGTTGTTAGCCACTATCTCCAAGATGAATAGGAAGTTGGAAGATGATAAGGTGAAAGGGAAGGGGAAGATGGTGAAGGAAGAAGTCAACCTTAGCCTAAACCTAGAAAATTAGACATCATATTTGAATGTTGTTATCAAGTACTAGTATAGTGCTTTTAGATAAAGTACTAGGATAGTCCTTGTCTTATAAAATGTGGAGCATATTTTGTTCATGTATACTTGAAATGAAATGGAATCTTTTGGAACCCATCTATCTTGTCATGCATATACACATATTCATATTATTGTGAACTAACCCATGTTGTAAGTATCCAAATGGTCACCTAACCCATCTTGGACCTTCACATGTGAGGATTTCTTGGTTGTTGCATGTTGTGTGTTTTATGTAGCTAGGCCACCGCAAAGGTGAGGCTCTTGACCCATGGATCCCCGCCTTGGAACAAGGGGGAACAACGATCTAGGGGGAGCTATGTTCAAGGGGGAGCACATTAGGGTGCTAATGGAACAAGCTACTTTCCCATCACAATGGAAGTCCCGCCTTTTTGATTCGACAAAAGGGGGAGAAAGAAAGCAAGAGCGTGAAGACCAAGTTAAAGCACAAAAAAGCTTCACCAAATTACAAGGCAAGGTCAAGATGCAAGCTACACCAAAGGTGCGCTTTGTCTTCGCTACGTTTTGTAATTTTATTTGCTTTCGGATTTTATTTGTCATCATCAATAAGGGGGAGGTTGTTGAAGCAACATGATCAAGATCTCCTAATGTTTTAACGAAGACAAATAAACCTTCGAAATACATAAAATAACAAACGTTAGCCAAAATTCCCCGAATCCATATCTGGTGCAGGCGCGCTGCCCACGCGTAGATGCGTGGGTGACGCACCAGGCTTCTGTATGATTCGGGACAAATTTTGAAAGTCGGCTTTCCCCTTACTCGACAAATGTGGATCTTTCAATACAGGTATGAATAAGTTATGTGCTTAATTGAGAACACTCGAAACGAGTTTTGAGATTAGAGAGATCCCACTTTTAAAACACCCGATTACGGGAAAACACCAACTCAAGTTTTCTATCAAATGCCTCTAGCCAAGGCTTTTCTAAACTTAGGGAGCTTACATAGTTCACATAACATCATGCGAAAGCATCCATATGCTCATATCCCGTGCTTACGTCTTCTCTAATCACGTAACGGGTTTACTTCCTTATTGGTCAAACTAAGTCCAAGTGTTGGGAATAATATTTATTGATTTGATGATACAAAACAAGAAGAATGAAACATGAAGGGCTTGAAGTGACAAGAAGGGAAACTACAAAAAGATGGAGGATTTGGAAGATTCTAGAAGAATATTTAGTTTCCTAATTGTATTATGATTCCTCTTGTAAACCCTAGATGTCTCTAGTATATACAGAGACATAGGGTCATTAGTTTTGTAGTACGTACAAGATGTAAAACACCAAAGGTGTGTGTGTGTGGGAACCTAGGCGTAGGGATTTGGGAAAACGCCTAGGGTTAGTAGTTAGTGTTAGTTGTTAGTTCAGCCTCAAGATCAAGTCCTTGATCCATGTTACAAGGCGTGTAACAAGTTCTACCTTGATCAAGTAGAATTGGGGCTGTAAATATTATGTTAGAGATGGTGACGAAGAACCTTATTGATAATAATAATAATCTTTATGTTATTCCGCTGTGCTTATTATTATCATTGTTATTGTGCTTTATTGTTTATCCTAGATCAATGTCTAAACAACATGGAGTCCAAAACGGTCTTAGAACTTAGAAGATGGTGCGTGCATGAGTTCTTGTTGGATCGATGTACTCTGATCAAACTACTTTGAAATAGTTTCTAAGTTCATCAACTGTATCTTCATGAATCATCTTCAGTCTTTTTAACAGTTGATCATCTTGAACTACTTTCTTTCTTTTCAATCTTCTTTGCTCAGCCTGTTCCTTTCTAATATCTTCTAACTTCTTCTTTCTATCAACTTCCATGGGTACAAAGTTTTATACTTCTTTCCTGATATCCTCTTGTACTTTATCCCACAAAGCTTTCACTTCTGGATACCTCATTTTGTGTAAATTCTTATATCCTCTTCTTTTCAAGAAACTTATCATCCAGTTTCTTTCCTGAGCAATAGTCATTGGTGATTAGGGCTAAACCGTCAGATATTATTGACCAAGGTCAAATAAGTCAAAAACAGCTTAGGCCAATGCTCCGTGGATAGTATAGTGTTTCCCCGGGTCCTTATGTCCCAGCGAGATTGCAATGGTGCTTTTGAAAACGTTTTTAGGAATGAGTGGCACTGAGGACAGTAACCAAGATGATTGAGAAATGATTATGCTACTGATTATTTGGTATTTGGACAATTTGGAATGATATTAACAATAACAGATATACAAATATAATTACAGATACACAAATGGGAAATCAGATTACAGACAGAGAAAAGTGGGATTTAAACAATTTAAAACTACAGGGGGTGCAAGTGAAACTGTAGGACCCTTGATTACTATATCTAACACAAGTTTGTATAAAGATTATTGAAGATAAAGAAGAGATAAGTAGAGAGAGAGAGAGATAGAGATGGTAACTTCTAGAGAGAGAAAGAAAGATGTATTAGATTATAGAGAGAAAGAAGGAAATACACATATAAGAAACCCTAGAAGCAACACCTCCAAATGAAAGCATTTGGTGGTATTTATAGGTGAGATAAGAAGATGGGCCGGGCTTGGGCTTTTGTAATAAACTATACATAACCTTCTACAATATTAGATTAAACCAAGCCCGTTTACCCTTAATTAAACTACAAGACTATTACAATATTATTACAAGACTCAATGACTTAATAAAGGATCGTCACTTCTATTTCTAACAGAAACTTGTTCAAACTTAAAATAAAATAAAAAGAAAATTTAAAATGAAAATGAAATTATTTACTTGATTATTTTAATATTTAAATACTAATTAATTAATTAAAACTATTTAAAAAGTAATTTAAATCTAATTTAAATCAAACTAAAAATGACAAAGGCTAAAAACTTGCAAAATTATTTTCTAAACCTCTAAATGAACTTGAAGAAAGTATAAAAACTAAAAAGAAATGTTTTTGTCTTTTTGTGGGTTTTCTATTAATTAAATACTAATTATATTAATTAAACTATTTAAACTATTTTAAATTACTAAAAATACTAAAATGACTTAGAAAATTATAGAAAAATTTATAAAACTAATTAACCATCACAGGAATCCTAACAAAATTATAAAAAGTTTATAAAAATTGTATTTAGACTATTTTACTAATTATTTACTTATTAATTATTTTAAATCTAATTTAACTAAATTAATTGAGAAAATTAGAAAATGAATAGTAGAATTTAAGAAACTATTTTCTAAAAGTCTTAAATGATTTATAGAACCTAGGAAAAATATAAAAACCTACTGTTGTTAATTAAAAATTAAGAAAACTATTTAATTACTAATATTACCTAATTAATTAATTAAACTATTTTTAATTCTAATAATTATTAAACTAAAAGAGAAAAATCTAAGAAAATTACTGAAAATAATTTAAGGTGACAGGAAATTAAGAAAAATATGAAAATGATGAAATGCTTATTAATAAGCTAAAAAGAAAAATTAAAAATATAAAATTTATTAAATAGAAGCTATCACTAATTTTAAATTTGGTTTTTTTTTGGATTTTCTTTTTGACAGTTGAAAATAAGCTAAAAACAAGA
Organism: Artemisia argyi; assembly: GCA_030686995.1. Taxonomy (NCBI): domain Eukaryota; kingdom Viridiplantae; phylum Streptophyta; class Magnoliopsida; order Asterales; family Asteraceae; genus Artemisia; species Artemisia argyi. The sequence goes on along the minus strand of CM060677.1, from coordinate 28,494,190 downwards.
AACTTTTACAAAGACACTTTTGTTATAGCTTAAAAATAAGCTATGTGCACCCCCCTTTATCCAAACAGTGTACAAATTAGCTTATTAGGACTTATGCCATGTTTGAAAAAGCTAGGAAATGACAAATTAAGCATACACAGATGATTACACACTTGAAATAAGCTAAATGGAATAATTAAGCACTCTGGAAAAGCTATTAAGGAGCAAATAAGCACTTAAGTGACTACAAGGCCAAAACAGGCCAAACCCAAGGATTTTGGACCTATGTGGGGTCCACAGAAGCCAAGGTGGGTCAAAATTAAAACTTAAAATTTGAAAAGGGACTGGAGGGCTACAAAATAAGCAAATAAGCTGAGCTTATAGCTTATTAGTGACTCAGTGTACACTCAGGGGATGGTCAAACTAAATGGGTAAAAATTGAACAACTGAGATATCAAACCAAACTTGATTTTTATTATAGGAAAAGCTTAAGAGTACACTGGAAATAGGAAATACACTAATTAAAAGCTAAATCGAACACTATAAACTTGGAATTGACTTATACGACATGAAATTTACTAAATTAAGCTAACACCATTTCTCTTGATCTTCTCTTCTATTTATAGCAAAGGATTAGGGTTCTTGGAAGCTTTCTGATCACATCCCATCTAATCTTGACCCTTGAATTACTCTAAATCAATCCTGACCCTCCACGTAATTTTTGGCGGGAAAATTGGGGGTGAGTGAATTACTTAAATAATGCAACAAGGGGGGTGGCATTTATTATGGTTGTCCTGTTAGGTGTATATGGTGGATTGGGCGGTGGATTAGACAGGGATGGTGGGGTGGTGGTGATAAGATGGTGCAAGTGGTGTGGGGGAGGGAAGAAGAGGGAAAGGGAGGTGTTTGTTTGACTGGTTTGACCACAGGGTCAATGTTTGACCCCGGTGGTATTAAAATAGGATATGGGCCTGTGGGAGTGGGCTTGGGAATAAGGTAGTGGGTGGGCTGGTTATTTGTTTGGATTAGATTGGTGTTTGGGATTAATATTAAGGGTCCGGTTTGGTTTGGTACTATTACAAGGACCAATTTGTAATTTTCTATTTTCCAGGGACTGATCATGTAATTATTCCAAAGTTCTCATAAGGGTGAATTTTGCTAAGTGATGAATAGTACATGGACCTTAGATGATTTTTCCATTTTTAAATTTCCCAAGGACCAAATCTGACAACTTTGCAAACTTCAGGGAGCAAATATGTAATTTCACCAAACTTTGCAACAAAGGACCATTCCTGCCATATATGAGAAGTACAAGGACAAAATTTGTTTTTCTCAAAGTTTTAATATCCCAGGGACCATTTTTGTCAATTTTCAAAGTTCAGGGACTAAACTTGCAATTTTGTGAAACTTTGTACCAAAGGACTAATTATGTAACTTTGTGATTTAAAAGGACCTTTGGTGACTTTTTCAAGTTTTTAGAATAGCCAGGGACTAGTTTTGACAACTTTTGAAAGATGAGGGATTGAAACTGCCAATTATGCAAACTTTGTTCATTTTTCATTTGTTTTTGATTATTTTGCATCTGAAACATATAAAACACATTCCTGGGATATTTTCAGTATTTTGATGCAATTTTGAGTATTTTTAGATGTTTTGGCTGCTCAGAATAGGTAAAAATGATGAGTATTTACACACTCATCAATCCCCCACACTAAAACATTGCTAGTCCCTAGCAATCTTTTGAGAAAAACTTAATGGATTTGAAACTCTTTACCAAAAGCCATTACTTCTGGAGTAGCCAAATGTTTCTGTTCAAGTAAGAACTATGGTCCACCTGATAATCATGTGATTTTGAGCAAACCACCAGCTGTCAACGGATTTGATTTATCTTTACCAAAAGCCGTTTGCTTCTGGACTAGCCAACTCTTGATGGACAAAGTCAACATCTTGGTGAGCTGATTACCAATTATGGTTTTTCCACAGCCTTTACCACAAGCCATAATCTTGCGGGCTAGCCAACTCTTTCACTTTTTTTTTTTGAATATGGTGAGTTGAGATACCATACAATTTTAGGCAAATTGCAAGCCATCAACGGATTTGAGATATCTTTACCAAGAGCCGTTTGCTCCTGGATTAGCCAATCCTTTTGTCGTTTAGACATGGCGGACTGATAACCACAAAAATTTTGAAATAAAGTGAAAAAAATTTTGAAAAATTTGGGCCAAAATGGGGGTACTTAGAATGTATTTTGTGATAAAATTCGCTAGAATTCCCCCCCCCCCCCCCCCCCCACACTTAGAATTGAATATTGTCCTCAATATTCAAAGTCCTGGCTATTATGCTGACTCTTTGAACGGAAAAAGGTAATATTCTAAGCTAACTGTGGAAATATCATTTTTAATTTTTCACTTTATTTATATGTACATACAAACACATTTTTTTTACTTGAAACTTATATACATGTTTACTTTGCAAAAGGTGGGGGATGGCCACTCCCCCACACTAGAGTGTTAGAAAGTAGAAAGAAGTCAGAGATATGGGTGAAAACCCATATTTTCTAAATTTTTGTTCACCGAGTCACTAGCTTGATTCGATCCCCGAATTCATTGGTCCATGGGGAAAGTTTGGAGATCCGGGACAACCATGGATGGTATGTCCTCTCCAAAATAGTGTTTCAAATGATGACCATTCACTTTGAAGTTGGGACCTTCGGTTGAGATAGCTCAACAGTCCCGTATGGATATACTTTTGCAACAGTGAATGGTCCAGTCCATCGGGTTTTTAATTTCCCCGAGAAGATCTTTAACCTTGAATTGAAAAGAAGGACTCTGTCACCGACGTTGAAAACGCGGTTCTTAATTTTGGAGTCATGGATCTTCATTGTCTTTTCTTTGTAGATCAAAGAGTTCTCGTAGGCTTGATCACGAAGTTCGTTTAATTCATTGAGTTGAACTTTACGGTGATCACCCGCTTTATGAAGATCGTAGTTTGCATGTTTCAAGGCCCAATAGGCTTTGTGCTCGAGCTCGATCGGTAAATGACACGCCTTCCCGTATACAAGCTTGTAGGGAGTACACCCGATTGGTGTTTTGTAAGCTGTACGGAAGGCCCAGAGTGCATCATCTAGTTTGTCCGACCAGGAAGCACGGTTTTCACCTACGGTCCTCTCAAGAATCCGTTAAATAGCACGGTTTGAAACCTCCACCTGCCAACTTATTTGTGGTTGATATGTGGCAGAAAGACGGTGAGTAACACCGTACTTAAGCATGACTTTTGCGAATTGATCATTGCAAAAGTGTGTACCTCGATCACTAATGATGGCACGGGGAGTTCCAAAACGAGCAAAAAGGGATTTCAACAATTTCACAACAACTCGGGCATCGTTGGTGGGTAAGGCTTTTGCTTCAACCCATTTTGACAAATAGTCAACAGCCACGAGGATGTATTTGTTTCCACGAGAAGATGGAAATGGCCCCATAAAATCAATGCCCTAGACGTCAAAGATTTCAGTAACTTGAATGGCATTTTGTGGCATTTCGTTCTTTTGTGAAATATTCCCGTGACGCTGACAAGCGTCACAAGCTTTGACTAGTTCGTGGGCATCCTTATAGATTGTAGGCCAGTAGAAACCGGAGTCAAACACCTTTTTGGCGGTGTAGTTAGGACTATGGTGGCCCCCGGTGGGTCCAGCATGGCAAGCCTTGAGAATATCCGCGGCTTCCTGTCCGTAAACACATCGCTTGATGACTTGATCGGCACAGATTTTGAATAGATAGGGGTCATCCCAAAATTAATGTTTAACGTCTTTGAAGAATTTGTTTTTTTGTTGGGACAACATTCCCTTCACGATGAAGTTACCCGCATGGTAATTTGCAAAGTCGGCAAACCATGGGGTAGTAGAGTCACCACGAAAAGAAACCGCATTGAGTGTCTCGAGAGGAAACGTTTCATTTATTTCCTGTTTCTCGGATACATCCTGGTGAGGGTTTTCTAATCGTGAGAGATGATCAGCAGCAAGGTTCTCAGCTCCTTTTTTTATCACGGATAATGATATCAAATTCTTGGAGGAGGAGAACCCAACGGAGTAGCCTCGGCTTTGCATCTTGTTTTGCAAATAGGTACTTCAAAGCCGAGTGATCCGTATACACTACGCATTTGGTCAGTATTAAGTATGGCCAGAATTTTTCAAAGGCATACACCACAGCCAATAGTTCTTTTTCAGTGGTGGTGTAATGACTCTGAGCCTCGGTCATAGTTTTGCTTGCGTAGTATATAGGCTGAAAGTATTTTGCTTTTCGTTGCCCCAAGACTGCACCTATGGCAAAATCACTAGCATCGCACATAAGCTCAAAAGGTAGGTCCCAATCGGGGGAACAAGAATCGGTGCCTCAGTAAGCTTTTTCTTTAATGTTTCAAAAGCTTCGATGCACTCAGGAGAGAAGATAAAAGGAGCATCCTTCTCGAGGAGATGGGTCATAGGCCGGGCGATTTTAGAGAAATCTTGGATAAACCTACGATAGAAGCCGGCATGACCCAAAAATCTCCTAACACCTTTAACGGTAGTGGGATGAGGTAATTTAGCTATGACATCAATTTTGGCTTTGTCAACCTCAATCCCGTTTTTTGAAATTTTATGGCCGAGGACAATGCCCTCTTTAACCATAAAATGGCTCTTCTCCCAGTTGAGACTCAAATTCGTTTCTTTACAACGTTTAAGCATTTGTTCCAAGTGGGAGAGACAAGACTGGAATGAATCCCCGATGACTGAAAAGTCATCCATAAATACCTCCATAGTTTTCCCGATCATGTCGGAAAAGATTGACATCATGCACCTCTGGAACGTGCCTGGTGCATTACATAAGCCGAAAGGCATACGTCCGTAAGCAAAAGTTCCATAGGGGCATGTGAAGGTAGTTTTCTCTTGATCCTGTGGATCAATGGGGATTTGGAAGTAACCCGAGAAACCATCGAGGAAACAGTAGTATTCATTCCCCGCTAGTCTTTCGAGCATCTGGTCCATAAAAGGCAGAGGAAAATAGTCTTTACGGGTGGCTTCATTTAACTTTCGATAGTCAATACATACTCGCCAACCCGTGACCAAACGAGTTGGAATCAACTCGTTTTCCTCGTTGGTGACAACGGTTATGCCACCCTTTTTAGGAACGCAATGAATTGGGCTAACCCAAGGACTGTCAGATATAGGGTAAATCAATCTCGCATCAAGAAGTTTTAGAACCTCTTGTTTGATAACTTCGTGGATTTTGGGATTTACCCTTCTCTGTTGTTGCACTGCTGGCTTAAAGTTATCCTCCATTAAGATTTTGTGTGTACAAAATTCCGAGCTAACCGACTTAATGTCGGAGAGTTTCCAAGCAATTGCTTGCTTGTGTGACTTAAGAACCTTTAGGAGTGCAGCCTTTTCCTCATCTTTCAAGTCTTTAGCAATAATGACGGGTAATTTATCATCACCCTCCAAAAATGCATATTCTAGATGAGGAGGCAAGTCCTTAAGCTCGACCTCGGGAAATTCTTCAGATTTTTCAATAGACTTAATTTCTGCTTTATGAAGTTGTTTTGGAGACGGAGAGGGTGAAGGATCGTCATTTAACAATCTTTCAAGAAGAAGAATATCCCCCTCCGGGTCAAGATAGTTTTCATCAATCTCATTTGAGATTGAGCTATCCTGAGCAAGAAAAGCCTCGACCTCTTCCAGAAGGAAGTCACTTCCCTCAAACGGAGTGAGAGAAGGGGAAGAGTCGGATATGATAGGCTCAGAAGAAAGAGTGGTACTGCCACTAAATGAGAAACCGGGGACTTCTTGAGAATACTCCTTTGACGCAACATCGATGATGTCAATTCGGTTTACCGTTTCAGCGTCATAGTTGGAGGAGTATCTTGAAGTCTGATCAAGATTGAATGTGATGGCTTCACCACCAACACGTAAAGTGATTTCTTCCTCGAAAACATCTATTAGAGCGCGACCCGTTCTTAAGAATCCTCTCCCGAGAATGAGAGGAACTCTTGGGTCAACATCGAAATCAACAATCACGAAATATGCCGGAAAATGGAACTTTCCTACTTTCACGAAGATATCCTCGGCAATGCCGAGAGGACGAGATATAGTACGGTCTGCAAGCTCGAGAGTCATGCAGGTAGGAGTGAGAGCAGGAAGAGAGAGTCTCTTCCAGACTGAGTGAGGCATAAGGTTAATGCTTGCACCAAGATCGGCCAAGGCAAAGCATTCAACCATTCCCAGGAAAATGCAAGGAATGAGAAATTTCCCGGGATCTCCAAGCTTTTCGGGAAGCTTTTTCAAGAGCACTGCTGAGCAACGCTCATTAAGTGGAGTTTTAGCCATCTCACAGAGTTTTTCTTTGTTGCTTATCAGATTTTTGATTGTTGAAGCAAATTTAGGCATTAGAAGAAGAGCATCCGCGAAGCTAATATCGAAGTGTAATTCTTGAAAAATTTGGTAAAATTTTTCCATGTGATGATTAGCTTTTTCGCGGATTTTTTGATCATTCAAACGTGAAGGATATGGAATTGAAGGCTTGGGATTGTTCTTTGGACTTTCATCAGGAATTTCTGGAGGATCAAATACAACTTTTGACTTACGAGTCAGGACCGGGACAACTTGAGGGTGGACGTTGTTGGTACATCCGTTATTAGTAGGAAGTACCGTGTCCGTGGTAATCTCAGGTTCACGTTCCGCTACCTTAGTAGGAGGAGAAGAAGTGGTAGAGGGAATCGTGGGTCCATTGTATGATACTCCACTTCGGGTCGTGATCGCTTTGACATCGCCCCTCGGGTCGATCGTGTTGCTCGGTAGTGTACCCGGGCCCGAGGGTCGATCATTTAAAGACTTCTGAAGCTCAGAGATCTTGCTGATCAATAACCGATTCGTTTCCTCTTGTGCTTTCATGAATTGTTTTAGCACATCATCGGAGGAAGACGAGGGTTGAACAACGTTTTGATTTTGGTTAGGAAAATTTTGAACACGGTTGTTTTGAAAATTCCCTTGGTTTTGGTTGTTGTTACCCTGAAAATTATTTCTCTAATTGAAATTACCCTGATTGTAATTCCCTTGACCTTGGTTTCTTTGAAAATTTCCTTGAAAACCTTGATTTTGATTGCCATTTTGAAAATTGTTTTGATTAAAATGACCTTGATTTTGGTTCGGGTTTTGGAAATTCGGGTTTTGACCTTGGTTAAAATCTCCTCGATTATGATTTTGATTTGAGTTACGGTTTTGATTTTGGTTAAAACTGGGAGGTCCAAGAAAATTGTTGGAACGATAGCTTAAGAGATTACGGTCCCCTTGCGGTTGGTGAGAATTACCCCCCCCCCCCCCATGTTGTAGGAACCTTGAGCGGCATAAACGTTCTCTTGAGGATAACCAGCAGTGGCTGGACACTCGGAATACATATGTGGGCCTCCGCAAGTTTCATAACTTTGGGTCACGGCTTTCACTTGTTGATTTTGCATAGTTTGGTTCATTCTCAACACAGCCATAGAGATATCATCCATCTTTTTGGTGAGAGCTATTATTTCAGGAGATGATGATGAAGGAATGATTGATTTACATGACTCATCCCTCTCTGCAGAGGAATCCCAAAAATTATGGTGGGCAGTCATGTTCTTAATTAGATCATAGAATTCTTCGGTACGCCTTTTCATGAAGGTCCCATCAGTAGCAGCATTGAGAATATCCTGGTGCCTCAATGTTAGACCATTATAGAAGGTATATATGATGGTAACTTGTAACATATTGTGGTTAGGGCACCGATCAATTGCTAGCTTATAACGTTCCCAAGCCTCAAATAGAGACTTATCGGGACGCTGCCGGAAGTTGCTGATATCATTTCGTAACTTGGTAACCATGGAAGGTGGAAAATATTTACCATTTCATCAAAGGTACGAATAGAATTCTTGGGGAGTCGGTCAAACCATGCAGTGGCATGATGGGTGAGAGAATAGGGGAAGAGATACAGCCGAAGGGCATCATCGGTGACACCGTGCTGTTTCATGCTTCGGGTGACGGTAAGGTATTTATCAAGATGCTTGTTAGCATCGTCACCCGGTAATCCGTGAAATTGACACGAATTTTGTACTTGTTGGATCATGTGGTGCTTGAGGCCAAAGTCCATAGCCTCAATAGTGAGTGGTGCAATAGGTCCGCCCCTCCCTTGCATGGTAGGCTGACACAACTCCTCCATCGTTCGGAGATCGGGAGCTGGCTCATCCTTGGGAGGGTCAGGGGGTGGTGGTGGCCCGTTGTCCATTTCTGTTTTAGGTTCTTCAATAACAGTACGTAGCTCGGGTACGTTTTTCTGATTTTTACGCTTTGTTTGTGAACGAGTGCGCATGCACTAAAAACAATTTTTCGAAACAAATTCGAGGCAAAACAACAGGGAACTTAAACCAATAATCACAAGTGAATGACTTCTTTGAAAAAGGTACACCACTCACAGGGATAAAATGGCAAGTTTTAATCTTTAGTTTGGGAACTTATTATGTCCACACCCCCAGTTGGTAGGTGTTCTGCATTGGTTTGCGGTGGTAAGATTTTATGTAATGAATATTAACAGAAAATTTGTTTTTGGGCTTTTGAGTGTGTGTGCAAAAAACTTTGGGAAATATTTTTGGACCTGATTTGTTAACCGAAATCGTTCCTTTAAGATTACTCGCAGGCTGGCGGGAGAGAAGAATGAATCTCTCTTCAGTTCACAATTTAATGTCAGAACTTACCTTATACCAACTGTATAGGTTGTAATCTTAAAGATAACGAAGTAATTTAACTTCACAGTTTGTTTTGTTGTTTTTGATTTTTTTTTTTGTGTTGTTAACACTTCAAGAAAAGTGTTAATTAACTTTTTGATATGATTGATATTTTTACAAAAACTTTTTACAAAAGTGGTGAAATTTGTACAGGGAGGGTTTTGAAAACCACTAAACTTAAAACGATTTTAAAACACGCAACAACCTCCCCGGCAGCGGCGCCAAATTTTGATTGGGGCTAAACCGTCAGATATTATTGACCAAGGTCAAATAAGTCAAAAACAGCTTAGGCCAATGCTCCGTGGATAGTATAGCGTTTCCCCGGGTCGTTATGTCCCAGCGAGATTGCAATGGTGCTTTTGAAAACGTTTTTAGGAATGAGTGGCACTGAGGACAGTAACCAAGATGATTGAGAAATGATTATGCTACTGATTATTTGGTATTTGGATAATTTGGAATGATATTAACAATAACAGATATACAAATATAATTACAGATACACAAATGGGAAATCAGATTACAGACAGAGAAAAGTGGGATTTAAACAATTTAAAACTACAGGGGGTGCAAGTGAAACTTTTTCAAACTTAAAATAAAATAAAAAGAAAATTTAAAATGAAAATGAAATTATTTACTTGATTATTTTAATATTTAAATACTAATTAATTAATTAAAACTATATAAAAAGTAATTTAAATCTAATTTAAATCAAACTAAAAATGACAAAGGCTAAAAACTTGCAAAATTATTTTCTAAACCTCTAAATGAACTTGAAGAAAGTATCAAAATTAAAAAGAAATGTTTTTGTCTTTTTGTGGGTTTTCTATTAATTAAATACTAATTATATTAATTAAACTATTTAAACTATTTTAAATTACTAAAAATAGTAAAATGACTTATAAAATTATAGAAAAATTTATAAAACTAATTAACTATCACAGGAATCCTAAAAAAATTATTAAAAGTTTATAAAAATTATATTTAGACTATTTTACTAATTATTTACTTATTAATTAATTTAAATCTAATTTAACTAAATTAATTGAGAAAATTAGAAAATGAACAGTAGAATTTAAGAAACTATTTTCTAAAAGTCTTAAATGATTTATAGAACCTAGAAAAAATATAAAAACCTACTGTTGTTAATTAAAAATTAAGAAAACTATTTAATTACTAATATTACCTAATTAATTAATTAATTAAAATATTTTTAATTCTAATAATTATTAAACTAAAAGAGAAAAATCTAAGAAAGTTAATGAAAAGACTTTAAGGTGACGGGAAATTAAGAAAAATATGAAAATCATGAAATGCTTATTAATAAGCTAAAAAGAAAAATTAAAAAGATAAAATCTATTAAATAGAAGCTATCACTAATTTTAAATTTGGTTTTTTTTTGGATTTTCTTTTTGACAGTTGAGAATAAGCTAAAAACAAGAAACTTTTACAAAGACACTTTTATTATAGCTTAAAAATAAGCTATGTGCACCCCCTTTATCCAAACAGTGTACAAATTAGCTTATTAGGACTTATGCCATGTTTGAAAAAGCTAGGAAATGACAAATTAAGCATACACAGATGATTACACACTTGAAATAAGCTAAATGGAACAATTAAGCACTCTGGAAAAGCTATTAAGGAGAAAATAAGCACTTAAGTGATTACAAGGCCAAAACAGGCCAAACCCAAGGATTTTGGACCTCTGTGGGGTCCACAGAAGCCAAGGTGGGTCCAAATTAAAACTTAAAACTTGAAAAGGGACTGGAGGGCTACAAAATAAGCCAATAAGATGAGCTTATAGCTTATTAATGAGCACTAGGTGGGCAATAGAAGTTGGGGTCTCACACAGAGTGACTCAGTGTACACTCAGGGGATGGTCAAACTAAATGGGGCAAGCATTCCTATCAAATAAGCTCAAGACCTCAAAATAAGCACTGATACTTGTTAATGGGCTTATTGGCTTTCCAAAAAGCCAGGGTGCAAGGTGTGGGGTCCACTAGGGTGATCACAAAACAACTTGGAAAATTTGTCAAAAACCTGTGCACAGGGCATATGCTTGCCCTGCAGGTCCAAATAAGCACTTGCCAAAGCTTATACAAAAATCTTAAAAATAAGCTGATTATGGGAACTTGAAGATTAGGTGACAAATTTCAACTTCTGAAAAGATCATGGTCTAAAACCAAACACAAAAATCACAAATATTCTCCCAAGTTTTGAATTTCTGAAACAGGTGAACTTTTGACTTTTTGAAATTACCAACTTAGATTGACTTTAATGAACTTTGATCTTGGTTTTATGATTGATACTGGTTAATTAAGCTAAGTTAAGACTAAAATAAGCTATACCACTCACAAGTGAATGGAAATGGGGCATAAGCCACACTAAATCCAACACAGAGGGTTAAATAGGCCTATTACTATATGATTTTGACTTTTTTCTGAATAAGACCTAGTTTTTGTGGTGTTTATGACTTACTAGAGCCTAATATGACATGTATTAAACAAAAACAACAATAGAAACAACTAGGAACACAGAGTAATGACTTAATCCAAACACTACTTAAGAACCTGTGATGATGCAATTTTCAAAGCAACACAAATATATAGGACTTGAAACAGATTAACACTACTCTAATAAGATCTAATACACATAAATAAACATAAATAAACAGGCAAATAACTAAGGATTGGTAAAACAAAAGATATGAGAAATTCTCTTACTTCATGCCATCCAAGCTTAACTTCTTATGAACCAAGGACCATAGAACACTCCTAATGGCTTTCCACAAAGCCTCTAACCCAGGGCCATCCACTATTCACCCTGCTCCAGCTTTAATCTTCATAAACCTGCAAGTTTGACTTTTATTGACTGTTTTTGTGTTTTTGAGTTTTTTATATCTAAGCGGTGTTTTAAGGGTTTCTAAAAGCTTATTTAAGCTTTCTGGGAGCTTATATGAGCCTAAGAGTCCATATATTCCAACAATAACAAAAACACAGATGATTAAGTGATTTGAAATAAAAGTAAAAATTGAACAACTGAGATATTGATGAGTGTGTAAATACTCATCATTTTTATCGTATCTGAACTGCCAAAACATCCAAAAACACTCAGAAATGCATCAAAATACAGAAATTATCCCAAAAGTGTGTTTTATATGTTTTAGATACAAAATATTTAAAAACAAATGAAAAACGAACAAAGTTTGCATATTTGGCAGTTTCAGTCCCTCAAGTTTCAAAAAATTGACAAAACTAGTCCCTGAAGGTTTAAAATGAAAGAAAAGTCAACCCAAGGTATTTAAAAGTTAAAAGTTATCAAATTTGATCCTTGGGTGAAAAGTTTGAGAAAATTACACATTTAGTCCCTGCAGTTTCTAAGTTGGCAAAAATGGTCCATGGGAATTTCAAAATATGGAAAATATCTTTTGTGGCCTTTGAACTATTGAAGTTTGTCAAAAATGATCCTTGGTTGTGAAAATTGGAGTATTTGCAGTTTAGCCCCTCAACTTTGGCAAATTGGCAATTTTGGTCCCTGGTGTTTCTAATTTGGAAAATTGTATTTATGATCCTTTGGTTTATCTAACTTGACAGGTTTGGACCTTTTGATGACTTTGGGATATTTACAAAATCAGCCCCCAATATTCAGTTAATACATAATTGGTCCTTGTGATTTATAAATTAACAAAACCAAACGGATCCTAAACTAAACCCAATACACCCTTAAATATACAAACCCAATCCTAAATCCATTACACCCTTAACCCTTTCCTTGGCCCAATCCATCAAAGCCCACCCCCACTCCCTGGTTACTAATAAACCATCCCCAGGTCAAACCTAGGTCAAACCCCAAACACCTTATCCCTACCCGTGATTCTCCCCAGCCAAAAACCACCCTAGCCTGCCTACACCCAACACCATCATCACATCTTCTCTGCCATACTCCACCCCTACCCCTAATTCAATACCTTTCCACCACAAAAATACAAACCCACCCCCCTGCCAAGAGCTATCTGCCAAATGCTTGCAATTACCATTTTCCCGCCAAAATCCAAATGGAGGGCCAGGATCCAATTGACTCATCCAAGGGCTAGAAGGATTGATGCGTAGGGATTGCACCAGGCTTTACCTCTCGAGGGATCTCAAGAAGCTTACAACCCCTACCAGGCAGTGTACCTGATCGATGTAGTATAGTATAATGACAAGTACCGGGGGATTGATCGTTCAGCTAGGAATAGTGTCGCTAGGATTAGAAAACCTAAATACTAGTTCTAGAGATGAGGGATGATTCTTTTTATGTTTTTATATTTTATAAAAAGCAAGTAAAATCTCAGGTTTGAAGGATTTTTGGGCGGAATTAGTTGCTAGTCAACTAACCCAATACTAAGATGCAATCAAAATAAAATACTAAAAATGAAAATAAACTAATTTAAACTAAGGTTGTGAGCAATAAGTGGAGAAATGTGTTTACTTAGATTTCACTACTCCCTAGATATCTTTTACACGTTAATTACTTGTTATAGTTGCGTGGATGACGGATTGTATCCCTTAATACCATTCATGGGGTGGCGTACTTACTTCCCCAATCCTATGAGTGCCTACTTCACTCCTATGTCGAGCCTGCAAGAAGCTCCTAACATGGGATCATTAGAATTTACTCATGCATTAAATACAACCAATAAAACCTAGTACACATCGGTTCATGTTTCCTAAGACGTTCAAGGATGTTACCAATTGGAGATCTGCCAGTTTTCTTAAGCCTAACATTGAAAACATTCATCCAATACAACCATAAACAAGTAATCAACATATAATCAACATCTAGGTTTCATTAGATCTAAGCAAACACAAGATAAATCTAGCCTAGCATGGTGGAACCAAGACAAGCACAAGATATAGACAACCAACACATAGACATATTGATTGAATTAAAGGAACACTTATCTCAATAGCATATGTAAGGGTTCAAGGGCTGAAAACCCTTGAAAAACCTGTAAAATTCGTATATGGTTCGGCCTTAGGGTTTCTGCAAACTTGTTCCTCTCTAATGAATGAAAATTAGAAAACTATATATAGATATTAGAGGCTGACGGCGTCAAGAACAAATGGGTGACGCCGTCATCTCGCCGCCAAAATAATCCTCGGACTGCCTTGATCTACATTTGACGCCGTCATGTAGTCCATTTTTGTAGGCCGTCACACATTTAACTCTTGGCGCTCTACTTTGTGACGCCTTCATTTCTGTACTGGGTCGTCATGATCTTTACTCTTAACGACGTCAGGAAAGTCTTCTTGACGCCGTCACACACTGTTCCCAGCATGGAAAATTAAGTCTTTGGCGTTTTCTTCACTTTTATGCTTCAAAAACGTCCGAATTGCTTCCTTTTCCAGATTTCACTCCCAAAGTACCTAAAATCACAAAAGGAACGATTTATGGCAATATTTGATCAAATAAATTCAATTCCGGGCTTAAATGACCTCCTAAAAACGGATCATTTTTCGCCTCATCATATACCCTTACACTTGAGATTTGCTTGTCCTCAAGCAAATGCGCTTTTATTCTAATCAAAATACAAGTTAGGGGTCATTTAACACTAATATTAAAGTAATTACAACAAATAATCGTTCCACCAAAGACCAAAGACAAGCACGGAGGCCATACACAAGCACCTCACAAATAGTGTTTAGATACTCACATCTCTCGGGTGTAATAAAGTATAAATTACAATATGGAAATGGAAGATATCTCTCACAACCTGTCATAGCAAAATAGATTACCATAGGCTTGGGAAAGGATCAAACCTCCACCACATGGCGTAAGCACCTAAGATAAACTATCAAAGAGGTCTTTTAAAGGGTTGTAACGTTAGGTGTAGGGATATGAAATACACGGTTTTGTTGGATATAGGCAGTCTTTACTGGTGGCGAGTTAACAATCTTAGTTAATTACATGTACAATATGGCATTGCTAAGCCAAGACTAGACTCGACTTAAGCTAATAAATGAAAAATAACAAAAACATAAAATGAACATAGAATAAAAAGGGATGGTAGTCCGTATGTTTTTTTTTTTTTTTTTTTTTTTTTTATTTTCGATTTTATTTATTTATTTATTTATTTATTTTTTGTGCATACACTCTTACCCTACCATCCAAAATATTACATCATAGGGAATGAACATTCCCCTTACACTTGAATTTTTACATACTTTACAACAAACTAATCTAATGACTCGAATTAAGATAATCAAAACACTTGGAGTACTTTTAAGATTAACGCACATATGGGGGTAATAATATGATGTTCTTCCCCATTACTCCATAAATAAGTACTTTACCCATGAGTCCCAATCGTCCCAAAATAATATGTACAAGGATATAACTCGACTTAGCAACCATGTAATCAATTAGATAGTTAACTTAGGGTTTAACAAATAACAATAATGCACTGAAAATGAGCGCATACACGGAAGGCTAAGGCGATTTGGGTGTACATTTAAGTGGGGTGTAACAAATTCTTCCTTTAAGTAAAATGCTTAAAGTTAGAAACGAAAAGATAGGCTCGGAGGGGTGTACTAGGGGTTTCGTGTACTAAAAATGAGTACAACGCTAAGGGTGTAGGAAAAATTAATTGACTTAACTAGCCAAGTAATATGACTTAAATGGTCAAGTAATTATAATACGGGTTTAACACAAGGGTGATCCTAATGCCTCTTATCATGTAGTAAATCCTACTACACGAATGTAGTCTCACTAGCGGTCTCGGGATGCATCACTAACGCAAGTTCTAGAATCTAAATGCTACCGGTACACTCATAAGAACTAATAGTAAATGCTTTTCCTATCAAATCTAAAGGCGAACCTCACATATTTGGGTGGAAATTTTTTCTGAATGGTACAATTTTGTGCTAGTCATACAATCTCCTATCCATGAGACGCTTGCTATGGCTAAAGTTTCACTCCTAAATGTTGTAAAAAATTTTAAATTTGGCGCTAAAATTGCACTAACAAGTATTTCTCATAGTTTTATTACACATCTACTATCAAACAAACAAACTCAAGCGAAAGTGTATCTGTAAGGTATCATCATTTTACCCTCCCCTTACACTTAAGATGAACATTGTCCCCAATGTTCAAGTAAAGAATGTAAAAGTGAAAAAGTAAAAAGAATGAAATCAAATACTCCCCTGATTCGCTCGGTATGGATAATAAGGTGGCCAGGTTAAATCTTCCTCCAAGAAAATGAACAATCAAAGCTTCCCTTCCAGAAAAATAATCATCTTCTTGTCATACATAACCTGTAAATCCTGAGAAAATAGACAAGGCAACCTCGCATAAAATCGGCGGCAATCTACATAAGTTACTAAATCCTAGAAAACAAAGTAAGATATAATGCTTGTGGAATGAAGTTTGCAGATTTCCTGGAGATTATAAAACTTATAATTCAGCAAAAACTTTAAAACTCCGTTAGAAAAACAAAACCGGTAAAATTTCCAGATTTTTACCCATGACGCCGTCAAGAGCAAGCTCATGACGCCGTCAGAAGTGACATGCAGAAATTCTTATGTTAAGTTTCCGGAAAATTTATGGAAAAACTTGGTCCTACTTCCTGGAAAATCCTGCAAAACTTCATTATGACTCGATACAAGCATTTGACTCTAACAAATACGAATATACATGTTCACTTAATATTGTGGAGAATCATGATCGGTTTGTTTCTTAAAAACATATTTGGGGTTTCCCCTTACACTTATCTTTTGCAAAAATACCTTTTGGTGAAGTTAAGACTAGGCCAAAATAACAAAGTAAAGTATTTCCACTTTTTAGTTTAGAAACATGATCTACCAACAATAAAAATAAAGCATGCATACGGAAGCAAATAACAAACAAACAAAATAAAAATCACACAAAACATGGGTTGCCTCCCAAGAAGCACTTTTCTTTATTTACGAGTCTTGTAGCTAGACTCAAGGTCATGGGTTACTACGTGACCTCATCGTTGGTTTCACTCTCTAGGTCGTCTTCTAAACCAGTTTTGTATTCCGGACCTAAGTGCAAGCATTCTTTGTAGAAACCAAGCATCCTATTCTTCACATACTCTACTCCTCTACGTCTATCCTCATCATTCCTATAATAAGCTGCTTGCTTGTGTTCCTTTTCTATATTAGAGAGAAGGCAGTATTGCTCAATTTTGTAGGGCATTTGGTAGGCAATCTCATCATTCTCTTCCTTGAATCTAACTATCCCTAAAGTCGGATCATAACTCATCCTAGTGGCCTCAACGAATGGTTTTTCGAATATTACTTGGCATAGGCAATCATCTATCACCGGACGAGTGTCTTCTACTATCATAAAATCGATCTCATAGGTGAAATTACCTATAATCACATGCAATCCCTTCACTCTTCCTACAAAGTTACTTATCAAATACTTATTGGGCATCATCCTGAAATCAAGTTGTTTCTTCATCACCCAATTGTAATAAGTCCTAGTCATGATGTTTACGGGAGATCTAGGATCGATATAAGCTTTCCATATATTCATATGCCCGATGTTGCATGGTATGTTGATGTTAGAGGGGTCTCCCATTTTGATAAGGGGTGTGCCAAGGATATATGGTCTCTCGGGACTATCGAATAAATCCTTATGGTATTCCCGTTCTTCCTTGGTGGGCAACTTATCAAAGTACTTTTCTGTAGTCTCTACCTCCTCTATTTCCTCTCCCTTTTTATCCTCAACTTCCCTACTTTCATTCCTAGTCTCGGTTTCTACTCCAACTTCATCCTTGTCACTTTCTTCTATTTCCTTATCTATTGGCTTAATGGTGACAACATTGACAAAGTGGAAATGTTTGGATGATGAGGGGTCCTTAATTTGGATTTCGTTATTGGTGTCCCTAGTATCCTTCCTAGGTGCGGTTAACGCTTGGTTGTTGAGGGCTTTCAACAAGTTGTCTATCTTGTTGGTCATCTCCGTTTTTTGTTGGTTGAATTCGGTTTCAAACCTAGCTATGCGAGCTTCTTGAGATGCCATGAACTTAGACATCAATCCTTCAAGATTGTTGGTACTACCATAGTTGTTAGAAGGATTGTTGTTGAAAGTACGGTTGGAGGGTGGACCGTTTGGTTGATAACGATTAGGCGGATTGGAAGAATTGGCTTGATTTTGTTTCCACCTAAGGTTTGGGTGATTTTTCCATGAGGGGTTGTATGAATCACCGTATGTGTTTGGCTCGGGCTTGAAAGTGTACCACTTATCTCCCGCTTCGTCGGTACGCGAGGATGCATAGTCCGCAAAAGCTGTTCCGGGGAGTTCCACACAATCACGAGTGTCATGGGGACCACTACATAATTCGCATGAAGAAGTGATTTTGTTCACTTGGCTTGAAGGCTTAGGAGCTTCGTAAGATTTCATGAGAAACTTGACTTGGTCCTCAAGTTCCATGATCCTACGGTCGGGAGTGCTAGAGTTGTTCGAAGGCAAAGATATTGCCTTGACTGTTTTGTTCAAATCACGGGGATCATTCCAACTTTCGTTGTCATAGAGAGCAAGATCTTCTATGAGTTCCCATGATTGTTCCGCACTTAGATCACGTAGCTTACCACCAGCCGATTAGTCAATGGCTCGCCTTGTGGAGAGATCGATATGGTCATAGAAGATTTGGACTTGGAGCCAAAGATCTATGCCATGATGAGGGACTTTTTGGAGTAAGTCCTTGAAACGAGTCCATGCTTCATAAAGAGATTCATTTTGACATTGTTGGAACATCAAGATGTCATTTCTAAGCTTAGTAATTCTCCCCGGTGGGAAAAATTGAGCAAGGAAACGAGTGGTGAGATCATCCCATGTGGTGATGGATCCCGCGGGTAAACGCTCAAGCCATTGACTAGCTTGATCCCATAGAGAGAATTGGAATAGGCGTAATCGGGTTGTCTCTCTAGTTTCAACATCTAGGTCTATGGAGTCTACGATTTTTAGGAAGTCCTTAAGATGTTGATTTGGATATTCGGAACAAAGTTCATGGAATGCACATCCGCTTTGTACCAACCGGATGGTGTCGGATCGCAAGGGGGTCACATTGGCTCCGGTGAGCTCAATGGTGTTTCGGTAGCCTTGGTGGCTAGGTCGGGAATACTCTCCTAAGGTTCGGGGCCTAAGAGGTTCAAGTGGTGGGTTTTGTTGTGGTGGGATGACGGGTTCAAAGATGTTCCCAACGTCCATGATGTTGGGTGGTGAAGAGTTACGAACAAAAACACAAAGAAATAAGATAGACTAAAGAGAACCTAAAAATAAAAAATAACATCTTACTAGAACGGAATCTAGCAAGTAGACCTAATAAACAGAGATTCTAACCTAGACAATAACTATTCCCCGGGCTGCGGCGCCAAAAACTTGATGCGTAGGGATTGCACCAGGCTTTACCTCTCGAGGGATCTCGAGAAGCTTACAACCCCCACCAGGCAGTGTACCTGATCGATGTAGTATAGTATAATGACAAGTACCGGGGGATTGATCGTTCAGCTAGGAATAGTGTCGCTAGGATTAGAAAACCTAAATACTAGTTCTAGAGATGAGGGATGATTCTTTTTATGTTTTTATATTTTATAAAAAGCAAGTAAAATCTCGGGTTTGAAGGATTTTTGGGCGGAATTAGTTGCTAGTCAACTAACCCAATACTAAGATGCAATCAAAATAAAATACTAAAAATGAAAATAAACTTATTTAAACTAAGGTTGTGAGCAATAAGTGGAGAAATGTATTTACTTAGATTTCACTACTCCCTAGATATCTTTTACACGTTAATTACTTGTTATAGCTGCGTGGATGATGGATTGTATACCTTAATACCATTCATGGGGTGGCATACTTACTTCCCCAATCCTATGAGTGCCTACTTCACTCCTATGTCGAGCCTGCAAGAAGCTCCTAACATGGGATCATTAGAATTTACTCATGCATTAAATACAACCAATAAAACCTAGTACACATCGGTTCATGTTTCTTAAGACGTTCAAGCATGTTACCAATTGGAGATCTGCCAATTTTCTTAAGCCTAACATTGAAATCATTCATCCAATACAACCATAAACAAGTAATCAACACATAATCAACATCTAGGTTTCATTAGATCTAAGCAAACACAAGATAAATCTAGCCTAGCATGGTGGAATCAAGACAAGCACAAGATATAGACAACCGACACATAGACATATTAATTGAATTAAAGGAACACTTATCTCAATAGCACATGTAAGGGTTCAAGGGCTGAAAACCCTTGAAAAACCTGTAAAATTCGTATATGGTTCGGTCTTAGGGTTTCTCCAAACTTGTTCCTCTCTAATGAATGAAAATTAGAAAACTATATATAGATATTAGAGGCTGACGGCGTCAAGAACAAATGGGTGACGCCATCATCTCGCCGCCAAAATAATCCTCGGACTGCCTTGATCTACATTTGACGCCGTCATGTAGTCCACTTTTGCAGGCCGTCACACATTTAACTCTTGACGCTCTACTTTGTGACACCTTCATTTCTGTACTGGGTCGTCATGATCTTTACTCTTGACGCCGTCAAGAAAGTCTTCTTGACGCCGTCACACACTGTTCCCAGCATGGAAAATTAAGTCTTTGGCGTTTTCTTCACTTTTATGCTTCAAAAACGTCCGAATTGCTTCCTTTTCCAGATTTCACTCCCAAAGTACCTAAAATCACAAAAGGAACGATTTAGGGCAATATTTGATCAAATAAATTCAATTCCGGGCTTAAATGACCCCCTAAAAACGGATCATTTTTCGCCTCATCAATGATTGATGGAAAAGCTCAACATTTGCACAGGGAGTCTTTTTCATGGATATAAATACATCACTGTGTGCAAAGAAGGGAGCAGTTTTTAGTTAATTAGTAATTAGTAGTAGATTAGAAATTAATAGTAGTTTAATTTAAGTTAAATATGTAATTCAATCTCTCAAGCTCAGTTAATTCTAGTTTATTCTACTCAAACTCTCAGTTTGTTATCTAGAATCCAGATTTAATGAAAATCTCAAGTTTCATGTTCAAATATAATTTGTGTTCAAAGTTCTATCTAGAATCCAGCATTGGCTTATTCAGAGCTTGTTTGGAAGAACTCTTGGTATTTATTGAATTCAGTGATGAGCTTCTTGTTATGCTTCTTTCATTTTATTGAAATCTCAGCCTTGGGCCTATTGTGAGTCTCAATCTAATTTTCAGTTATTTTCTGCACTTGCTTAATTTTTTGTGTATGTTAGTGTTTATCTGTGATCTTAATGCTTGTCTATTGTTTCCTTTGTTCAGTCTAGTCACATTTTAGCTTGTTCTAGTAGATTGCATCATTATATAGAGTTTTGCATCCAGTTTGATTACCACTGTACATTGTTACATATAGCATATGGAAATTGAGTAGTAATTTTCTTGTTAGATAAGTGTTCTTTTGTCCTGATAAGCTTGTTTGATCTGAGTCATAACTTCACTAGTGGATTAGCAGTATGAATCTCATTGATACTTCATAAAAGTTCATAACAGTGCTTATAGGGGTGTTTGGAATTAGTGGTTTAACTGAGTTGTTGTAGTTGTTAGTGGTTAAAGATTGCTTAGATTGTATGCCTAGGGTAACATTAGCTCAGTCATTCCATAACATTAGTAGTCTTAAGCCAAAAGGTCAAATTCACCTTATACGTCCCTAACTGTTGGACTGTTGAAGTTTTAGGAAGGCATAATCCCTAATTCAGTTTATAACTTGCTAAGTTAGCTTAGAATAGTTGTATTGGAGCTTGTTATTACTTATTTAGTTAATTAGGATCATTAGAATTTTAATTAAGTCAAAATCTTAAAAATCTTGAAAAGTCAACAATTTCATGACTGAGAAAATGGACAGATTTCAATTGAGCATGTAGGGCTGAATATTGGTTGGAATTAAATAAAATTTCATGTTTTGAAAACTTGGGTAGCTTGTTTATCAAAATCAAAAAGAGATTTGCAGTTTGGAATACCTTTGATCATTTGAATTTGCTTCTAAAGTGGGCTGCTGACCCACTGTTTACCCTGAACCCAGGTTTGGGTCAGTTTTCATTTGACCCTAACTTGGTCCAATCTGGGTTATTTTTTGTGATTCTTGGTGATTTGTAAATCCCCCTAGGATGTTTTTAGGACCTTGCTTTTTGTTATCCTTTTACTGCTTAATTAGATAGCATATTTGTGCCTTGAAGTTGGCCCTTAGGCAACTGCTGCTGCTGTTTGTCTGTTCATACGCTAAGCTTGATTGATTTCTGGTTTAAGCTTCATACTTGTTGATTATTGACTAAATTAGTTGCTTGTGAGATTGTGTGAGCTTGTGTAGGAGTTTGTTCTTGGTAGTACTCAATTTGGTTAAAGCCTAAGGTTGCTAAAAAAGCTTATTTTGGCTTAAAACCTCAAACATCACCACTGTTGGTGATTTAAGCTTTGCATAAGCTTGTTAAAAGCTTATCAGCTCCAACTCCTTTTCAAAAGTTAGTTGTTGTTGTTGTTTAAGCAGTTGGCAAAAAGAAAAATCCAAAATATAAATGTTTGTAAAAAAATGGATCTCATGGGATTCGAACCTGGGCCATTCCTCTCACACCACACAGACACAACCATACATGCACAACCAACTGCCCTAGGGTCTTTTTCAGTTTATAGTTTACACGTTTTATTTATATAGTAGAAGTAGTGTAATAAGCTTATTTGGTTTATTTGTTAAATTTACTGCTTAATAATAAGCTCTTGGCACTTTTTATATTTTTCTTAGTTTCCTATTAACCTAAAGTAATTTTAGAAAAAAATTCAGAATTTTCCAAAATAGTTTAGTATTTTTTATAATTATATTTAATTTATTTAGTAATTAATTAATAATAAATAATATAAAAGTCAAAAAAATAATTTTCTTTTTTTCTAAAATTTTCTTTTATCGTTAGGATCGTAAAAATATAATTTTCATGTCCGTAGGGTTAGCGTAGCTCAAATTTCACTTTTTATTTCGCGCACTCGCGTTTTATTAAAATAACTTTTACGTTCTTTTAAAATTTAGGTTATGTTAGTAAAAGTAGTTTATAAAATAAAGAAACACCAAAAATATAAAAAAGTGATAGCTTCTATTTAAGCCATTTTGGCTTATTTTTCTGCTTATTTATAAGCAAACTCTAATTTTAAATTTAGATTACGTTTTAGGTTAACTAGGTATCACGTTATTGTTAATATAGATTGTTTAAATCGTTCTCATTCGTATTTCCTTAGCGTTATCATTCAAAACCTTTATTACCCCTTTCCTGTCCAAATTCACCCGATCACAAACCCGTTTTGATTACCATCACACCTCGTCGGGACATAACGACCCGGGGAAGCCACTATACTTCCACGGAGATTGATTCCAGGCAGTCTGACCTAGTTGACCATCACCTGGTCAATTTAGTTGACCGTTTGGAGTCAATCAAATTTTGGCGCCGTTGCCGGGGAGGTTGTGTGCGATATTTTAAACGGTTTTGCGTATTGGTGAACCTGGATATACATCCATTGTATATTTACCACCCTTGTTCATATTATCTTCTTATTTTCATATAAAAACAAAACTGTTCCCGAAAACATTTTAAATCAGTTTTCAACGAACACAAAAAAAAAACCCAAAAAGATTTTCTTTCTTATTTGTACAAAATGTTTTCCAAAAACTCCAAAAATATTCACCTTTACCCTCTCACATCTTTGATTCTTCATTTCTTACCCTCTATAAACCTTTGATTCTTGCCTATGTCGTATCCACACCATTGTGGTTGTCAATGGTGTGGTGGTCCTCATAATGGTGGGAATTGTCCCAGCTGTAGTATGGTAGAATCAGGAGATGGGTCTGTCTATAACCAAGCTCCCTATCCTTACCATGACACATCTGATACATTCTACCAGCCACCACATCATGAGATACTGACATATCTGTGTGAGTTTTGTGGAGGTCCTCACCAAGGATTTGAGTGTCAAGCCGGAAACACGTTTTTCTATGAACAGTTTTCGGGAGGCAATCAGAACTTTGGTTATGACCAATACCCATATGATTCACCAAATCTGCAACAACAAACATTTTGTTGTGATTACTGTGGAGGTCCACACTTCAGCTCAGATTGTCAAACGGGGAATCCATACCCTTGTGACAATTTTGACACACCTTATTATGACCAACTTCCACAGTACAATATGATTCAAGCAACTCCTCAATACCCGCAAGACCTTTGTCTAGAGGTTCTTGAGAAATTTAAAGAACTTATGGAGGAGTTGGCTAATATTTCGCTTCGCCATGCTCAAAGTTCTTCTTGTGCGTATTGTGGGGGTCCTCATGATGATTTTCAATGTCAACCGTATTATAAACCTAAACATTGTTCTAGTTCTGATACATCCGGTTTTGACACATCCACACCCCTACAATTTCCACTCATTCAATATTCCCGTGGGAAGTCAATGGAAGAATTACTTGCAGAAGAACGAGAGGCTAGAAACAAAAAGAGTATGGAGGAATTACTTGTCGAAGAACAAGCAGCTATAACACGTGCCAAATTTCGTAAAGCTGCTCTTCTAGACTGTGATGATGATAGTGATAATGAAGACACCCTTGATATCCTTCAATTTTATAAGGGTTCGTCAGATTCATCATTTGTGATTCCTCCCATTGAAAATTAGGGAGAAAATAATGAAACGGGGAAATTACTAGCAGAAGATCAAATGGAACTCATACAATCCATGAATGCTAGCTCCTCTCCACTCCCTCAGTCTATTGATATCACACCCGAAGTTCACACTCACTCTCTAAACATGGGGGATGAGCATCTTAGCACTCTTCCTGATAAGGAATCGGACGAATTAATAAAGTCTAGTGTTGAGAACCTTGTCCCAATCCCAAGAGAGTCACAGGGAACTTTTGATCATATGTGTGATTTACTTTCCCCTCTTGAGTGTTCAAACGATCATTTTGAGACTTTCTCAGATTTTAATGATGATTGTACATCTCATGGAGACATTGAGTATATTGAGGTATCACTCCCACAGTTTGATGCTGATCCTCTTCTTGAGGAGTTCGCCGATGAACTTACTCACATCAATCCACTTTCATTGGAAAGTGATGATGGTCTCCTTGATTTCGAAGCCGATTTGAGAGAAATTGAAAGTCTCCTATATCATGATCCACCACTCAGTTCTTATCCTAACAGTCCAATAGAGAATATTGATCACCTTGTTCCCGAAACATTTAATACGACTTTCACCAACCCTCTATTTGAATTCGAATCTGAATTCACTATGATTTCTAACAATCCAATCTTTGATGAGGAGAGTGACGAGTCCATAATGGAACAAGAGTTCACAGATTCACATCATGTGAAAGATTCTCTTCATGAGGAGTTCTCCGGTGAACTCACTCATCATATCATGACTCCTCCGGAGTTTGATAGCCCGGGGGGAGATGCACTCAATCATGAGAATTTGCAAATTCCCACCCACCCTCCCAGGATGTTTACAAGCTTAACCCTTGAAATCCAAATTCAGGCTAATGAGCCAGCTCTCGAGGAAGAAGATCTTATCATGATTTTCATCATGGTTTTCTTACTTTTCTTCACCTACAGGGTGACTTCTCTTGTTCTTCACTCCTTCGGGAATGAGGATACCATCTTTGATCCCGGCATTTTCATTTACCATTATCTTGAGCTTGGGTCTGTATATCTCATCGGTGTGAAATTTTCACATGCTTCAAATGTTTGTCCAAACATCTTGAATGAAAGTCCGATGGAGATTGTTTCTTCCACATCATGCTTCCCCAAGGACAAATGAATTCGGGGTCGAGTCAAGCTAGCGACTCGGTAAACAAAAATAGTAGCAGGTACTTAGGGTTTACACCCTAAGTGTGGGGGAGTTACCCCACTGTGGTTACAAATAAAGTGAAAAACAAAATGGTGTTTTCCACATTTAGCTTGTAATGTTGCCCTTTTCCGTTCAAAGAGTCGGCATAATAGCCGGGACTTTGAATATTGAGGACAATATTCATTCTAAGTGTGTGGGGGGGGGGGGGGGGGGGGTATTTCGCTATTCTAGCGAATTTTATCACATTTTACCTTATAGTACCCCCGTTTTTGGCAAAAATTTTAAATTTTTTTCACTAAAGTTTCAAAATTTTTTGTGGTTATCAGTCCGCCGTGTCTAAATGACAAAAGGATTGGCTAATCCAGGAGCAAACGGCTCTTGGTAAAGATACCTCAAATCCGTTGATGGTTTGCAATTTGCCCAAAATTTTATGGTAAATCAACTCGCCATATCTAAAAAAGTGAATGAGTTGGCTAGCCCGCAAGATTATGGCTTGTGGTAAAGGCAGTGGAAAAACCATAATTCGTAATCAGCTCACCAAGATGTTGACTATTCCATCAAGAGTTGGCTAGTCCAGAAGCAAGCGGCTCTTGGTATAGACTAATCAAATCCGTTGACAACTGGTGGTTTGCTCAAAATCACATGGTTATCAAATAGACCATAGTTCTTACTTGAACTGATACATTTGGCTACTCCAGAAGTAATGGATTTTGGTAAAGAGTTTCAAATCCATTAAGTTTTCTCAAAATATTGCTAGGGACTAGCAATGTTTTAGTATGGGGGATTGATGAGTGTGTAAATACTCATCATTTTTATCGTATCTGAACTGCCAAAACATCCAAAAACACTCAGAAATGTATCAAAATGCAGAAATTATCCCAAAAGTGTGTTTTATATGTTTTAGATACAAAATATTTAAAAACAAATGAAAAACGAACAAAGTTTGCATATTTGGCAGTTTCAGTCCCTCAACTTTCAAAAAATTTACAAAACTAGTCCCTGAAGGTTTAAAATGAAAGAAAAGTCAACCCAAGGTATTTAAAAGTCAAAAGTTATCAAATTTGATCCTTGGGTGAAAAGTTTGAGAAAATTACACATTTAGTACCTATAGTTTCTAAGTTGGCAAAAATGGTCCCTGGGAATTTCAAAATATGGAAAATATCTTTTGTGGCCTTTGAACTATTGAAGTTTGTCAAAAATGATCCTTGGTTGTGAAAATTGGAGTATTTGTAGTTTAGCCCCTCAACTTTGGCAAATTGGCAATTTTGGTCCCTAGTGTTTCTAATTCGGAAAATTGTATTTGTGATCCTTTGGTTTATCTAACTTGACAGGTTTGGACCTTTTGATGACTTTGGGATGTTTACAAAATCAGCCCCCAATATTCAGTTATAACATAATTGGTCCTTGTGATTTATAAATTAACAAAACCAAACGGATCCTAAACTAAACCCAATACACCCTTAAATATGCAAACCCAATCCTAAATCCACTACACCCTTAACCCTTTCCTTGGCCCAATCCATCAAAGCCCACCCCCACTCCCTGGTTACTAATAAACCATCCCTAGGTCAAACCTAGGTCAAACCCCAAACACCTTATCCCTCCCCGTGATTCTCCCCTTCCAAAAACCACCATAGCCTGCCTACGCCCAACACCATCATCACATCTTCTCTGCCATACTCCACCCCTACCCCTAATTCAATACCTTTCCACCACAAAAATACAAACCCAGCCCCCCCCCCCCCCCTGCCAAGAGCTATCTGCCAAATGCTTGCAATTACCATTTTCTCGCCAAAATCCAAATGGAGGGCCAGGATCCAATTGACTCATCCAAGGGCTAGAAGGATTGATGGAAAATATGTAATTCAATCTCTCAAGCTCAGTTATTTCTAGTTTATTGTACTCAAACTCTCAGTTTATTATCTAGAATCCAGATTTAATGAAAATCTCAAGTTTCATGTTCAAATATAATTTGTGTTCAAAGTTCTATTTCAAAGCAGTTTAGGTAGTTTGGAATGCTCAGATAAGCTTCCTTATAGCTTATTGAGAGCCTTTTTAGCCATTTGGCTCCACAGCAAAATTGCTCATCTCAATTATCCAATAAAAAATGTCTATAAAAAGTCCATTTATGGTGAAATAAGCATTGGCTTATTCAGAGCTTGTTTAGAAGAACTCTTGGTATTTATTGAATTCACTGATGAGCTTCTTGTTATGCTTCTTTCATTTTATTGAAATCTCAGTCTTGGGCCTATTGTGAGTCTCAATCTAATTTTCAGTTATTTTCTGCACTTGCTTAATTTTTTGTGTATGTTAGTGTTTATATGTGATCTTAATGCTTGTCTATTGTTTCCTTTGTTCAGTCTAGTCACATTTTAGCTTGTTCTAGTAGATTGCATCATTATATAGAGGTTTGCATCCAGTTTGATTACCACTGTACATTGTTACATATAGCATATGGAAATTGAGTAGTAATGTTCTTGTTAGATAAGTGTTCTTTAGTCCTGATAAGCTTGTTTGATCTGAGTCATAATTTCACTAGTGGATTAGCAGTATGAATCTCATTGATACTTCATAAAAGTTCATAACAGTGCTTATAGGGGTGTTTGGAATTAGTGGTTTAACTGAGTTATTGTAGTTGTTAGTGGTTAAAGATTGCTTAGATTGTATGCCTAGGGTAACATTAGCTCAGTCATTCCATAACATTAGTAGTCTTAAGTCAAAAGGTCAAATTCACCTTATACGTCCCTAACTGTTGGACTGTTGAAGTTTTAGGAAGGCATAATCCCTAATTCAGTTTATAAATTGCTAAGTTAGCTTAGAATAGTTGTATTGGAGCTTGTTATTACTTATTTAGTTAATTAGGATCATTAGAATTTTAATTAAGTCAAAATCTTGAAAAGTCAACAATTTCATGACTGAGAAAATGGACAGATTTCAATTGAGCATGTAGGGCTGAATATTGGTTGGAATTAAATAAAATTTCATGTTTTGAAAACTTGGATAGCTTGTTTATCAAAATCAAAAAGAGATTTGCAGTTTGGAATACCTTTGATCATTTGAATTTGCTTCTAAAGTGGGCTGCTGACCCACTGTTTACCCTGCACCCAGGTTTGGGTCAGTTTTCATTTGACCCTAACTTGGTCCAATCTGGGTCATTTTTTGTGATTCTTGGTGATTTGTAAATCCCCCTAGGATGTTTTTAGGACCTTGCTTTTTGTTATCCCTTTGCTGCTTAATTAGATAGCTTATTTGTGCCTTGAAGTTGCCCCTTAGGCAACTGCTGTTGCTGTTTGTCTGTTCATATGCTAAGCTTGATTGATTTCTGGTTTAAGCTTCATACTTGTTGATTATTGACTAAATTAGTTGCTTGTGAGATTGTGTGAGCTTGTGTAGGAGTTTGTTCTTGGTAGTACTCAATTTGGTTAAAGCCTAAGGTTGCTAAAAAAGCTTATTTTGGCTTAAAACCTTAAACATCACCACTGTTGGTGATTTAAGCTTTGCATAAGCTTGTTAAAAGCTTATCAGCTCCAACTCCTTTTCAAAAGTTAGTTGTTGTTATTGTTTAAGCAGTTGGCAAAAAGAAAAATCAAAAAAATAAATGTTTGTAAAAAAATGGATCTCATGGGATTCGAACCTGGGCCATTCCTCTCACACCACACAGACACAACCACACATGCACAACCAACTGCCCTAGGGTCTTTTTCTGTTTATAGTTTACACGTTTTATTTATATAGTAGAAGTAGTGTAATAAGCTTATTTGGCTTATTTGTTAAATTTACTGCTTAATAATAAGCTCTTGGCACTTTTTATATTTTTCTTAGTTTCCTATTAACCTAAAGTAATTTTAGAAAAAAATTCAGAATTTTCCAAAATAGTTTAGTATTTTTTATAATTATATTTAGTTTATTTAGTAATTAATTAATAATAAATAATATAAAAGTCAAAAAAATAATTTTCTTTTTTTCTATAATTTTCTTTTATCGTTAGGATCGTAAAAATATAATTTTCATGTCCATAGGGTTAGCGTAGCTCAAATTTCACTTTTTATTTCGCGCACGCGCGTTTTATTAAAATAACTTTTACGTTTTTTTAAAATTTAGGTTACGTTAGTAAAAGTAGTTTATAAAATAAAGAAATACCAAAAATATAAAAAAGGTGATAGCTTCTATTTAAGCCCCTTTGGCTTATTTTTCTGCTTATTTATAAGCAAACTCTAATTTTAAATTTAGATTACATTTTAGGTTAACTAGGTTTCACGTTATTGTTAATATAGATTGTTTAAATCGTTCTCATTCGTATTTCCTTAGCGTTATCATTCAAAACCTTTATTACCCCTTTCCTGTCCAAATTCACCCGATCACAAACCCGTTTTGATTACCATCACACCTCGTCGGGACATAACGACCCGGGGAAGCCACTATACTTCCACGGAGATTGATTCTAGGTAGTCTGAGCTAGTTAACCATCACCTGGTCAATTTAGTTGACCGTTTGGAGTCAATCAGATATCAAACCAAACTTAATTTTTATTATAGGAAAAGCTTAAGAGTACACTGGAAATAGGAAATACATTAATTAAAAGCTAAATTAAACACTAAAAACTTGGAATTGACTTATACGACATGAAATTTACTAAATTATGCTAACATCATTTCTCTTGATCTTCTCTTCTATTTATAGCAGAGGATTAGGGTTCTTGGAAGCTTTCTGATCACATCTCATCTAATCTTGACCATTGAATTACTCTAAATCAATCCTGACCCTCCACGTAATTTTTGGCGGGAAAATTGGGGGTGAGTGAATTACTTAAATAATGCAACAAGGGGGGGGGGGGGGTTGTGGCATTTATTATGTATGTCCTGTTAGGTGTATATGGTGGATTGGGCGGTGGATTAGACAGGGATGGTGGGGTGGTGGTGATAAGATGGTGCAAGTGGTGTGGGGGAGGGAAGAAGAGGGAAAGGGAGGTGTTTGTTTGACTGGTTTGACCACAGGGTCAATGTTTGACCACGGTGGTATTAAAATGGGATATGGGCCTGCGGGAGTGGGCTTGGGAATAAGGTAGTGGGTGGGCTGGTTATTTGTTTGGATTGGATTGGTGTTTGGGATTAATATTAAGGGTCCGGTTTGGTTTGGTAATATTACAAGGACAAATTTGTAATTTTCTGTTTTCCAGGGACTGATCATGTAATTATTCCAAAGTTCTCATAAGGGTGAATTTTGCCAAGTGATGAATAGTACATGGACCTTAGATGATTTTTCCATTTTTCAATTTCCCAAGGACAAAATCTGCCAACTTTGCAAACTTCAGGGACCAAATCTGTAATTTCACCAAACTTTGCAACCAAGGACCATTCCTGCCATATATGAGAAGTACAAGGACAAAATTTGTTTTTCTCAAAGTTTTAATATCCCAGGGACCATTTTTGTCAATTTTTAAAGTTTAGGGACTAGACTTGCTATTTTGTGAAACTTTGTACCAAAGGACTAATTACGTAACTTTGTGATTTAAAAGGACCTTTGGTGACTTTTTCAAGTTTTTAGAATAGCCAGGGACTAGTTTTGACAACTTTTGAAAGATGAGGGACTGAAACTGCCAATTTTGTAAATTTGTTCATTTTTCATCTGTTTTTGATTATTTTGCATCTGAAACATATAAAACACATTCCTGGGATATTTTCAGTATTTTGATGCAATTTTGAGTGTTTTTAGATGTTTTGGCAGCTCAGAATAGGTAAAAATGATGAGTATTTACACACTCATCAATTGGCTTCTTTGTGATTGGCCTACTAACTTCTGCCAAATACTCAGCATCATACTCAGCTTGTTGCTTTCTAGCAACCTCAGCATCCTCTGCAATCTTTAGTTCTCTGATCTGAGCAAGAGTAAATTTCTTCTTTTTCTTCTTAATATCTTTCTGCTTCATGATCCCTTTCCCTTTATCTTTGGGATCTAACCCTTCAGATTCAGAAGTACTTTCAGCAACTTGTTGTGCAGGCTCAGAAATATGTATTCCTCCAGTAGATCTATTCAAATTCATCATAATCTGAGCAATTGTTTCATCATCACTTGCAGTATGCACCTTAACTTCTTCTTGTTGTATAAAAGTAGAAGGACCAGCTTCATCTTCATAATTTATTGTAGAAGGTCAAGTAGAAGTTCCAATAGCAGCAGTACCTTGTTCAGCAGTACCTTGCAGATCAGTATTTTCAACAAAAGTACTTTGAACATTATTTCCTTCTAAATCGATTTCTTCTGTATCACCACTTTTCACATCATCATTCTTAACTTCAAGATTAATTTGCTCTGTCTCATCACTTTTTCTTTCAGTACTGTCTTGAGCAATGTTTTCATCTTCATCATTCTTTTTCTCTGAAACTAAGGTTGCTTCATCATCTTGATTCCTCCCCAATTTGATAGATGATGACTTCCTATGCCTCCTCTTGGATTTAGAAGTCTTCTTTGAAGATTTAGACTTTGGCTTCTGAGACTGTTTCTTTTCCTTCACATAAAGCCTAAAATTCTGAACAAGAGGCCAAACAAATTTCTTCAACCTTCTGAACTTCTTTCTTAACTTCTTGATTTCTGCAGCTTGAGCATTAACAGTTGTCTTCATCTTCTCCAATTCTTTAGTCAAAGCATAAGTACTCATAGCACCTTCAACCCCCTTATCTCCTCCAGGTGTTTGAATCCCACCTGTAGAAGTACAATCATTGGGAGTAGGTACTTGTGTATGCTCTGAAGCAGTACCTTTAGAAGAAGTACTTTGTGGAGAGGTACCTTTAGCAGAAACAGATTTATCCAAGGAAGCTGACACTGAGGGAGTCCTTTCACTAGAAACATCATGCTGAGGGGAAACAGTAGGTGGTGTAGGGGTATGTACTGATGCAGAATGCTCAGCAAAATCATATTGATCAGCATTATTAGAATGTGCAGAACCACTATTGTCATCCTCATCCCTAACAACTTGAGCTACCTCTAACATATAAGCATTGAGAGGTGTATTCCTACCCAAAAAATTTACTCCCTTATGAGACATAAAAGTGAACACTTTAGGTGGCATCCTAATTGTGGGTACATAATCCTGAGGTTTTGGTATCCCATCTAATGGATTCTCTAAGAGAAGTTGAACAAACCTAGGATACATTAGAAAAAGAGATCCAGCCTTAATATGTGTGAGCATACGTTCAAGGATCATGTATGAAAAATTGAAGGGTTGATTGGTAATAAGGCCAACAAATGCAGAAGCTATGGAATGGCTAAATTGATCCCAAGCAGTACTCTTTGGACTTAAACAATGAAGTAAAACATGAATAAGAAACTTCCAATGAGGACTAACCATGGCTTTCTGAAAAGTAAGCTTATTCAACGGTCCTTCATACCCAATGTCTCTAAGTGTATTCCAAATCTCTTGTTTAGCAAACAAAACAGAGCCTCCTTCATCTTCAAACAACAGAGCCTCTCTGATTGTTGCTTCTGTTACACGAATAGCTCTCCCAGCAACTGTAGCATGTATAATATCTTCTCCATCTTCAACCTCTGACCTTGCTGTATCCCAAAACTCATGTATCCAAGGTCCAATTATCTCTGGGTTGACTAAGAGTGAGTAACAGATTGTGGTTCCAGTGAGAAAATCAATAATCCCATGAAAATCAAGGTTATGTTGTGTTTTCTCAAGATTGGCTATCATGTTGTGTTTGGTGTTGGTTGGTCGATGTGCCATTGTGATTAGGTTTAGAGAGAATAGTTGTAATCGGTGAATAATATGAATGAGTTTGATGAACAAGAATGGTGAATGGGTACGAGTGAATAAATAATAAAAGATATGAGGTATATAAGGATAAAATACAAAAAATCACGGTTAATTAATAATTTTACCGTTATTTTTGGAAGTGATTATCCCCATATCTTTCGAAAGTTTGTTACCCGCAAATCTGACCGTTGGAACAGTATCTGACACGTCAGCGTACCCTTTATATCACCAAGTAGTACGTTCCATAAAGTATGGAGCAGTACCTTCAGTTATAAACCCAAAGAGTATGTTGACCAAAGTACTTCCCAAGCAAAATATCTTGAGAGTTGACTGTTTGACCAAAATATCTTTGAAAGTCAACCTTGAGTAATGACTATCTCCCCAAATTAATTCCCAAAGCTACCATGGTAAGTGAACTTCAATACACTTCATTTAATGACCATATACCTTTACTTTGCCTATAAAAGCAACTTTACCAACAACAAATTTCATTCATCTCTTCCTTCATTATCAGAACACAAAGACTAGTGAAAACAATGAGTCATATTCCTGTTGTGAACATCTCCTGTGACTCTGATGGCTCAACAGATTCAGAAATAAGCTACTACTCTGACTCTGAGTTTGAAGATCCAGGATGGTTGGATTACTTTCCTCCCAATGTAGAGTTTATGAGACCCCATGGATCATCCTCATCAGTAAGTGTTGCAAACTCTTCCATAACTGATGCAGCCAGCACTACCAACAAAAAGCCCAAGAAGAAAAAGTCTGTCCCTGGTTCATCTCTGGCTAATGAGCTACCACATGCTTTAACTCAAGCCCTGGAATCAGCAATACAGAACATGAAGTGGCCTGCTCCAAGGAAGGAGAAACCACCCAAGCAAGTTCTTAGCCTGGCTTGCCCAAGAAAGCAAGCTTCTTTTGATGACAAAAGAAAGACTGCTCAGAAGGGAAAGCAGAGCTATGAGGGCAAGGGAAAAAGACCTATGGAGTAGGTTGTGTGGAGCTTGGTAGTAGGTTGTGGTAGTTGTTTGTTTGTCTTGTCTTGTTTGTGGCTGTGTCTGTGTATCAACTTAGTTATGATGGATCTTGTGGAATGGTTGATGTAACTCCTTTCTGAATGATGAATAAGAAACTTGTCTTTTGAATGATACATGTAGCCTCCCCTCAAATAATGACTAACTACTAAATACTAATGCCTCCCCTAAAAAATAGCTTAATTATTAATTATGCCAATACTCACAACTGAAAAAGTAAATCTTGAAACATCAAAGCCCTTTGTGAGTAGATCTGCTACATTATCATTAGTATGAACTTTAACCACATTGATAAGCCTGTGCTCATAGCAATCTCTAATAAAATGATGCCTAATCTGAATATGCTTGGTCTTGGAATGATAAAATGGATTCTTCACAATACAGATAGTACTCTCATTATCAATGTTGATAGGAGTATTCTTGCTGATTTTGCAACCAAAGTACTTGTGCACAACAACTTGCAGCAGCTACATACTCTGCTTCTATGGAAGAGGTTGCTGCAATTGTTTGCTTCTTACATTGCCATGAGACTAATCTGCTTCCAAGGTACTGGCATCCTCTAGTTGTGGATCTTCTATCATAGTAGTCTCCAGCATAATCACTGTCTGAAAAGGCATGTAGATTGAAAGGTGAGTCCCTAGGATACCATAATCCTAGCTTAGGTTGTTGCCTAAGGTACCTGAAAATCCTCTTGACAGCATTCAAGTGTGATACCTTTGGATGAACTTGATGTCTTGCACATAAACACACAGCAAAAGTAATATCAGGTCTTGATGCAGTTAAATACATGAGACAACCAATCATAGAACTGTATAATGTGACATCAACATCTTCTCCTTCTTCATCTTTTCCCAAAGGTTTGTTAGTATCCACTGGTGTAGATGTAGGCCTGACAGTTGTGAAATTGAATCTCTTAAGAATATCTGCAACATACTTATCTTGACAAATATGTATTCCACTGCTTGACTGTTGCACTTGAAGTCCCAAGAAGAATGTTAATTCTCCCATTGAACTCATCTAAAACTCTTTCTGTATAAGATCTTCAAATTCCTTCACCATAGATTGCTTAGTAGCACCAAAAATAATATCATCTACATATAATTGGACAAGCATGATATCCTTATTATCTCTCTTGATAAACAAAGTCTTGTCAATAGCTCCTCTCCTATAACCATGTTGTAATAGAAAGTTGGAAAGTCTTTCATACCAGGCTCTTGGAGCTTGATGAAGGCCATACAGAGCCTTGATAACCTTGTAGACTTTGTTTGGGTGTGCTGGATCTTCAAAACCAGGAGGCTGTTTGACATAAACTTCTTCTGTAATTTTGCCATATAGAAAAGCACTTTTAACATCCATTTGGTATACAGGAAATCCCATATAGGATGCAAAAGCCAAAAATAGCCTTATGGCTTCAGTCCTTGCCACAGGAGCAAAGACTTCATCATAGTCTACTCCTTCTTCCTATCTATATCCTTAAGCCACTAACCTTGCTTTATTCTTGATAACATTCCCGCTTTCATCTCTTTTTACCCTGAAGACCCATTTTGTTCCAATCAGTCTCTTACCATAAGGTAAATCACATAATACCCATACTTCTTGAAGTTTAAACTGTAAGAGTTCTTCTTGCATAGCTTCCACCCAACTCTCCTTGGCTAATGCTTGTTTGATATTCTTTGGCTCTTCTTGAGATAGAAAACAAGCAAATAAACACAACTTCTGATCCTTGTGATTCACCCTGTTTTGTTTGTAGATAAAACTAAGTAAAGAAGTATGTTGTCGAGACATATTCTTAGCCTTAGTCCTTGTGAGCACTCCTGAAGCTGAGGGTCCAATTATGTTGGTAACGGGATGAGTTTTGTGAATTCTTAGAGTAGGAGTTGGTGAGACTTCAAGATTATCTTCCAAATTAGTTAAATCAGGATCTTCATTAGAGTCTGAGAAAATGCCTTCTTGATCCAATTCATCATCAATGTCTTCTAAGGTAATCTTGTTTGGATCATTCAAATCATCAGTATCTTCTATGTCAGGCATGTTAGAATCATTCACAGCATCAATATTTATCCAATTTGAAGTATCTAAAGGTTGAAAAGTACTTTCAAATGTATTAGCAGCACTTTGAGGTAAAGTACTGTCAGTGCCTTTAGCCTTCTTCTTTTCTGCTTCATAACCTCTCCTTAGTTCATCTTCATAACACTTAGCCATTGTTTCTTGAAAAAGCATCCTACTAAGCTCATCTTGAATGGCTTGATCTTCATCAGATACTGGTATCTGTGGTGGAACAGTACTTTGAGGATCAACAGTACTGTTAGGTACAGCAGTACCTTGAGGCTCAGAAGTACTCTTCTTCTCATCATTGGCATTATCATTTGGCTCATCTTCAGATCTTAAATTAACATCATGAACAATGTACTGTGCTTCTTCTTCAGTGGGAGCAGCTTGATTTTCTTCCCTTACAGGTACATAATTCATAGATGAAGACGTTAAATCAAGATCAAACATCCAATCAGGACCTTTACCTTTAGAATTTTCTTGCTCTTCTAGAAAATCAACATGAAGACATTCTTGAACCTTTTTGGTAGCCCTGTTGTACACTCTGAATCATTTGCTATTGGTACAATATCCCAATAAATATCCTTCATCTGACTTCCCATCAAATTTGCCCAAATTATCAGCAATGTTTAAAATGGTTAGGGGACATCCAAAGGGTTTCATAAACTTGATGCTAGGCTTCATTCCCATGAGTAATTCATAAGGTGTATTCATTTGAGGTTTTGTCACTGATACTCTGTTCAACACATAACAAGCAGCACTTACAGCCTCAGCCCAGAATGGAACAGGTAATTGAGAGTCTGCAAGCAGTGTCCTTGCTGCTTCTATAAGAGTTCTATTCTTTCTTTCTGCAACTACATTTTGCTGAGGAGTTCTAGCAATACTAAACTCTCTTTTAATTCCTTTCTTGGCACAAAAGTCATCCATTAGCTGATTCTTGAACTCAGTCCCATTATCACATCTAATGCCTCTAACCTTGAGTCTTAATTGATTTTCAAGTGCTATTATAAGATCATGAATAGCATCAAAAGTTTCATCTTTGAAGCATAAGAAAAAGACCCAACTAAATCTGCTACAGTCATCTGTTACAACCAAGCAGTACTTCTTCTTGTTCAGACTAACAACTGAAACAGGTCCAAACAGATCCATGTGCAGCAATTCCAAAGGCTCTCTAATGGTTTTCTCATCAATCTTCTTACAGGAAGCCTTGTACTGTTTACCCTTCTTACAAGCAAGACATGAGTGATCATTCTTGAATGTTTTAGAAGGTAAACCTCTAACTAAATTTCCTTTGACCAGCTTATTGATGTTCTTGAAATTTACATGCCCTAATCTTCTGTGCCATTGATGTGCTTCTTCCATTGTTGCTCTTGCAATCAAACATGTTGCTCTTTCAGCAGAATTAACATTCTTTAAGTCTATGCTGTACACATCATTAGTTCTTGGTGATCTCAGCATCACCAAGTTTCTATCTTCTAACTTAAAATCAGGAGAAAGTATAAGACATTCTGTGTCAAAGAATAAAACAGGGTACTTCTGATCACAAATCTGAGAGACTGACAAAAGATTGAATTTAAGCTCCTTCACATATCTAACATCCTTAAAATCAATGTTTCCTTTCTTGATAGTTCTTTTGCCAGTTATTCTTCCTCCATCAGGATCATTCCCAAATGCAACTTTTCCTCCAAAATAAGCTTTAAAATCTGACAAGAGCTCCTTTTCTCCTGTCATACTTCCAGAGCAACCACTATCTATAATAAGATGATCTTTCAGCTCCTTTTCTGGGTTGCCCTGCATACACATGAAAAAGGTTAGTTATTTTTAGGAACCCAAGCCATTACTGACTTGTGTTCCCCTTGTGGAGTGACATACTCAAATTCTTTGAGTATGTAATCACCACTTTCTTTGAAAACATGATCAAGAATTAAGGTTTTTGTTTCCAAAATTGTTGGTTTATCATGATCAATTTTCCCTTTTTCACCCTTAACCTTTGAAAGTACTGGTTCTTCCCCAGGAGTACTTTATCAAAGTACTGCTTGCTGATATAAACCAGTATAAGTCCTTTAAAATAAAATAAAAAGTTTTAATGTTTAAAAGAGAAGTAAAAGGATTTGAAAAGAAACACATGGTGTTAGTATTTATACTGCACAACAAATGGTAATCAACTCCTTGGACCTTTGATGTTTCCAAACTCCACATGTGGTATCAGAGCTTGGGGAGCTCTTTAACTAGGGATTCATCAAGGTTATTATGTCAACTGAAGCAGTATTGAATAAGGTCTCAATGTTTCGAAGTTTATACTGATGTTGCTGTTATTATTTACTTGGCAACAAACGACGACAAAGGAAAACATGGATCTTTATTGGTTTCTGTCGTCTACTGTATGAGGTATTGTGTTTATTATTCTTGTCGGTCAAAAATTTAATAGTTACCTCGTACTACAATCAATTGGCTAGTGACAAATTTAATATGGAAGTGGTCGGTGCTATATCTATTTTATTCAGATCGAGGGTCCAAGGGTTAATTGTGTTTGTCGATTTGTGCATGTGGAGGTTTGTAAATTAGTTAATCACGTGTGGGTCAATGGTATTTATGATCAAATTTTCGATGTGATTATTTTAATGAAACCTCGTACGGTATTAATGGCTGGTTTGCACAAAGATTGGTTAGTAAAAGTGTTTGTCGTCCAGTGCATGGTGCTTCCAATAGAATAATATATCTGGTTTATACTATCAATTGCTAGAGGTTTAATATTATTCTCGTACTACAAAGAAAGTGGGACGGTGCCGATTACCTCGTACTAATTAATGATATGGGTAAGTACCACGTGATGGTGTTTGTTGCATACAGTACTGCTTTTGGTTTTGAGTACTACTGTTGCTTAGTGCAATTCTCAAAGTACTGCTTGTTGGATATTTAAAGTACTGCTCTCGGATTGAAAGTGCTGCTACGTTTATTGTTCAAAGTACTGCTATGCTTCAATGTACTGCTACGGGGTACTGCTATTATAAGTTTATGCATGATTTACAAGTAGTGAGGGGAAGCCGAGATAGGTTTTTATGGGATTTGTTCTACTTTGGCTCTCGGTTTATTATGAGCAGTTTGTTAGATAACACACACAGGTTATTAGTTTCACACACACAAGATAGTTAGTTGGTGTATAAAGGTTTTCAAAAGGCTCTTATTTGGTTCTTACGGATTAATTGATTACGAAGAAGGTTGAATATCATTTATTTGATGTTGTAGTTGAGTTTCACAGGTTTGTGTTCTTATCATATAGCTTGATGAATCTAGCAATGTGTGATTTTTCTTATGATGCTCTATGCGCACATTGGCTATCACGTAAAGGAGTTACATTCTAGTGCTCAGTGTCTCATATTAGTTGAGGATTTTGTCAAGGGATTGCGGTCTACTTATATTTATGGTTGGGTATAAGTATGGAGTTACGTGGATATTAAAGATTTAAGACACAAGTTTGGGTTATTCTACTTCTTCATCAAATTCGTTACACTTGATTTTCTTCATCAGTGATCATTACAAGGAGCTTACAGAATTGAAGATTCTTGAGGATGATTAACACATTGGTTTCAGGGGAAGTATCTTATTATGTGTTTAATCATTTGATGAACATGCACCACTCAAGGGGAAGTTTCTATTGCTTATATGTTCCCTACTTGTTGATAACAAAAAGGGGA
The DNA here is from genome assembly GCA_030686995.1 of Artemisia argyi. Lineage (NCBI taxonomy): Eukaryota > Viridiplantae > Streptophyta > Magnoliopsida > Asterales > Asteraceae > Artemisia > Artemisia argyi. The sequence continues at coordinate 28,454,042 of CM060677.1, read as the reverse complement.
AGAGATGTTAGAAGAGATTTTGGAGTGGCATAGCATGGATTAAGGGGAAGACAAAGATTGTTTCATTCATGGCGAGATTTAATTATCTCAATTTCTCTACTTCGTCTAGGGAAGTTCGTACAAGAAGGTGTTTGTTTTGTCATCATCAAATAGGGGAAGATTGTTGGGAATAATATTTATTGATTTGATGATATAAAACAAGAAGAATGAAACATGAAGGGCTTGAAGTGACAAGAAGGGAAACTACAAAAAGATGGAGGATTTGGAAGATTCTAGAAGAATATTTAGTTTCCTAATTGTATTTTGATTCCTCTTGTAAACCCTAGATGTCTCTAGTATATAAAGAGACATAGGGTCGTTAGTTTTGTAGTACGTACAAGATGTAAACATCAAAGGTGTGTGTGTGTGGAAACCTAGGCGTAGGGATTTGGGAAAACGCCTAGGTTTAGTTGATTAGTTTAGTATAGCCTCAAGGTCATTCTACCTTGATCAAGTAGGATTGGGGCTGTAAATTATTAGTGTTATTATTAGAGATGATAATGAACACTACTACAAAAAAAGCCATAGAAATTTGTTAGAATGACACATGAAGACAGGTTTTGTGACCACTCTCTGTGAGGGGGTATCTCTATAATTAAAACACATAGAAACTGGTTCTGCAACTAGTCTCTAATATAATTATCAAGACCTGCTTCCTAGTACAAACCTGTCTCTATTATAAATTAAACATGCTTTTTTTATAAAGTAAATAAATTGGTTTCTATTTCACAACCAGTCTTCATGACATTTTTTTGAACAAAAATATATAATTGTGTTTCAAATGTCCAGGTATTCATAAAATTGAGAATCCACAACCTAATTTGTCAAACGGAGCTAATATATTTGTGCTGTAATTTCTAGTGCAATTAAAACTACAATCCTGGAGAATATTTATAGCTTTAAGCTAGTAATTTAACCCCTTCAGATCAAACAACTTCCAAGACATAATCCGTAAAAATGCTTTTCTATTAACCAAAGTAAATTACATGTTATAACAAGACAACACTTGTAACTTTAAGTTGTAATCATTTAAGCATTTGGCACAAGAAAACCTCAAATCTATAACTCATGGTGCCCGACAATTGAATCAAACAATTACTACCGACCTCCAACCTCCGACCTTTCTTTCGTAAAGTTGAGATATATCTTCTCTTCTCTTTTTGAAAATGAATTGACTACACAAAACAAATTGTTAATTCGTTAGTACATGATTGTGAAGCCTTAGCTAAATTTCAACCACAAACACATATATAAAAATCACAATGCTATCACTATGGTAAATTGACATAATACACAACAAAAACCTGCTTGTATGTACTTCAACCTCCTTAATGACCTCGACAATCCCACCTATGGTATTCATGAAACAAATTATTATAAACTCATTATCTTATTGATCTAAATTCTACTCAATAGGGTACTATATTTTTCTACATCGCCACAAGAAAGAAAGAGATGACCTTGTAATAAGTTATTTTATGACCACCATTTCATTCAAATCTGTTAGTTACTTGTGAATTTGCACCAAGTACTGAAAGAAGATACATATTACCATCAAATGCACAACCGCATCCTCCCATAATGATAGAATTAAGAAGTAAGAGCATAACAAGTAGCTTACATGTATATGAGTTAACTATTCCCAGCAAAGTTTCAGAAATATAAAAGCATGCTTTCAGTGGTATAGCGTACTCTACTTGGGTGTCCTCCACTTACGCTCTAATAGTGGTACACATATCAATTGAAGTTGGCTTTAGACTCAAAGACTTGAACGCAAACTATCGTCAAGCTGAAGCGGATAAATTAAATTTTAATTAGATGATTAAAACTACAATAATAATTTGAAAACAAGCTACAACATGTCACAGTTATACATAGTAGGATCTGAGTATAACATTACAAAATCTACCTAATCTTGCTATTAAATTTTGATTAGGAGCTTAGGCTAGCAGCACCCTGCACATAAAACACCAATCTATACTAGTTACAAATGATTAATATATTTACACTTTTGCGAGTGTATAAACATGTCACCAACACATATCTTCCGTAGCCCGTAGGATGTTATTCCCCCGATAGTTAAACACAAATCATATAAGGCCTATAACACTCTGAATACAGTAATACTTTAGCATGGTGACGGACTAAAAACTTACTTGCTCGTGTTCTAATTGTAGACAAGCATCTGACTGGAGAAGTTCTTACGCCTCCTTAAATCGCCAAACAATCGCGTATCTAAAACAAGCATAAGTATACATATAAAAACAAGTATTCGTAATCTAAAAGAACATCCTTGCAAACTACAGTTTCTAATTAATCTATAGAAAAATAACCAACAATGCTTGCTAGATATATAAACAAATTGGTAGTACCTAGCACTTGTGGTCTTTTACATCTATTGAGCCCCATAGTAATTCCCATTCGTTTACAATGTTTTTCAGCGTTTCAATATTCTGCAAAAAATTATGTTCAAAAAAATATATTCTGCAATTAATCGATCAAAATCGAAAAAACAATCAGAATATTGATTGATGAATTAAATCAAATTAACTGTAATTACCTCTGCTCCTGGAGGCAACGAAGCTTTTCTAGATCATTCTCATGACATTGTGGGTCGCTAATTTTGGTTCAATCTGCTGTTTATCGATCGTCGATGTATACCATTATAAACTCTAAAAAATAAAGATCACCACGAAATAATGAGCAAATACAACATAACAGTAGTTGATTGATTGTATTAGAGATCACCGAGAAAATGCATCAAAAGATCACCAACAAAAATACAACATTAAAGATCACCAAGGAAAATAACAGTAGTTGATCGACTGTATTAGAAAAGAAAAGAAAAATAACAGATTTGTTTAGAAAGCAAAAGAACAAATAATAATCACTTGATGTAAAGGAAAAGATAAAGAACAAATTTTTTTATCATAAAAGTAAAAGATTGAAGAAGATGATACCTGATGATGGAGGCGTAATATTGTAGATAATGGAGGCAAACAGTAAAAATGAATATTAGGGTAAATTTGTACTTCGCATTTGTAGCGTGTTATACGGGCTATGTTTGGCACGGAGTGGTGCAAATAGGGCTGAGCATCGGTCACATCCCGGACCGACCAAGACCGAGACCGAATTAGCCCAAAAGCCGAGACCGAGGACCGGACCGAATGTGATCGATCCGGTCCGGTCCGGTCTCGGTCGGCCCGGACCAACAAGGCAAAATAGTCGGTTTGTGGTTCGGACCAGACCGGACCGACCAAGACCGAGACCGAATTAGCCCAAAAGCCGAGACCGAGGACCGGACCGAATGTGGTCGGTCCGGTCTCGGTCGGTCTGTCGGTTGGTCCGGTCTGTTCGGGTGGTTTGCTCAGCCCTAGGTGCGGAGTATTTTGAGGCGGTTAGTAATGAGCATTTTGAATTTTAATGATTATTTAGCAAAAGAGCAATGAGTTTTGCTAATTTTCATGAAAGTTAATTTTACTATGCTTCTTTAAGAAGCGGTGAGCCGTGGCTACTACTCACAGCTACTGGTCATAGCTAATAGTTACTGTTCACTGCTACTGCTCATTACTATTTGACAAACACGCCTATAAGCTCAATCCTAAAAAAAAAGCGCCAAATGTGGCTTATCAAAACACCTGCATATAAGCTTATAAGCCCACTCATATAAACTTAGTCAAACACTTGGCTTAGGCTTAGATGAGTCATATAAGCTAATAAGCTCATAAGCCCACTATATAAGCTAAAACAAACACCCCTTACTGCAGGGTTTGGATTCGAGAAGCGATCAAAGCAAAAGACGACTGCTAAGCAGATGGACCAAAAGTTTTCTAGAAGGTTCGAGTTTTAAACGAATAGGAGAATTTCTATAAATATGTGCGTCACTTTTTTAAATAAGTTCATTTACATACCCTTATTTGCAACATACGGAAAGACACATCCCCACTATCCATTTAGTTTAATCTAATGGTGAGGTTTAATCAAAGATTTAATTGGTTAAACCTGTTTTCTTGTCTTTTTCTTTTTTTCTTATTTTCTTGTCATTCTTATTTATTCATGTATACTAAAAACTTTTATTTTAAAACGGCAAATAACTATCTCATAATAAAAAGATTTTCTTGTTTTTAAACGTTTTCATACATTTTCGTCCATTTTCGGCCGCTTTCAGACGTTTTTGTCCATTTTTATACGTTTTCATCCGTTTTCATACGTTTCCATCAATTTTCTTACATTTTCATACGTTTTTATAAGCTTTTGTCCGTTTTCAAATGTTTTTGCTTGTTTTCATACGTTTTCATCCGTTTTCAAATGTTTTTATCCGTTTTCTTACATTTCCATCCGCTTTCATCCATTTTCGTACGTTTTCGTCAGTTTTCGTCCGTTTTCATAAGTTGTTGTCCGTTTTCATACGTTTTTGTCTATTTTCATACGTTTCCATCCGTTTTCAAACGTGTTCATTCGTATTCATACATTTTCATCCTTTTTCTTACGTTTTCATTCATCTCATATGTTTTCGTCTACTTTCATACATTTTCAAACGTCTTCGGCCTTTTTTTAGTTATTTTTATCCGTTTTCATACGTTTTTGGCCATTTTCAAACATTTTTCTACGTTTTCGTCTGTTTTCACACGTTCAACGAGGAGAGCCATTATCTAAATAATCTAAGATTGTTTAACATAACATTGGATTTTTTTATTTTATTTTATTAGTATTTAGGTGGATTTTATCTTTTCATTATGAATTTTGAAAAAGTACCGTTTTTATCCAAATAACCGGTGCCTATCATAGAAAAACGTAGAGACTTGTCTTATCAAAAACACCAGTGTCTTTAATTTTGTACAGAGACTGGTTTGCTATAATAGAACCAGTTTTAGTATGATTTAGAGTAAAGAGACTGGTTTGTTTGAAAAAAATTGGATTGTATGCTCCAATGCTCCCTACTTTTTAACTATAGAAACTACTTTTTTTAAAACCGGTTTCTATTAAGAGGTGTCTATAGCCCTTTGTGTAGTAGTGGAATAAACCTTGTTGTCAATAACATATGAAGTTCACTTAAACCGCTGCGTATCATTCATGATTGTCTATGTTATTGTTTAACCCTAGTGCTCTAAACGGTCCAAGGAGTTATTCCAAACTCCACATGTGGTATCAGAGCTTGGGGAGCTCTTTACCTAGGGATTCATCAAGGTTATTATGTCGACTAAAGCAGTATTGAATAAGGTCTCAATGTTTCAAAGTTTATACTGATGCTGGTGTTATTATTTACTTGGCGACAAACGGCGACAAAGGAAAACATGGATCTTTATTGGCTTCTGTCGTCTGCTGTATGAGGTATTATGTTTATTGTTCTTGTCGGTCTAAAATTTAATAGTTACCTCGTACTACAATCAATTGGCCAGTGACTAATTTAATATGGAAGTGGTCGATGCTATATCTATTTTATTCAGATTGTGGGTCCAAGGGTTAATTGTGTTTGTTGATTTGTGCATGTGGAGGTTCGTAAATTAGTTAATCACGTGTGGGTCAATGGTATTTATGATCAACTTGTCGATGTGATTATTTTAATGAAACCTCGTACGGTATTAATGGCTGGTTTGCACAAAGATTGGTTAGTAAAAGTGTTTGTCGTCCAGTGCATGGTGGTTCCAATAGAATAATATATCTGGTTTATACTATCAATTGCTAGAGGTTTAATATTATTCTCGTACTACAAAGAAAGTGGGACGGTGCCGATTTCCTCGTACCAATTAATGATATGGGTCAGTACCACGTGATGGTGTTTGTTGCATACAGTACTGCTTTTGGTTTTAAGTACTACTGTTGCTTAGTGCAATTCTCAAAGTACTGCTTGTTGGATATTTAAAGTACTGCTCTCGGATTGAAAGTGCTGCTACGTTTATTGTTCAAAGTACAGCTATGCTTCAACGTACTGCTACAGGGTACTGCTATTATAAGTTTATGCATGATTTACAAGTAGTGAGGGGAAGCCGAGATAGGTTTTTATGAAATTGGTTCTACTTTGGCTCTCGATTTATTATGAGCAGTTTGTTAGATAACACACACAGGTTATTAGTTTCACACACACAAGATGGTTAGTTGGTTTATAAAGGTTTTCAAAAGGCTCTTATTTGGTTCTTGTGGATTAATTGATTACGAAGAAGGTTGAATATCATTTATTTGATGTTGTAGTTGAGTTTCACAGGTTTGTGTTCTTATCATATAGCTTGATGAATCTAGCAATGTGTGATTTTTCTTATGATGCTCTATGCACACATTGGCTATCACTCAAAGGAGTTACATTATAGTGCTCAGTGTCTCATATTAGTTGAGGATTTTGTCAAGGGATTGTGGTCTACTTATATTTATGGTTGGGTATAAGTATGGAGTTACGTGGATAGTAAAGATTTAAGACACAAGTTTGGGTTATTCTACTTCTTCATCAAATTCGTTACACTTGATTTTCTTCATCAGTGATCATTACAAGGAGCTTACAGAATTGAAGATTCATGAAGATGATTAACACATTGGTTTCAGGGGAAGTATCTTATTATGTGTTTAATCATTTAATGAACATGCACCACTCAAGGGGAAGTTTCTATTGCTTATATGTTCCCTATTTGTTGATAACAAAAAGGGGAAGAGATGTTAGAAGAGATTTTGGAGTGGCATAGCATGGATTAAGGGGAAGACAAAGATTGTTTCATTCATGGCGAGATTTAATTATCTCAATTTCTCTACTTCGTCTAGGGAAGTTCGTACAAGAAGGTGTTTGTTTTCTCATCATCAAATAGGGGAAGATTGTTGGGAATAATATTTATTGATTTGATGATACAAAACAAGAAGAATGAAACATGAAGGGCTTGAAGTGACAAGGAGGGAAACTAGAAAAAGATGGAGGATTTGGAAGATTCTAGAAGAATATTTAGTTTCCTAATTGTATTATGATTCCTCTTGTAAACCCTAGATGTCTCTAGTATATAAAGAGACATAGGGTCATTAGTTTTGTAGTACGTGAAGATGTAAACATCAAATGTGTGTGTGTGTGTGGAAACCTAGGCGTAGGGATTTGGGAAAATGCCTAGGGTTTAGTTGATTAGTTTAGTATAGCCTCAAGGGCGTTCTACCTTGATCAAGTAGGATTGGGGCTGTAAATTATTAGTGTTATTATTAGAGATGATAATGAATAAACCTTGTTGTCAATAATATATGAAGTTTACTTATTCCGCTGCGTATCATTCATGATTGTCTATGTTATTGTTTAACCCTAGTGCTCTAAACGGTCCAAAGAGTTATTCGAAACTCCACATGTGGTATCAGAGCTTGGGGAGCTCTTTACCTAGGGATTCATCAAGGTTATTATGTAGACTGAAGCAGTATTGAATAAGGTCTCAATGTTTCGAACTATATACTGATGCTGCTGTAATTATTTACTTGGCGACAAACGGCGACAAAGGAAAACATGGATCTTTATTGGTTTCTGTCGTCTACTGTATGAGGTATTATGTTTATTATTCTTGTCGGTCTAAAATTTAATAGTTACCTCATACTACAATCAATTGGCCAGTGACTAATTTAATATGGAAGTGGTCGATGCTATATCTATTTTATTCAGATCGAGGGTCCAAGGGTTAATTGTGTTTGTCTATTTTTGCATGTGGAGGTTCTTGAATTAGTTAATCACGTGTGGGTCAATGGTATTTATGATCAAATTGTCGATGTGATTATTTTAATGAAACCTCGTACGGTATTAATGGCTGGTTTGCACAACGATTGGTTAGTAAAGGTGTTTGTCGTCCAGTGCATGGTGCTTCCAATAGAATAATATATCTGGTTTATACTATCAATTGCTAGAGGTTTAATCTTATTCTCGTACTACAAAGAAAGTGGGACGGTGCCGATTACCTCGTACCAATTAATGATATGGGTAAGTACCACGTAATGGTGTTTGTTGCATACAGTACTGCTTTTGGTTTTAAGTACTACTGTTGCTTAGTGCAATTCTCAAAGTACTGCTTGTTGGATATTTAAAGTACTGCTCTCGGATTGAAAGTGCTGCTACGTTTATTGTTCAAAGTACTGCTATGCTTCAACGTACTGCTGCTCGTTTATTTCAAAGTACTGCTCGTATTCTTTCAAGGTACTGCTTCAACGTACTGCTACAGGGTACTGCTATTTTAAGTTTATGAATGATTTACAAGTAGTGAGGGGAAGCCGAGAAAGGTTTTTATGAGATTGGTTCTACTTTGGCTCTCGTTTTATTATGAGCAGTTTGTTAGATGACACACACAGATTTTTAGTTTCACACACACAAGATGGTTAGTTGGTTTATAAAGGTTTTCAAAAGGCTCTTATTTGGTTCGTATGGATTAATTGATTACGAAGAAGGTTGAATATCATTTATTTGATGTTGTAGTTGAGTTTCACAGGTTTGTGTTCTTATCATATAGCTTGATGAATCTAGCAATGTGTGATTTTTCTTATGATGCTCTATGTGCACATTGGCTATCACTTAAAGGAGTTACATTGTAGTGCTCAGTGTCTCATATTAGTTGAGGATTTTGTAAAGGGATTGCGGTCTACTTATATTTATGGTTGGGTATAAGTATGGAGTTACGTGGATAGTAAAGATTTAAGACACAAGTTTGGGTTATTCTACTTCTTCATCAAATTCGTTATACTTGATTTTCTTCATCAGTGATCATTACAAGGAGCTTACAGAATTGAAGATTCATGAAGATGATTAACACATTGGTTTCAGGGGAAGTATCTTATTATGTGTTTAGTCATTTGATGAACATGCACCACTCAAGGGGAAGTTTCTATTGCTTATATGTTCCCTATTTGTTGATAACAAAAAGGGGAAGAGATGTTAGAAGAGATTTTGGAGTGGCATAGCATGGATTAAGGGGAAGACAAAGATTGTTTCATTCATGGCGAGATTTAATTATCTCAATTTCTCTACTTCGTCTAGGGAAGTTCGTACAAGAAGGTGTTTGTTTTGTCACCATCAAATAGGGGAAGATTGTTGGGTATAATATTTATTGATTTGATGATACAAAACAAGAAGAATGAAACATGAAGGGCTTGAAGTGACAAGAAGGGAAACTACAAAAAGATGGAGGATTTATAAGATTCTAGTAGAATATTTAGTTTTCTAATTGTATTATGATTCCTCTTGTAAACCCTAGATGTCTCTAGTATATAAAGAGACATAGGGTCATTAGTTTTGTAGTACGTACAAGATGTAAACATCAAAGGTGTGTGTGTGTGGAAACCTAGGCGTAGGGAATTGGGAAGACGCCTATGGTTTAGTTGATTAGTTTAGTATAGTTTCAAGGTCGTTCTACCTTGATCAAGTAGGATTGGGGCTGTAAATTATTAGTGTTATTATTATAGATGATAATGAATAAAACTTGTTGTCAATAACATATGAAGTTTACTTATTCCGCTGCATATCATTCATGATTGTCTATGTTATTGTTTAACCCTAGTGCTCTAAACGGTCCAAGAAGTTATTCCAAACTCCACATGTGGTATCAGAGCTTGTGGAGCTCTTTACCTAGGGATTCATCAAGGTTATTATGTCGACTGAAGCAGTATTGAATAAGGTCTCAATGTTTCAAAGTTTATACTGATGCTGCTGTTATTATTTACTTGGCGACAAACGGCGACAAAGGAAAACATGGATCTTTATTGGTTTCTGTCGTCTACTGTATGAGGTATTATGTTTATTATTCTTGTCGGTCTAAAATTTAATAGTTACCTCGTACTACAATCAATTGGCCAGTGACTAATTTAATATGGAAGTGGTCGGTGCTATATCTATTTTATTCAGATCGAGGGTCCAAGGGTTAATTGTGTTTGTCGATTTGTGCATGTGGAGGTTTGTGAATTAGTTAATCACGTGTGGGTCAGTGGTATTTATGATCAAATTGTCGATGTGATTATTTTAATGAAACCTCGTACTGTATTAATGGCTGGTTTGCACAAAGATTGGTTAGTAAAAGTGTTTGTCGTCCAGTGCATGGTGCTTCCAATAGAATAATATATCTGGTTAATACTATCAATTGCTAGAGGTTTAATATTATTCTCGTACTACAAAGAAAGTTGGACTGTGCCGATTACCTCGTACCAATTAATGATATGGGTCAGTACCACGTGATGGTGTTTGTTGCATACAGTACTGCTTTTGGTTTTAAGTACTACTGTTGCTTAGTGCAATTCTCAAAGTACTGCTTGTTGGATATTTAAAGTACTGCTCTCGGATTGAAAGTGCTGCTACGTTTATTGTTCAAAGTACTGCTATGCTTCAACGTACTGCTATGTTTTAAAGGTACTGCTGCTCGTTTATTTCAAAGTACTGCTCGTATTCTTTCAAGGTACTGTTGCAATGTACTGCTACAGGGTACTGCTATTATAAGTTTATGCATGATTTACAAGTAGTGAGGGGAAGCCGAGATAGGTTTTTATGAGATTGGTTCTACTTTGGCTCTCGGTTTATTATGAGCAGTTTGTTAGATTACATACACAGATTATTAGTTTCACACACACAAGATGGTTAGTTGGTTTATAAAGGTTTTCAAAAAGCTCTTATTTGGTTCTTATGGATTAATTGATTACGAAGAAGTTTGAATATCATTTATTTGATGTTGTAGTTGAGTTTAACAGGTTTGTGTTCTTATCATTAGCTTGATGAATCTAGCAATGTGTGATTTTTTGTAAAATCCCGATTTTCTGAACGCATAAAATACCTAAAATACCCCTTTAATCTCGAACTTTGAATAGACGATTAATTATTTTAAAACATTTCATTTCGAATATAACCTAAGTATTTAAATTGTGAATAATTGAACGAATAAACGTTAAACAAATATAAGACTTATGCTAAATCAAAATTGTACACAATTAAAATCTTGTACACTTATATTAAATCCTAACTCTTCGTCCCAAATATTTCTACACGTTTATTTCTTGGTCTAAAATTCCCATCTCATTCTTTATTTAAGTTTTATAAGATGTGGTCAAAACAACCTTGTCCTAATCATCTTCATACAAGAAAGATAAACATCACACGACATATCTTGTACTACTCTTCATACGTTTTACTGGAGATAATACCGAATATATGAAGATATGTATTATCTCCTTACCTAAATTAAGTACACGACATTCCTTTTTACATACAACTCCATACGCTTTTCCTATGGGTCGTATAATATATCAGTACATATCTCTCTCAACCGAATCACAACCAAAACAAAGACAAACCCTAAAAACATCAAACACCACAAACGGCGGCTATGTATTTTTCTGCTTCATTTTCTTTATTCGATCAAAAGAAGAGGGCAAAGAAAAGGTTCGTGTCTTGGTCGAGATTGCGGGGCGATAGGTGTACCAAACGTGGTGTTGCTGGCTCGCAAAGGAGTGTGTAGTCGTGGTTAGTTGCTGCCTAATAGGGTGCTGTTCGTAGGGCGTATTCCTAGTACGATTAGGAGAGTTTTGTTCGTGGTGTAAAGCTGTTCGAGGCTGGTATAGTTGTGTTTCGGCTGGGTGAAACTAGTTTACAATCCTTGTTTCTTTTCTCATTTGCATGTTTCAAGGGTAAGTTATCACCACCCTGTTCGATTCCTCCTTATTTGTTCTCGATTCGATCACGTTTTAGTTCATTTATCGACTATGTTAAATCGTATATAAAACCCTACAATGAATCATGGTCATGTCACATATTATAATGAAACTACAACTTATATAATCGACATATGGTCTGTGTTGTGTTCGTGTTTTTGGCTGTCGTGATGGGTTATTTAGTTGTACTCAACCTTAAAAAAAAAGACTAACGCTTAATTGATAATGAACTTAAAACATGTATGATCGATTGACATATGATGAGGAAGAAACCCACGACTTGTTTTATTGAATGGGCAAGGGATGTAGCATTTGGTACTGGTAATAACCTAAGTAGAGAACTCATAAAAAAAACTCTTGTGTCGATCTTAACATTTTGTTGGGGCTGTCGAATGCATTCTACTTTGATCTTACATATGACTTAGAATCTTGTTAGTAACTCGAATACGAAATGAATGAAAGCATGCATGGCTGTGTCGTTATTATAGAGGGCGAAAAGTGGGTGTTTATGTGTGACGCATGGGCTGAAAATTAGGGATCACGTGGGATCATTGGTGATTTTGTAGTTTTGATATTCATGCATGCATAAATCTTTTCTAAAGATATACTCCAGCTCACACATGCTTCTAAGAAAATTACATTAGATTTAATATTAATAAGAACTTGGAATTAATATGTGAATATAGGCGTACAAAATTTTTAAATGTGAATAAAGATTCGACTAGGTGTGTTGCGGGAAATCAGTTTTGCTTACTAAATTGGGTCGTGTGTGAGTATTTTGTGACATGGTCAAAAAGAGGTTAAAATGTGGTAACTTAATCACTGTCTAAAATGATATCGAGAATACATTTATATAATTTGTGAAACGACGGAATACTAAAACGGCCATTTTGCCATTTACTTGCAATATAAACCCCAAAGTTAATTAATTGACATAATTGAACCTTAAAATTTGATAATTTACATTTATGATCTTGAACTTTATTAAATTGACATATTTAACCCTAAGTTGTTATATTTGTCATTTTAACTCATAAATACATTTAAATTGTCAATTAAAATCATAAAGTAGTAAATTACTAATTCGGGAAACTTAATAAATATGGAAAGTTACTAAAAATGGAAATCCGACTAAAATGAGTAATCTGATTCAAAATAAGTTATTTATAATAAGACGATCGTGAATTCGTGTAGATTTACTGAAGAAGGAGTTGCTTCCTAATCTTTATGTTTCTGTTATGTTTGCACTTTCGATCTAAGGTACGGATACTCTGCCTTTTTCAGTAAAAGGTTCCTATACATTGATGTTGAGTTATGATTCAGTTAAGATTCCCCAAGCCACTGCTATGTTCCCTTTTGATTGAACCCTGATATGATTTTGAGATGACTTTGAGATAAACCTTTGCTATATGACCTTTTGCATGACTTTGAGACCTGACTCTTAGTTTGATACCCGAGCCATTTATGTTTCTCCTACCTATGGAGGTACCATAGGCATGTCTGTGATGCACCACTGGCATGACTCATGTGTGGGTGAGTGATTTCTCACGCCGTCCCTTTTTTTTATGATTACTATTATGGCCATTATGACTTTGAGTATATGACTTTGAGATTGACTTTGAGTAAGGGGCGTATGGGTTGCAATCCTAGACATGTATGCTTAGTGGATTTAACTATGACTTTGAGGTGATTGGTACTGTGTGCTATACATGCCCTTCACAACCCCTGGGAGCTGATCACTCCACCCTTATGATACATGAGGACACCCCTCATATTATCTGGTTGCCTGAGAGGTATCCCCTCTGATTGTGAGATTATGAATTGAAGGCTTATGACTTTGAGATATGACTTTGAGTTTTGGGCTCGTGGTGGAGGACTATCCTATTCCTTCATTTCTATTATTCATTTGTTTATTCCTTATGATATTCCCCAATGCACTATATTTCAGTTCTGTTTCATTATCATTGCTTTGTATATGTATCTGTTCACTGGGCTTTTTAAGCTCAGCCGCATTTTCTTCTCCTGCGGCAGGTTTTAGTAGGAAGCTGGGTTATGGGAAGAGAGTGTGACTGGACTTAGAAGACTATGCTTTGGACTAGAGACGATTAGATGATGTTTCACTTTATTAGACATAGTATTTATTGTTTTGTAACCTTGTAGTTTCAGATTTTCATTTGTAACCCTGAATTTCGTTGTATGTATGAATCATATGCTTGTGTTTGTTCTGATATGTCACTGTAATGTAATACTTCTACCCTTATCGGGTTGGGGTGTTACAATTATGGTATCAGAGACAGGCTGCGATTCGTAATACATTTACCCTTGACCTGTGAAGTTTGGACCCCTAAGTTTCCACTGTAGGCGCTCATAAGACAACCTTTGAAACTTTACATTAGGATTCCCCATAGGAACCTAAGTTATTACTAGTGAGGAATGGGTAGACTAAGACATTTATGTAAGTATCATTTGCTTCCGTATCGCTCTGATCGTGCCTGTGCTCTTAGATAAGTCTTATAAGGACCTTTGTTTAAGAAGTTAGAAGTTTTGCAACTTAAGCTTAGTAACCAAGTAAGTTTGGAATACCTCGGAAGGCTACCTGGATACCTTACACATTTAAGTTTCACCTTCAGATTTTGATCTCCGCCTCCGATTTGTTTGATAAGCTGTTTGACACCTTTTCGACCACATCATAGGTCATTCAACCACGAATATGAGAAGTTTTGTTTCCTCTCTTTGAATGATGAACCTTGTTCTGCCAACCGTTTCCTTTGGAAGGGCATGATGTAAATACTATCTCTGTATGGATTTGTTAACTAAGCATAATGATGCTGATGACTGAGATTCTGTAACTCTCATGATTGACAATTATACGATGTTCGTATTACCAATGATACACATCCTACCTGCTACTTATGCTAAGAAGCTAAACGAAATTCCCACACATTGAACTGTTCGTTTATCCATCCCAACATTTTGTTGAACCATGTACTTGACTCTGATATATGAACTATCTGTATGATTTGACGACTGTATTCACTCTATGAATCCTTAGACTTTGAGATGTCTGATTGTACGGTCTTTTGGACTGAATGGCTATTCGTGAAGATACCATAGACTACCATATCTGAAATGTGACCTTAAAAATCTGCTTCACCCTATTCCATTATGATGACTCTCTACATCTGCAAAAATTTCTGTCACTATGGAAACACCTACCCCAAACTCATGTGATTATCAAGTTGTCCTGAAAACCATTATTATCAACCCTTGGAAAGTTCTACTATTGGGAAATATTTTGTCATACGAAGATTTTCCGGTATTCTCTGATGAACCTTTTGGTACTCCTTCCTGCTTAAGAAGTAGAGTGGACATTGAAATGATATCAGTGAAGAAACCATGGTGCCATAGAAGTTGAGAGATTGAAGGAGCTGATGGAATATGATTTTTAACCTTGGTGATTCTCTTTAGATGCTCTTGTTTGTTTATGAAGAAGAACGAGAGAAGTATGCGATGACGTATCGACTATCGTGAACTTAAACGTACCACTATCACTAATCATTATCTGTTTCCGCGTATCAATAATTAATTTGGTCTTCCTTTGAAACTCCGCGTCTGATTGCATCATTTTAGATTTGAAGGACTGAAGAAGCAACCACAAAAACTTCTAAGAAGGGGGTTAACTAACCGAGAGTAACCTTTGGGAAGTATTTCAGTTCCTGAAGAAGAAAGAAGGCGATGTGAAAATTCCCTGAGATGATTTCTGAAGTTGCCTTTGCACTCGTTACCACATTTGTGAGTTTGAATGATGCCAATGGTGTTGGCTAGAATAATCATGTTTTCGCGTGTTTTGGACAAATTGTCATAGTATGACATTGTGTTGTGTTCTAAAACGAAAGAAGAACATAGAGATTATTGGTGAGATGACCCTTTGTTCTGGAAGAGAAATTTGATTGACGTTCAGGAAGCATAGTAGACAACGCTACCTTGTAAAATGTGAAGACAGAGCTTTCACAAGAGGGACCAAGATCGAAGACCGTTATCGAAGTTAGAAACCTGGTGGAAGAGTAGTAGGAGATGGTTGCGACAAGCATTACCATGGAAGAAGCATATAAGGAGAAGAGAGGAACTGGGATAGTGCTCAATCATACATCATGCAACGCGTGAAGATTTCAGTTCGGGCATCAAGACAACCAGACCAAAGAAGACGAACCATTCAACACACAACCTGGAGTCGACAACAACATCATGTACCTTAAAACCTGGAGCTATGTTAGAAGACCTGTCAAAGACACGCAGTCTTGTTTCTCTATTCATTTTAGTTGCACTAAGATGAATTGAGAGCAGAAGCAGACTTGCGGATAGAGGGATGCACAGTGATCGTGTCAGAGACTGCCGTTACGATGCCACAATACCAAGAGGAGTTGCTGAAGGCGTGAGGAACCAGACTCGAGTTTGTAAATTCTTTTCATCGTTAGGTAAGAGGGACAAGCGTAAACAGACTACTCCAACTTGGAAAAAGGATTTTTGAAATTGTAATTGAGTGGACGGATTTTGAAGCGGACATTTGTGTTTACACGTGATGATTGACGCTATTGATAACGTACCTTAATTCTGATTGACATTCTCGGATTTCCGTTACTCTTCGAGTAATTTCGTTCTCTTAGTTATGTTGTTTGATTCGGGTGACCTTTGAGACTGTAGGTGGACTAGGTGGATTTAGATAAGTTTGTGTTGTTCACGACTTGAGATAAAGTATGACCATCATGAGGGCATATGTATATGATGCCAGTATTATGACGTCTGGCCAGCGTGATAATACTTACATCATATAACGTGCACTTATGGTGGGCATATGATATTTTAAGAAGTGCCTTAGAAGCTTTAGGATTCTGGCATCTGATTAAGAATATATGTGTTTAGTGAGACTTTAGGTTCATTCTACCTGTGTGTTTAATCTGCCTTCATCGTTATACGACTTGATGCATTTGGATACTCGACATGCGCTTGTGACCTCTGTACTTCTGATAAGAATCCTAGGTGCGGTTATAGAGCTTTCTACCGTTTGATTTTTGCAACCAATCTGTTGTTGTCCGTCAGTATTCCAAGGGTTGCTATGGAAGAGTACACCTATGTTTTACTATATGTATGTTTCACTTTTGCTGAATCTGTTTCACTACGATACGCTATGAGTAAGATATGAGATTTTGGAACAAGATCCGTTTGCTTATGAGAATACCTTAGAAAGGTTATACTGGAGAAGAGACTATTTGATAAACCGAGAAATCATGCTGATAAGCATCGATGTGACTTAAAATTTCATGTTATGGATCATATATTATGTAAATTTTGCCGTTCATAAGAATGAAATGTTGTAAGGTCAAGGACAAGCTTAGTCCTCAACCCTTTAGACCATTTGAAACCCTTGAATGTATTGGGGAGGTTTCCTATCGTTTAGCTCTACCTCCGCGGTTATCACATATTCTTAACATCTTCCTTGTATATCTTGTAAGGGGATTTGAATTATCATCTGTTACGTGTGGTATATTATTCTTTTGATTTGAATTCCGTATGATATGTCTTTTTTGAGGAAATCGAAGCTATTTTGATCAACAGGGTCGAGTCATGAGAAACCATTTTGTTCGATGACCCTACCTGAGCGTGAGGTTAATCGTGTCGTTCTTTTGTAATTTGCTACATCTCCAACGAACCTTTGCGACATCAATTTTGAGGACAAAATTTTCTTTTTAGAGGGGAAGAGTTGTAAAATCCCGATTTTCTCAACGCATAAAATACCTAAAATACCCCTTTAATCTCGAACTTTGAATAGACGATTAATTATTTTAAAACATTTCATTTCGAATATAACCTAAGTATTTAAATTGTGAATAATTGAACGAATAAACGTTAAACAAATATAAGGCTTATGCTAAATCAAAATTGTACACAATTAAAATCTTGTACACTTATATTAAATCCTAACTCTTCGTCCCAAATATTTCTACACGTTTATTTCTTGGTCTAAAATTCCCATCTCATTCTTTATTTAAGTTTTATAAGATGTGGTCAAAACAACCTTGTCCTAATCATCTTCATACAAGAAAGATAAACATCACACGACATATCTTGTACTACTCTTCATACGTTTTACTGGAGATAATACCGAATATATGAAGATATGTATTATCTCCTTACCTAAATTAAGTACACGACATTCCTTTTTACATACAACTCCATACGCTTTTCCTATGGGTCGTATAATATATCAGTACATATCTCTCTCAACCGAATCACAACCAAAACAAAGACAAACCCTAAAAACATCAAACACCACAAACGGCGGCTATGTATTTTTCTGCTTCATTTTCTTTATTCGATCAAAAGAAGAGGGCAAAGAAAAGGTTCGTGTCTTGGTCGAGATTGCGGGGCGATAGGTGTACCAAACGTGGTGTTGCTGGCTCGCAAAGGAGTGTGTAGTCGTGGTTAGTTGCTGCCTAATAGGGTGCTGTTCGTAGGGCGTATTCCTAGTACGATTAGGAGAGTTTTGTTCGTGGTGTAAAGCTGTTCGAGGCTGGTATAGTTGTGTTTCGGCTGGGTGAAACTAGTTTACAATCCTTGTTTCTTTTCTCATTTGCATGTTTCAAGGGTAAGTTATCACCACCCTGTTCGATTCCTCCTTATTTGTTCTCGATTCGATCACGTTTTAGTTCATTTATCGACTATGTTAAATCGTATATAAAACCCTACAATGAATCATGGTCACGTCACATATTATAATGAAACTACAACTTATATAATCGACATATGGTCTGTGTTGTGTTCGTGTTTTTGGCTGTCGTGATGGGTTATTTAGTTGTACTCAACCTTAAAAAAAAAGACTAACGCTTAATTGATAATGAACTTAAAACATGTATGATCGATTGACATATGATGAGGAAGAAACCCACGACTTGTTTTATTGAATGGGCAAGGGATGTAGCATTTGGTACTGGTAATAACCTAAGTAGAGAACTCATAAAAAAAACTCTTGTGTCGATCTTAACATTTTGTTGGGGCTGTCGAATGCATTCTACTTTGATCTTACATATGACTTAGAATCTTGTTAGTAACTCGAATACGAAATGAATGAAAGCATGCATGGCTGTGTCGTTATTATAGAGGGCGAAAAGTGGGTGTTTATGTGTGACGCATGGGCTGAAAATTAGGGATCACGTGGGATCATTGGTGATTTTGTAGTTTTGATATTCATGCATGCATAAATCTTTTCTAAAGATATACTCCAGCTCACACATGCTTCTAAGAAAATTACATTAGATTTAATATTAATAAGAACTTGGAATTAATATGTGAATATAGGCGTACAAAATTTTTAAATGTGAATAAAGATTCGACTAGGTGTGTTGCGGGAAATCAGTTTTGCTTACTAAATTGGGTCGTGTGTGAGTATTTTGTGACATGGTCAAAAAGAGGTTAAAATGTGGTAACTTAATCACTGTCTAAAATGATATCGAGAATACATTTATATAATTTGTGAAACGACGGAATACTAAAACGGCCATTTTGCCATTTACTTGCAATATAAACCCCAAAGTTAATTAATTGACATAATTGAACCTTAAAATTTGATAATTTACATTTATGATCTTGAACTTTATTAAATTGACATATTTAACCCTAAGTTGTTATATTTGTCATTTTAACTCATAAATACATTTAAATTGTCAATTAAAATCATAAAGTAGTAAATTACTAATTCGGGAAACTTAATAAATATGGAAAGTTACTAAAAATGGAAATCCGACTAAAATGAGTAATCTGATTCAAAATAAGTTATTTATAATAAGACGATCGTGAATTCGTGTAGATTTACTGAAGAAGGAGTTGCTTCCTAATCTTTATGTTTCTGTTATGTTTGCACTTTCGATCTAAGGTACGGATACTCTGCCTTTTTCAGTAAAAGGTTCCTATACATTGATGTTGAGTTATGATTCAGTTAAGATTCCCCAAGCCACTGCTATGTTCCCTTTTGATTGAACCCTGATATGATTTTGAGATGACTTTGAGATAAACCTTTGCTATATGACCTTTTGCATGACTTTGAGACCTGACTCTTAGTTTGATACCCGAGCCATTTATGTTTCTCCTACCTATGGAGGTACCATAGGCATGTCTGTGATGCACCACTGGCATGACTCATGTGTGGGTGAGTGATTTCTCACGCCGTCCCTTTTTTTTATGATTACTATTATGGCCATTATGACTTTGAGTATATGACTTTGAGATTGACTTTGAGTAAGGGGCGTATGGGTTGCAATCCTAGACATGTATGCTTAGTGGATTTAACTATGACTTTGAGTTGACTTTGAGGTGATTGGTACTGTGTGCTATACATGCCCTTCACAACCCCTGGGAGCTGATCACTCCACCCTTATGATACATGAGGACACCCCTCATATTATCTGGTTGCCTGAGAGGTATCCCTGTAACACCCCCAATTCATGGATGCAACGGAATTCGAACTGGGTGTTACTTGACGGCACAATAGTCACAATAATAGAAAACGAACTCCAATTGAGTCGTTTTAAAAGATTTATCATTCAAATTATATAAATATCAGAGATTACAAAATGAGGTCCCAAATGGTTCCATGTTTACAATGTATAATAAATGTGTTTTTGAATGATAATAAAATTTATAGCCCTCTTGAGTATCCGTGTCCTTCCGTGCCATCCTTGATCGTCATGAACCTGAAATACATGCTTGAGAGGTCAACACAAAGGTTGAGTGATATTCATAGAGTTTGTTTAATCGTTTGAACACAATATGTTGGTAGTGTGAGTTATAGGCTCACACCAATGTTTGGAAAACAAAATCGTTATTTATTTCACTAAGCTTATGACACCATAACGTTAACGTGTACCAATATCGATCGGCAGATTTATCCCGGTAGGTACTTTGCTAACATACCTAATCTCAAATATTAATGCATTTGTTTGAACTTAGTCAATACAAATGGGATTCGTCAATCCCAATAGGCCTATTATTAATATTCGCGCTCACTATTGCTAGTGACTAATGGTTCATAATAAAGGATCTCGGTTTAGCAAGGTTGGTACTTAGTGATAATAAAACATCGTCGTGAAGCATACATTAGAAAGCATCGTGTTCGATTTAGAAATAGCATGTATTCCCCCCAAGGATTTGTAAAACAATTAAGTAATGGAAAGTGGGGCTATGAACTCACCTTAAGTAAGATAGCAAGTAATGAATGTAACGGTTGAATCGTGAAGGTTTCTATGAGCAACCTATAATAGAATGTTGCGACTTAGGATCGGAGTAAAGAATATAACGGAGTGCCTATATATATATCTTGCATTTAGTCCATGATGTGGTATGATGTATATTGTATGTCTTTGAAAGAAAAGATTCATGAACATGTATGTTTTGTATATCGTTTACTACCGTTCGGGCTGACATATTTCAGAAGTCATGTTAGTAAGCGTTCGAGGAGCCAGGACACTTTAACTCGTAAATCCACAACTCATCTCGACGGCTTACATAATGAACTCCTCACATGAGGCTCCCTACTATTGTAGTAGTTGATAAAATATATAGATATAAGTTTTGATCCGAAAAGTTACATGTCCGATATTTTGAATAAACTTAGAAAAGTTTATTAGTACATGAAGATTGTTATTAGGGGGAGTTTCATAAGTCTTGAATGACCATTTTCTCTTGGTAATATCTCATGGTTTCCTTTTAGGTGAAGTAGATCCAAATTGCTTGTTCAAGTTATCGCCTAACTCATTGTTTCATGTTTACGCCTATGTAAGTTGTTATGGTCATTTCGTCATGGCCTAGCCATGACCTTTGGTCCTTGTTCCAAGGTCATGAGATACAACCTTGGCTCTAGCCATGGTGGTGATCTTGTTTATAGGTCATAAGACCCCTTTGGTCTTCATAAACCATAACCTATATGTAATGACTTTGTCTAAAAATGGGCTGTTTAGAATTTGAAGAAATTTATCACTCGGAAAGCATTTTTAGGTCTCGAGCTTCTTTGTTCCTGAACGAAAACGTCGTTTCGGACAACTTTCGTGTTTTAACTTTTTGATGAATCGGACCAGAAGTATGACTTTCAAAACCCAAATTTGATCAGGAAGCTATTTGGCAGTTTTGCCGGAAATCTTTGGTAATTTCAAATCGCCATAACTTTTGACTCGTATACTCGTTTTGGGTGGTTCAAATTGCTATGGTTTCCTTGTTAAGTCCTCTATTACAATTTGTAATGATCCAATATCATAATTTTACCATTTTGATCAGGTCTTACCAAGAAAGTCACTAGTTTACTTGTTTTAGTAACTTGTTGTAACAATTAATAACAATAACTTGTTTTAATCATTTTTATACATCATGGACATAACTACAAGACATAATATAGCAAGAATAACATGTAAATAACATGAACATGATTATTTAACAAGAATCAAGTTAGGGTTTGGCTCACAACTTTTGGCTTTCAAAGATGAAAGGAAGTTAACATGTAAGGATAGGACTTTGATAGACTTGCTTCAACCCTTTTTCACTTCATGCAATCTTTCTACCCTTGGTATTCTTGAAAGATGGATGATGAAGGTTTAGGTGAATTGAGTGGATTTAAACTCAAGAGAAATCACCAAGTATATGAGGTTATGGAAGAGTTTTGGTGAATGATAACCTAACTAGAGTTTCTACCTTGAAGAATCACTTGAATCTTGCATGAAACTTGGAAGAGAATTTGCAAATGAATGGTGTGTTTGTGTGTGTGATATCCACGGCAAAGAGGGGAGGGAGGGGGTATATATATGGTCATGAGGAGGTTAGTGTATAAGAATGAATGGCTTAGAATGGAACACATGATAACTACATGTATGTTTTTAGGCCATAAGTGTTTCTAAGGCTTAAAATGATACACATGAGTGATCTAATAGTTCCATGGTTCTCACTAAGCCACCAAGATCATGGTGAATCACCTCTTGGTCGTTCCATATGAGGGGGAAGTGACTAGATGGATAAACTTGGTATTATCTAGTTTACGGAGTGAGTTTTGGTCCCGTTAATCGCTAACGGTAAGTCGTTAAGTCATGAAACTTAAAACCGGGTATCGTAAAAATACGAAACTTGGAAGAATGGTTAAACATGTCATTATACTCCATAATAAAATATAAAATGAGTGGTAGGTTCTATCGGGTGCTAAAACCCTGCTAAAAACTGGAAACACGGGTCTAAAACGCGTAATACGTAAAATATACGAATATTGCGTAAAATTGAGAAAAGTAAAATGTTACTTTTCTAATATGTTATAAATGATTTAAAATGACTTATAATGTCTAGACTGGGCTCAGTCTAGTGTCGGTTGGTATTAAATGTCTTTTAGACATGAAACCGTAAGCCTAAAAATCACGAAATGACTTATAACATCAAGGGATGATTTTTGGTCAATGGAGGAGGGAAAAATATGTTGACTTTTTCTAATAAGTTGAAAACTCAAATCTTCTTAGAAACGCGTTTTGTGGTCTAACGGTTAATCGCCCAAACGGTTAAGCGTGCTCATGCGAGATTAGTACAGGCTTGGGTGACCTGTCGGGAAGTTTTTGGTCATGTTTTTCTCAGTCACGATTAATTCTCAAATAAATCATGAGCGTGTCAAACATTTTTCCGATGTGGGGTCACCTGACGGGATCGAATTTCGTTGTGCGTAGAATTTCTGAATGACGTTTTACCCTAAAACGTGTAATTCCTTAATAACTTTCACGAAAATGATCTGACGAATGTCAAACATTTAATTTGCCATGGAAATGATTTATCACTTGAGAATATCAAATAAAAATCAACTTTCGGGAAAATTTCGGAAAGAAATGAATAGTAAAAATGAATAGTAACATGAATAGTAAAAGTGAATAGTGAATTTTCCGGGAATAGAAGTTATCCAGAAAATGTGAATTGTTACAGTCTCCACCCCATATGAGAGCTCCGTCCCGGAGATCAATTGCGTTGGGAGTAGAAACTTTGTTGGTAAAAAGAGGTGGGTATTTCTTACGTATCTGGTCCTCTCGTTCCCATGTGTATTCAGGATCACGTCGTGAGCTCCAACGAACTTGACAATTGGAATACGGCTTTGCTTGAGTTGTTTGACCTCTCGGTCCATGATTTCTACGGGTTCCTCAATAAATTGAATATCGTCATTGAGTTGAATTTCATCGAGTGGAATCACAAGTGATTCTTCCGACAAGCATTTCTTTAGGTTGGATACATGGAAAGTGGGGTGTACACTACTGAGTTCTAATGGAAGCTCAAGTCTGTACGCCACATGGCCAACCCTGGCTAGGATTTTGAATGGTCCGATGTATCTTGGTTTTAGTTTCCCTCGTTTACCGAGTCGTATTAAGCCTTTCTAAGGCAATACCTTTAGCATAACCCTGTCTCCGACTTGGAATTCTAGGGGTCTGCGTCATGTGTCGATGAACAGGTGTGGTTACTTATGAGGACTAAAGTCTGGGATTACCAGTGATGCAGTTTGATTTGTCATTTTAGTGTATGGCGTAGGATGAGGCTTACTTTTATACAGGAAAGGTATGGTAATAGTCGAATATCAAAGGAAATTGATATAGCAGTCGAATATTAATAGGAATTGAGATAGTAATTGCAATCATAGCCTAGTAGGTAATCGGTTGTTGACTTCATACTTATGTTATTTCGGATACAAATAAGCCCACTTGTTTATAATTCTTTATTTACATAGAGAGGCATCCCAAACAATGTAGATAAGGAAATATAAACTTATGGTTTAGTGATTTACAATGTCTTTATTTAAATGAAAAGGCATCCCAATCCATTCAAATAATTACAAATCATCCTACACAACATTCATACTTAGTCGGTGAGTTACAAGGTAGTGTATTATGAGATGATACAGGTGTTCCAAAAGTACAAGATGAATATTCAATCTTGTAAAGCCGGTGAGGGTGCTTGTGGTGTAACTAAGGATGATTTGAGCTTTAAAAGTGCATCAAGATCTTGTTAATGAGTTTGTGTTTGCCACGGTTGTGAAGGTAATGTTGTTGATGAACAAAAGTGTGTAGTGTATGCTTAACATTAATACTCTTAGGTATCGATGTTGAGTTTGCTTTAAAAATCTTAAAAGATTTTTAAAAGTTTATGACGGAATGGTATCCTAAACAGGATGGTACTTCCACGGGATGAAGAGAAGAATTGATAACTATCCCAAGATAGTCGTTCGGATTATCTCATAAATGAAAATTTTCAAGAATGAATTTAGATCATACAAATAAGGTGTTAAGATTTCGCTGAGTGGTAAAACACTATCGTGTCTCTAGATCGTTTAATGAATTCTGGTGGTTTATCGAGTTCAAGTAGGAAATCAACCTAAACATAACCCTAGTACAACTACTCTCAGTATTTGAAAATTTTAAGTCGAATATAGTTAGTCAGACTATATTCCACTGTCCCTAGGTTAAATATAGGTGACTAGTCTATATTTAGCCAAGGTTCGATAAAATTTTCAAATACCTAAATTAGGTATACTTGTGATACGTCCGTTGCTTTCGGGAAACTGTCCACTAAACAAAGGCGATGTCAAACCATTCAGTTGCAAGTCCCGCCATAAGAGACTTGTAACGTATGTTTTCACATTCCATTGCATAGAAGATAGTACGGGTAGATATGTGTGGAAAGGAAGTTGAAGTAATTCTAAAACAGTCTATACTGGGCTAGAATTACAAACTTTTAACAATGAAGGTTTCAGAAGAAAACTTTGATGGATGTAGAGAAAGTTCAGCTTTTGTCGATGATGGATTAGTTTGTCCTTTAGAAATTCATATTTCTTGTTTGGAAATCGATAGATTGTGATGGGTTTTTGATATCATATGAAATGATATTGATGAGGTGGTGGAATAATTCGAGAGACCATTGCACAAATCACAATGTCTCGGAAGTAGATTAGACCATTGTGTGACTCAAAACATTTGAGAGATGATTAAGACCATTGTGTCATACAATGTTCGGGAAATAGAAAAGACCATCGTAATTTGTTACAATATCTTGGATATAAAATGTTGGAGTAGGAACATGGTTGGGAGAATGTGGTTGTGTCGAAATGCCATAGAATAGGCATGTGTAGATATGTTTAGATAAAATGATTGAAAATAAACCAAGTTTATATATCAATATACTAATGCTTACGGGGAAATGCTCAAAATGGGTATATATGAATATACTAACATGTTTGTGTATCATAACATGCTTACTAAATCCATAATCGTCTGGAGGATGGAAGACACGGAGAGCGGAAGGCTATAAAATGTTTTTGTTTGTGATTGTAGTTATAGTTTAGGTCTCAATTAGACCCGTTTCTCTATAACCATGGCTCTGATACCAATCTGTAACACCCCCAATTCATGGATGCAGCGGAATTCGAACTGGGTGTTACTTGACGGCACAATAGTCACAATAATAGAAAACGAACTCCAATTGAGTCGTTTTAAAAGATTTATCATTCAAATTATATAAATATCAGAGATTACAAAATGAGGTCCCAAATGGTTCCATGTTTACAATGTATAATAAATGTGTTTTTGAATGATAATAAAATTTATAGCCCTCTTGAGTATCCGTGTCCTTCCGTGCCATCCTTGATCGTCATGAACCTGAAATACATGCTTGAGAGGTCAACACAAAGGTTGAGTGATATTCATAGAGTTTGTTTAATCGTTTGAACACAATATGTTGGTAGTGTGAGTTATAGGCTCACACCAATGTTTGGAAAACAAAATCGTTATTTATTTCACTAAGCTTATGACACCATAACGTTAACGTGTACCAATATCGATCGGCAGATTTATCCCGGTAGGTACTTTGCTAACATACCTAATCTCAAATATTAATGCATTTGTTTGAACTTAGTCAATACAAATGGGATTCGTCAATCCCAATAGGCCTATTATTAATATTCGCGCTCACTATTGCTAGTGACTAATGGTTCATAATAAAGGATCTCGGTTTAGCAAGGTTGGTACTTAGTGATAATAAAACATCGTCGTGAAGCATACATTAGAAAGCATCGTGTTCGATTTAGAAATAGCATGTATTCCCCCCAAGGATTTGTAAAACAATTAAGTAATGGAAAGTGGGGCTATGAACTCACCTTAAGTAAGATAGCAAGTAATGAATGTAACGGTTGAATCGTGAAGGTTTCTATGAGCAACCTATAATAGAATGTTGCGACTTAGGATCGGAGTAAAGAATATAACGGAGTGCCTATATATATATCTTGCATTTAGTCCATGATGTGGTATGATGTATATTGTATGTCTTTGAAAGAAAAGATTCATGAACATGTATGTTTTGTATATCGTTTACTACCGTTCGGGCTGACATATTTCAGAAGTCATGTTAGTAAGCGTTCGAGGAGCCAGGACACTTTAACTCGTAAATCCACAACTCATCTCGACGGCTTACATAATGAACTCCTCACATGAGGCTCCCTACTATTGTAGTAGTTGATAAAATATATAGATATAAGTTTTGATCCGAAAAGTTACATGTTCGATATTTTGAATAAACTTAGGAAAGTTTATTTGTACATGAAGATTGTTATTAGGGGGAGTTTCATAAGTCTTGAATGACCATTTTCTCTTGGTAATATCTCATGGTTTCCTTTTAGGTGAAGTAGATCCAAATTGCTTGTTCAAGTTATCGCCTAACTCATTGTTTCATGTTTACGCCTATGTAAGTTGTTATGGTCATTTCGTCATGGCCTAGCCATGACCTTTGGTCCGTGTTCCAAGGTCATGAGACACAACCTTGGCTCTAGCCATGGTGGTGGTCTTGTTTATAGGTCATAAGACCCCTTTGGTCTTCATAAACCATAACCTATATGTAATGACTTTGTCTAAAAATGGGCTGTTTAGAATTTGAAGAAATTTATCACTCGGAAAGCATTTTTAGGTCTCGAGCTTCTTTGTTCCTGAACGAAAACGTCGTTTCGGACAACTTTCGTGTTTTAACTTTTTGATGAATCGGACCAGAAGTATGACTTTCAAAACCCAAATTTGATCAGGAAGCTATTTGGCAGTTTTGCCGGAAATCTTTGGTAATTTCAAATCGCCATAACTTTTGACTCGTATACTCGTTTTGGGTGGTTCAAATTGCTATGGTTTCCTTGTTAAGTCCTCTATTACAATTTGTAATGATCCAATATCATAATTTTACCATTTTGATCAGGTCTTACCAAGAAAGTCACTAGTTTACTTGTTTTAGTAACTTGTTGTAACAATTAATAACAATAACTTGTTTTAATCATTTTTATACATCATGGACATAACTACAAGACATAATATAGCAAGAATAACATGTAAATAACATGAACATGATTATTTAACAAGAATCAAGTTAGGGTTTGGCTCACAACTTTTGGCTTTCAAAGATGAAAGGAAGTTAACATGTAAGGATAGGACTTTGATAGACTTGCTTCAACCCTTTTTCACTTCATGCAATCTTTCTACCCTTGGTATTCTTGAAAGATGGATGATGAAGGTTTAGGTGAATTGAGTGGATTTAAACTCAAGAGAAATCACCAAGTATATGAGGTTATGGAAGAGTTTTGGTGAATGATAACCTAACTAGAGTTTCTACCTTGAAGAATCACTTGAATCTTGCATGAAACTTGGAAGAGAATTTGCAAATGAATGGTGTTTTTGTGTGTGTGATATCCACGGCAAAGAGGGGAGGGAGGGGGTATATATATGGTCATGAGGAGGTTAGTGTATAAGAATGAATGGCTTAGAATGGAACACATGATAACTACATGTATGTTTTTAGGCCATAAGTGTTTCTAAGGCTTAAAATGATACACATGAGTGATCTAATAGTTCCATGGTTCTCACTAAGCCACCAAGATCATGGTGAATCACCTCTTGGTCGTTCCATATGAGGGGGAAGTGACTAGATGGATAAACTTGGTATTATCTAGTTTACGGAGTGAGTTTTGGTCCCGTTAATCGCTAACGGTAAGTCGTTAAGTCATGAAACTTAAAACCGGGTATCGTAAAAATACGAAACTTGGAAGAATGGTTAAACATGTCATTATACTCCATAATAAAATATAAAATGAGTGGTAGGTTCTATCGGGTGCTAAAACCCTGCTAAAAACTGGAAACACGGGTCTAAAACGCGTAATACGTAAAATATACGAATATTGCGTAAAATTGAGAAAAGTAAAATGTTACTTTTCTAATATGTTATAAATGATTTAAAATGACTTATAATGTCTAGACTGGGCTCAGTCTAGTGTCGGTTGGTATTAAATGTCTTTTAGACATCAAACCGTAAGCCTAAAAATCACGAAATGACTTATAACATCAAGGGATGATTTTTGGTCAATGGAGGAAGGAAAAATATGTTGACTTTTTCTAATAAGTTGAAAACTCAAATCTTCTTAGAAACGCGTTTTGTGGTCTAACGGTTAATCGCCCAAACGGTTAAGCGTGCTCATGCGAGATTAGTACAGGCTTGGGTGACCTGTCGGGAAGTTTTTGGTCATGTTTTTCTCAGTCACGATTAATTCTCAAATAAATCATGAGCGTGTCAAACATTTTTCCGATGTGGGGTCACCTGACGGGATCGAATTTCGTTGTGCGTAGAATTTCTGAATGACGTTTTACCCTAAAACGTGTAATTCCTTAATAACTTTCACGAAAATGATCTGACGAATGTCAAACATTTAATTTGCCATGGAAATGATTTATCACTTGAGAATATCAAATAAAAATCAACTTTCGGGAAAATTTCGGAAAGAAATGAATAGTAAAAATGAATAGTAACATGAATAGTAAAAGTGAATAGTGAATTTTCCGGGAATAGAAGTTATCCAGAAAATGTGAATTGTTACAATCCCCTCTGATTGTGAGATTATGAATTGAAGGCTTATGACTTTGAGATATGACTTTGAGTTTTGGGCTCGTGGTGGAGGACTATCCTATTCCTTCATTTCTATTATTCATTTGTTTATTCCTTATGATATTCCCCAATGCACTATATTTCAGTTCTGTTTCATTATCATTGCTTTGTATATGTATCTGTTCACTGGGCTTTTTAAGCTCAGCTGCATTTTCTTCTCCTGCGGCAGGTTTTAGTAGGAAGCTGGGTTATGGGAAGAGAGTGTGACTGGACTTAGAAGACTATGCTTTGGACTAGAGACGATTAGATGAAGTTTCACTTTATTAGACATAGTATTTATTGTTTTGTAACCTTGTAGTTTCAGATTTTCATTTGTAACCCTGAATTTCGTTGTATGTATGAATCATATGCTTGTGTTTGTTCTGATATGTCACTGTAATGTAATACTTCTACCCTTATCGGGTTGGGGTGTTACATTTTTCTTATGATGCTCTATGCGCACATTGGCTATCACTTAAAGGAGTTACATTGTAGTGCTCAGTGTCTCATATTAGTTGAGGATTTTGTCAAGGGATTGCGGTCTACTTATATTTATGGTTGGGTATAAGTATGGAGTTACGTGGATAATAAAGATTTAAGACACAAGTTTGGGTTATTGTACTTCTTCATCAAATTCATTATACTTGATTTTCTTCATCAGTGATCATTACAAGGAGCTTACAGAATTGAAGATTCATGAAGATGATTAACACATTGGTTTCGGGGGAAGTATCTTATTATGTGTTTAATCATTTGATGAACATGCACCACTCAAGGGGAAGTTTCTATTGCTTATATGTTCTCTATTTCTTGATAACAAAAAGGGGAAGAGATGTTAGAAGAGATTTTGGAGTGGCATAGAATGGATTAAGGGGAAGACAAAGATTGTTTCATTCATGGCGAGATTTAATTATCTCAATTTCTCTACTTCGTCTAGGGAAGTTCGTACAAGAAGGTGTTTGTTTTGTCATCATCAAATAGGGGAAGATTGTTGGGAATAATATTTATTGATTTGATGATACAAAACAAGAAGAATGAAACATGAAGGGCTTGAAGTGACAAGAAGGGAAACTACAAAAAGATGGAGGATTTGGAAGATTCTAGAAGAATATTTAGTTTCCTAATTGTATTATGATTCCTCTTGTAAACCCTAGATGTCTCTAGTATATAAAGAGACATAGGGTCATTAGTTTTGTAGTACGTACAAGATGTAAACATCAAAGGGTATGTGTCTGGAAACCTAGGCGTAAGGATTTGGGAAAACACCTAGGGTTTTGTTGATTAGTTTGTATAGCCTCAAGGTCGTTCTACCTTGATCAAGTAGGATTGGGGCTGTAAATTATTAGTGTTATTATTAGAGATGATAATGAATAAACCTTGTTGTCAATAACATATGAAGTTTACTTATTCCGCTGCGTTTCATTCATGATTGTCTATGTTATTGTTTAACCTTAGTGCTCTAAACGGTCCAAGGAGTTATTCCAAACTCCACACCAAGGTCATCACGTAAACGCATCCTTACCCGCATGGGTTATGATTTACATCAAGGCAAAGCACTTGACTTGTTTTGTACCAAGGTGTTAGTTGAGTAAGTCGAGTCGTGGAAAGTCACGAGTTATGAAACTATGGATTCTCGACTTTGTGTTACTTGAACTTATAAGTAACCTATGATTTTCTCAACTTATAATCTTAATTGTCTAAAACTTTTCTTCTTAATGAAAATTAGATTATCTGTCACACCCCCAATTTACCTGACTTGCAGCGGAATGGAATACCTGGGGGTGTCTGTCATAGCACCACAGTTACAGTTACATTGAACGACCTAAAGTGTCGTTTGGAAAATACTGCATTTGATCATTGAAATAATCCAGAGTTTACAAAATGAGGTCCCCAAAATGTGTTGCATGTTTATGAAAAACAAGTCATACTAGATCAAATGTTTACATAAGTGCATGAAATAATGATGAGACGCGTCGACTCCGCGACTCCATGAAGGTCCAAATGCATGTCACATGAGCTACCTTAATAACCTGAAATACATTGCTAAAACGTCAACACGAATGTTGGTGAATTCCATAGGTTTATAAAATGTAATGATGTACGGCCACCACATGTAAAAGTGCAAGATAAAAATCTCATGAAAATTGTACAATAGACCTTAAGCTCATGACACCGAAGCTATGACTGATGAAACTATGCCCCTCCTGAATGTTCTGCCGAAATACTCAAATGTAAAAGACATGACATGCATCCGCTTACTGTTGGTAATCACTACCACGGATGGAGGCGTCACCCTCGATAGATCTATCCACTCACTCTCGCTTACCGGTAAATTAACGGTTCATGATGATACAGGGGACTTATCACATGGCAAGGTAACTTAAGCAATGTACATATGTTTGAATACTTGGGCTTGTACTAAAATGATTGATGCAATGTATTCCCCCCTGTGGGATTTGAAAACAATCAAAAATGTTGAATTGAAAACGGGGCTATGAAAACTCACCTTAACTGGTGAAACTGTGATGAAGTGAAATGAACACCAATGAACAATTAGCTACCGCAACCATATATGATGGTACCATGAACATGTAATGAGCTGAAAAACAAGGCGCGCACACTAGCCGCAACCTAATATGAATGATGAACGATCTACTTTAGATCATGAAATGATGTTATGAATGTCCATGCACATGTTTCCTATACCACTCTACTCTTTGAAAAACACTTGTTGTTATCAAAAGTATATATTCCAAGACTTAGGAAAAATATGGCTATTAGAAAAATAAACTAGTTGCAATATATATACTTATATATATATCGTATGTACCAATGTTTGTGTTGAAATCCTCGGTCTGAAATCCTTGAAATAACGCCTTGTACTAAATGAAAATATACTTGTAATCACTAATACATCATTAGTTATGAAATTGGGTACTTGGTTAATATTTCTAGAAAATCTAGAATTTAGTACGTAGTGTTATTATTATTATTTCTAAAAACTGCCAATTATAGAGGATTTTTGCCGATATTGAAACGTGAATATCTTTGTCGTTATAAGCCCGTTTTACTTGTTCTTTATATCCACGGTTACGTCTTAGTATGTAGTAATATATTTTGGAAAGCTTGACCCCTCCGGGTTACGTCTAAAGTCTCTTTTTGTCTGACGAAAAACGTCCAACAGCATGTATTTTTCCGGAAAATAGTTTTCGTCGTTAAACTTGCAAAAATCATAACTTCTTCGTTATAAACTCTTTTTAATCCGTTCTTTCGCCTACGGATTCGTTTTTGAAAGTATTTTCTACAAATTTGGCCAAAATTTCATTTGTGTTTACTGATTTTCTAGATTTTACCAAAATGGGACAGCATGTTTATAAACTTGTTAGAAATCCATTTCCAAGGTTCAAAACTAGTTTTTACTTCAACCAAATCTCTTGCAAACACCACAAATCTATAATAATCCTACCATACACCTTCTTAGGGTGCCATGGGTTCCTAATGACTAGTAATCAAGTTAATTTAACAAAGGAACACCTAAAACCAATTCTAGGGTTTGTATGATCAAAAAGTATACAAAAATAAAGTGGTATAGCTAGTTTGTGCATGAAATTAAGCATGAATACTATAAGATACATATGTTAATTAGATGAAAACATGAAAATAAATTTGAATACTCACTTTGAAATAATAGGTGGTGAGATGATGAGAAACCTTGGATTACTTGTGTTTTTGGGTTATAATTCTTGATTAGGAAGACAAAATGAACAACTTTGATGCTTTATACTTTGAAAAATATTGGATTGATCTTGGATCATGGGGAAAGTCGTGGGTTTTGGGGTGGGGGAGATGAGAAAAGTGAGTTTTATGATTCTTGGAAATTGTTATGTTATGTGATAAGTGTTTTTGGAAGATCTTTGTATAAGTTTATAATGTATAATACTAGTACATAAGCATGAGGTTAAAAATAAATCACATGGTGTCTAGGGTGAGCTCATGGCCGGTTTTCAATGTACCAAGGAGTAGCAAAGTCGGTTTTGATCACTTAGAAAATGTAGTGTATTATTAGTTGTAGTTTAGTGTAAGTATTAGTTATAATCGGGTACCGGGTTTGCTAGAAATAAATATTAACGAAGTTAACCGGGACTTAATAAAGTTGTAAATATGTTAAAAATATATTGGGTACAATTACTGAGTGATCGGGTGATTATTGTTTAGTTTTCACGAAAACCGTCGTAATATTCATAAGCTTACGTTATAAATAAAATAAATTTCCAAAATACTGGGTAATTGAATGTTATAACTTTTATGATGATAAAATGGATATAAAAATATGTCGGGACCATTGTGGGAATATTTAGATATATTCGTCGTGTATAAACCGGGTGTTAACGTTTATTATAAATACTTATAAGGAAAACGTTAAATGTATCAAATATGTATAAATTTGAAAATCCTAAGGGTGGTATAACATGTAAATGACCTACTGATGATATGCAGACTATCTCCAGTCCGTATGAAATGTCATTACTGATAATGCATGAATTCGCACCTGAACCAATACGGTTACGCGAATTTGAATACCCGTAAACTAAATTTACGATGAAATGTGTAATGCAAGTGAATGATGAAATCTTTTCCCGCAATGAATAGTATTCTGTGAATAGTAAAATTTCTGAATGCTTCTCGGAATGTCAAACTGACACCAAAAATGATGAATAGTAAATTGATGAATAGTGTTTTGATGAATAGTGTTTGATGAATAGTGTTTTTCCAAAGTTCGGGAAATGACCTGAAATGGTGAGTTGTGACAGTCTTCCCCTCTAAAAGGAACTTCGTCCCGAAGTTCAGTTTATGTTGGTTTCTGAAAACATATTTGTGAAAAGGTGATGATATTCGAGAATTCCAGCGAACTCTAACGATAGGAATTCGACTCTGATTCAATTGTTTGACCACACGGTCCATGATTTCTGTTGGTTCTCTTACAAGGTCTGAGATTGTCATTTGGGTTGGATCCCTTCCAATGGAATCATGAGTGACTCATCTGAAAGTCATTTTTGGGGATCTGAAAATGTGAAATATGTTCGTGTAATCCTGTTGTTCTCTGGCAATGTTCAAATCTGACGGCCACTATGCCTTCTCTATCAGAATATTAAATGGTCCAGTGTATATTGGTGTAACTTTCCAAGTTTTCTTAATGGTTTACAACTTATTGAACTTGTAACTGATTCTTGACTTGTAGAAAATTTATGGTTATCTCATGAATGCCTACTGAACTAGTGAGTTGAGCTTTTTCTGAGTTTGGCCCATCAATCGATGGTCTGCGCTTCTTAATGTTTTAAATGTGGTAATGGTAATATATACTGCTGAATTCTGCCAGAACTCAAGTTTGTATGCTAGTTGGTCGATTCTAAAATGAATCTTAAATAGTCCAATATGCTAAAGGTTCAACCTTTCTTGTTATCCAATTTGTATCATGCCAATCCAAGGCATTGCTTTTAACTTAATTTGTTCTCCCACTTGAATCTGGATGGTTTGTTGTTCAGGATACTCAATCCAATTGATGTGTGTTATGTACCAACCTAACTTCTGCCAGTTTCTCGCTGTTGGTGTGATAACTATTGTTGTAGATGAACTTGATTTATGTTAAATGATTAATCCAACCATTTCTAGGGTCAATCACTCATGCTCTGAGCATACTTTCCTATGTTTGAATTGTCCTCTCGCTTTGACCATCAGTCTGAGGGTGATAGGTGATGTTCACATCTAAATGGGTTTCTGAAGGAAATCCTGAAATGATTACCTGAAGTCCAAGTTGAATCGGTTTCCTTAACAGGAAAAACTGAAATGGGTACAATAAACCTTTTTGACTAATTTCACAACGTTCGGTCCTTCGAACTTGGCATTATCTGAAAGGGATAGAATATAGGTGACAATTTGATTCCTTGTGTTTTGTTCCAACGGATGATAAGACATATGTTTTTCTTTGTCTAGTGGGTTTGGTCTCCACTACTGAAGTTTGCGATTAATTTGTGATGTCCTTCCTAATTCCTTCATCACATATTCCAAATATTCTTTATTGTCAAGTCACAAATCCTAAATGCATAAGCGATGTTGTAGGGAAAGTGGTTCTGGAAATTTGTCTCGCGATTGTGAGTTTTGGTTGAAATCTTTTTCTGAATAAACGAATTTAGAAAAATGGAGCAAATGATTTACTGGGTAATATTTTTCTTGATGATTCAAAATCCAGTAGTTATGATATAGGAACTGTTTTCAAACATGTTGTGATTAAGACTACTTACCAAAGTTTGATGTCTATGTATATTTCTCATTGTACAATAGTGTTGCTAAAGATTGACCAAAATGGATCATACTTGTTCAAAATAGGAATTTCAGAAATCATTTTTCCACAAGGTATGTGATTTATGTAAACGCATCAACTTTATTTAAAAGTGAAAACACTAACATGGATAAAATGGTAGAATAGGAAATGTTCGCTTAAATGCATCGATGTCTAACACTTAGTTCCTGAGGTTGGATAATGTCTATTGATGGTTATCTGGCATAACTACAAGCATAGGTATTTAGACTAACTTAAGTCATGAAATAGTTTATCATTGTAAATGGGCAAGACGAAGGTATCACTTGATGTTGTGTCGATGAATGTCTATTCTGTTTTCCCATGTAGATGAGGAGATATGTTCTGGTTTGATCCCTTGCTTAATATGAAGGTGGGGTTATCTGAAATTTCTAGAGACATAATGCCCTAGAGGAATCCACATCGATATTCTTGATTCAAACAATTGTCCTTTGTGAAAACTTACTGCAGGAAAGTTTTTGTATAGATGAGGCCATGTTTAAATGAAATGCTCTACAGTCTCAATTAGAAGCTTGGTTTATTTCTATTGTGTTGTCCTGCGGACATCTATATTGAGTTCAATCCTGTAGCTCAGTCTAGCTAGTACCTTTAAATGATAGAATTTAACAACTAAGTCAGAGATGGTGATTCAGATGGTCTCGCAGTATCTTAGGATTGTTGTTGAGTTATGAATTCTCTCACTATATACTTCTAGTCCTAGTTAGTAGTTCTGTAATCCCTTCGTTGCTTTTATTGTATATAGGAATCCTGCATGTATTTGATATGGAAAGTCTCTCCTAGAGAAGTCAATGGGAAAATCCAACTTAATGGCTAAGTGAGTGACAGGTGGGGTAAGTATCCAGGGATAGTTCGGCAAAAGAGATGTTTATGAAAGAGTTCCTTTGTTTACAAAGCTTTCGAATGAAGATTGTTATTAACAATCCTTTGAAAAGGTAATTATTTCCTTCATGGCATAATCCTTCCTGAATTTTACATAGATGATCAGGCTATGTACAATTGAGGACTAATGATGCGATGTTAGATTTTTGTCAAAATATCATAACTTTCCTCAAAAGTTTTAGATGGTGTTCAACGCATTGTTATTAAAATGGTATCCTGATGTTTTCTTTCAAATAACATAAAAATTGCCTCGCGTAATAATAGTAAATACTTGGTGTAATGACAGAAAAATCAATTTATAGGATGGAAATAAAATAGCTTACTTCATAAATTTTTCTGTAAAACAATTTCCCCATATGATAGTAAAATAGCTTGAATAGTGTATTGGATACGTGAGTGAATCTTGTCGAATGGTAATAGTCTACTAATTCGTCAAATACGAAATCAACCTAATCCCTGATGAGACAATGCTAAAATGTTGCGAAACGATTGAAGTCTGAGCAAATGGAATAGAAAATGGAGTAAACGAAGGTTATGATTATCACCTAGGTAACAAAGGATAGATACTACATTGGATAGGAAAGTGTTTAATACCACTAGGTCATGTCATCGTACCAACGGTAAGTACAAAAGGAAAGATACAACCCTAAAGGGCTCGAACTACGGTTTATATATTGAAACAAAGCTCCTGCTGCTGAAATATTGTTGTTATCCTTGATGTTGCTAATATCCTGACTGTTCTCTTTCAACAGCTCACGCTATTCCTCGAGCGATTTAGTCTTGATTCCAAGTTCCTGATTTTCCTTGTTCCTTAGTTCCGGGCAGTCATTCTTGAAATGCCTAAAGTTTCCACATTTGAAGCAACTCCCTGGGATTTTCTGATTTGTGAGTTTCCTACAATTTTCAGTCCGATGACCCCGCTTCTTGCACACTCCACACGTTTACTGCAATGACCTCGGTGATGTTGATTACACAGGTTGTAGTAAGGTAACTTTACAATATACCTTCTCTTTGTATGCGGTTCTGCAGCAAAGGCTCTATTTACTTCTTGTCCCTTGGGTGATTGTTGAGCAGCATTGCAACCTAGATTGTTGTTCCACTTCCTTTTATTGTCACTATTGTTTCCTGATGTCTCGGCGTGAACTATGAGTTCCTTTGCCTCGATCGCCATTTTGATAGCTTCAGACATGGCATCGGGTTCCCATGCGATGACCAACATACGAATTCCATGGGAGAGTCCCCCGATGTACCATTCAAGTTTCTTGCTTTCCGGTTCATCCATTGCAGAACCTAGTTGTGTTAATTCATAAAAATGAGTAGTGTACTCGTCACATCATTTCCTACCATGATAAAGTTTAGTGTTTCCTGTTCCCTTGCTCGTAATTCACTTCCTACACAAAATGTTATACCCATCATCCTTCTTAGTTTCTCCCAAGAGTGTGAGTAGGCAGTATCAACTCCTACCATCTTAATATGTTTGGTCCACCATTCCTGGGCATGATTCTGAAAAGTGCATGTGGCGAACTTAACCTTGTATTCCTTACGACAGTCGCCACATTGAAATATTGTTTCTATGTCTTTGAACCATTTGAGAAATTCCTTTGTGTTTCTAGTTCCGCTAAAGGAGGGAGGATTGCACCCCATAAATTCCACGTGAGTAAGTTCCTTAGTGAGGGCGGTGACTATGTTCTTGGCAATGACTTGTCCAACAACAGCTTGCGTCATGCTTGTAGTGGTTTGCTTAAATTTCTCTTCATCAAATCATAAGTGACCATGAGGGTATATAGTTAATCAAAGCCATCATATTCACAACACATGAATATAATACATGAAAATTTCGGTCTACGTGAACCGGTATCACAAATAGCACAACCATTTCTTACATAGTAGAGTCACACTTGATATATTTGTTTGTACAACAATCAAAAGACAACAAGTTCTTTAGACTATGTCCCACACCTTCTGTGGCTAGGATAATAGTAAAAGCTAGTGAGGATATAAATCTGGTCTAGGGACTTCCTGGTGTCCCTCTGTGTGAAATCAGGTTTGTAGCATCATAAGGTCGAGATAGTCTTGAAGTGGTGTCTGAAGTTGTGCATCTATCAAATCTTAGATAATGTAGGTTCTGAACCATTCCTGAAGAATCTGCGGATGTTTCTGTTGAGTCCGTGTTATTGGTATTATCTACTAGGTGTCATCTAGTTCATGGCAAGTGGGAATGGAAAAGGGAAATGACAATGATGGTACCAGTGAATGAAATACTACCCTCTTTCGTGCTACCTCGCGACATCCAAAAGGTAAAACTAAAGTACGCACTACGGGACGACCAATAGTGTAATAAGTAACTGATGGTGGTGATAGTACCTGAGTAGTAAGTGCCCTACTAGTGATGGAAAGAAAACACACTATCTTCCTTGCAATAAGCATCCTAATAAGTCCATTAAGAGTAATTCTGAATACACTACCAAAAGGCATTCTATGTATGGGCTGAATGATAGGAAAACCCTGTTCCTATGGCAAATCAATAGTACTAATGGTGGTGTAAATGCAACTGGTGGTATAATGGTAGTGGAAGATGACAAGGCATCTTCAATGTCGGAATCCGATAAAAGGATGTCAGTTTGAGTATCTGAAGACATGTCACTTGTGAACCAGGTCAATAAAATGATATACATATACGGATATGAGTATAAATAACTCGCACAGGGTATATATGAAACAACATGTATCATGATTATGCACTTATGATGAAATGATGAGATGCTATGATGATGTGGTTATAGTCTAGGGTCCAAGATACATCCTAGTTCGCTATAACCTTAGCTCTGATACCAATCTGTCACACCCCCAATTTACCTGACTTGCAGCGGAATGGAATACCTGGGGGTGTCTGTCATAGCACCACAGTTACAGTTACTTGAACGACCTAAAGTGTCGTTTGGAAAATACTGCATTTGATCATTGAAATAATCCAGAGTTTACAAAATGAGGTCCCCAAAATGTGTTGCATGTTTATGAAAAACAAGTCATACTAGATCAAATGTTTACATAAGTGCATGAAATAATGATGAGACGCGTCGACTCCGCGACTCCATGAAGGTCCAAATGCATGTCACATGAGCTACCTTAATAACCTGAAATACATTGCTAAAACGTCAACACGAATGTTGGTGAATTCCATAGGTTTATAAAATGTAATGATGTACGGCCACCACAAGTAAAAGTGCAAGATAAAAATCTCATGAAAATTGTACAATAGACCTTAAGCTCATGACACCGAAGCTATGACTGATGAAACTATGCCCCTCCTGAATGTTCTGCCGAAATACTCAAATGTAAAAGACATGACATGCATCCGCTTACTGTTGGTAATCACTACCACGGATGGAGGCGTCACCCTCGATAGATCTATCCACTCACTCTCGCTTACCGGTAAATTAACGGTTCATGATGATACAGGGGACTTATCACATGGCAAGGTAACTTAAGCAATGTACATATGTTTGAATACTTGGGCTCGTACTAAAATGATTGATGCAATATATTCCCCCCTGTGGGATTTGAAAACAATCAAAAATGTTGAATTGAAAACGGGGCTATGAAAACTCACCTTAACTGGTGAAACTGTGATGAAGTGAAATGAACACCAATGAACAATTAGCTACCGCAACCCAATATGATGGTACCATGAACATGTAATGAGCTGAAAAACAAGGCGCGCACACTAGCCGCAACCTAATATGAATGATGAACGATCTACTTTAGATCATGAAATGATGTTATGAATGTCCATGCACATGTTTCCTATACCACTCTACTCTTTGAAAAACACTTGTTGTTATCAAAAGTATATATTCCAAGACTTAGGAAAAATATGGCTATTAGAAAAATAAACTAGTTGCAATATATATACTTATATATATATCGTATGTACCAATGTTTGTGTTGAAATCCTCGGTTTGAAATCCTTGAAATAACGCCTTGTACTAAATGAAAATATACTTGTAATCACTAATACATCATTAGTTATGAAATTGGGTACTTGGTTAATATTTCTAGAAAATCTAGAATTTAGTACGTAGTGTTATTATTATTATTTCTAAAAACTGCCAATTATAGAGGATTTTTGCCGATATTGAAACGTGAATATCTTTGTCGTTATAAGCCCGTTTTACTTGTTCTTTATATCCACGGTTACGTCTTAGTATGTAGTAATATATTTTGGAAAGCTTGACCCCTCCGGGTTACGTCTAAAGTCTCTTTTTGTCCGACGAAAAACGTCCAACAGCATGTATTTTTCCGGAAAATAGTTTTCGTCGTTAAACTTGCAAAAATCATAACTTCTTCGTTATAAACTCTTTTTAATCCGTTCTTTCGCCTACGGATTCGTTTTTGAAAGTATTTTCTACAAATTTTGCCAAAGTTTCATTTGTGTTTACTGATTTTCCAGATTTTACCAAAATGGGACAGCATGTTTATAAACTTGTTAGAAATCCATTTCCAAGGTTCAAAACTAGTTTTTACTTCAACCAAATATCTTGCAAACACCAAAAATCTATACTAATCCTACCATACACCTTCTTAGGGTGCCATGGGTTCCTAATGACTAGTAATCAAGTTAATTTAACAAAGGAACACCTAAAACCAATTCTAGGGTTTGTATGATCAAAAAGTATACAAAAATAAAGTGGTATAGCTAGTTTGTGCATGAAATTAAGCATGAATACTATAAGATACATATGTTAATTAGATGAAAACATGAAAATAAATTTGAATACTCACTTTGAAATAATAGGTGGTGAGATGATGAGAAACCTTGGATTACTTGTGTTTTTGGGTTATGATTCTTGATTAGGAAGACAAAATGAACAACTTTGATGCTTTATACTTTGAAAAATAATGGATTGATCTTGGATCATGGGGAAAGTCGTGGGTTTTGGGGTGGGGGAGATGAGAAAAGTGAGTTTTATGATTCTTGGAAATTGTTATGTTATGTGATAAGTGTTTTTGGAAGATATTTGTATAAGTTTATAATGTATAATACTAGTACATAAGCATGAGGTTAAAAATAAATCACGTGGTGTCTAGGGTGAGCTCATGGCCGGTTTTCAATGTACCAAGGAGTAGCAAAGTCGGTTTTGATCACTTAGAAAATGTAGTGTATTATTAGTTGTAGTTTAGTGTAAGTATTAGTTATAATCGGGTACCGGGTTTGCTAGAAATAAATATTAACGAAGTTAACCGGGACTTAATAAAGTTGTAAATATGTTAAAAATATATTGGGTACAATTACTGAGTGATCGGGTGATTATTGTTTAGTTTTCACGAAAACCGTCGTAATATTCATAAGCTTACGTTATAAATAAAATAAATTTCCAAAATACTGGGTAATTGAATGTTATAACTTTTATGATGATAAAATGGATATAAAAATATGTCGGGACCATTGTGGGAATATTTAGATATATTCGTCGTGTATAAACCGGGTGTTAACGTTTATTATAAATACTTATAAGGAAAACGTTAAATGTATCAAATATGTATAAATTTGAAAATCCTAAGAGTGGTATAACATGTAAATGACCTACTGATGATATGCAGACTATCTCCAGTCCGTATGAAATGTCATTACTGATAATGCATGAATTCGCACCTGAACCAATACGGTTACGCGAATTTGAATACCCGTAAACTAAATTTACGATGAATTGTGTAATGCAAGTGAATGATGAAATCTTTTCCCGCAATGAATAGTATTCTGTGAATAGTAAAATTTCTGAATGCTTCTCGGAATATCAAACTGACACCAAAAATGATGAATAGTGTTTTGATGAATAGTGTTTGATGAATAGTGTTTTTCCAAAGTTCGGGAAATGACCTGAAATGGTGAGTTGTGACATTATCTCTTAATATTATCTTAATTTCTTCTTAACCTTCTTAATCACAAAAGACAAAGCCACCAAAATCTCCCACAATCCTTCCCAAAAATCATTTTCCAACATCCTCTTACATATTTCCTTGCACCTCTTACACACTTTGACTCACACACTCTCCCACACAAGATTCCCTTCACTTTATACATTCCCTATACACCTTTCTCATACACCAATACATACACTTCCCTATACACACATACACTCTTTTCTACACACACCTTTATATTCAAAATGCACACACTTCACTCACATACCTCTCTTCACACACACAAGGCTCCCCATCCAATCACTCTTACACATACTTACACATACAACTCACTCCCTATACACATCGCATCCTTATACATATTCCTTTCACTCCCAATACCTTTACATTCAAAATACACACACTACTCACAACCATTTCACCTTCTACACACACTAGGCTCCCTATCACATCCAACTCTTACATATTCTCCTACACACTCTTACACCTCCAACAAACTTTATTTTCAAAATACACACACTACTCACAACCATCTCATGCTCTACACACACTAGGCTACCCATCACATCCAGCACTTACATATTCCCTTACACACATCTCTTCACTCTTATACAATCCAACTCATACTCCACACACTCTTCATCACAATCATTCATTCTCTTACAACACATCTCAACCATTCATTTCTCCTTCCTCCCCAAAAAATGGAATATTCCTTGGGATATACTTCTTTTAACTAAACCATGGTTGACATCTAACCAAACTATGGTTACTTCTTAACCTACCCCATTCTAAACCCAACCATGGTTCTTCTAACCCAACTATGGTTAGTTCTCTACACTTAACCATGGTTAACACTTAACCACACCAAGGATGGAACATTCCCTTGGATACACCATTTAACCTAACCATGGTTTATTCTCTATACACTTCTTTCTAAACTCAAACATGGTTAACTCTTAACTACACCAAAGATGGAACATTCCCTTGGATACACCATTTAACCTAACCATGGTTTATTCTTTCTAAACCCAACCATGGTTAACTCTTAACCACACCAAGGATGGAACATTCCCTTGGATACACCCTTTAACCTAACCATGGTTTATTCTCTACACATTTAACCTAACCATGGTTACTTCTTAACCTAACTCTCCTCACTCTTCTCTATAGAGGAATATACCATGGCATATTCCCTTCTCACTTATGCCATGAGAGGAATACCATTTCTACCCCTACCAAATTACCCTTTCTACCTTTCTACCCTTGGTAATTTGTTTTTCTCATTAACACTTCACAAAACATTTTCCAAAATTGGCTATTTGAGTTGGTAAACCTTAGATTGATTAATGTTAAGGTTTTGTGTGAAGTACAATTAGGGGTATAGTAAGGTAAGGTATTTAAAAGGTCAAAACCCAAAGTTTTGGGAAAATGTTTACAGACGCCTGGCGCGCTGCCCACGCGTTGACGCGTGGGTGACGCCCCGGCCTCAGTAAAATTTTCCCAAGTTTGGGTTTTGCCTATAAATACCATGCCTTGACTCTTGTATTCCTCACCCCTTGCCATTATTCTTTCTCTCTACATTCTTTCTCTCTATCTCTCTTGTGTTCTTAGTAAAACACACTTACATCTTTGAAAGAACACATCTCCTTGCAAGGGAAGAATCACAAGAACCTAATCCACTCTTGTGATTGTATCGAGGGTCTTCTTCTTATACCCTTTCTATTACAATCGAGTCTCTAGGTTAGGTTAGGGCTTGGTTGAACAAACACTTATTTATTCATTCATTTGTTTATAAGGGAAGTCTTGTGTCTTTGTGACCAAGCCTAGATCATTGGGGATCTATTTGGGGTTTGATACTTCCGGTGGGAAGTCTTGGTAGTGGTCTTGGTGACCCTTAGGTGAAGTCGAATCGTGAGATTCTTTTGGGTGGTTTCCGAGGGCGAAATACCGTGGGAGTAACTCCTTCTTTGTGAGCATCGGTATTGTTGAATATCGGTGGAGTGAATTGTAATGGTTTGTAGTCCACCGAAAGGATTATACTAGAGTAATAGTATCAGTGTCGTGGATTCGCAACTGGACGTACGGATGGTATAAACCCCCCATCCCGAACCAGTATATATCGTGGTGTCTCTCTT
Organism: Artemisia argyi; assembly: GCA_030686995.1. NCBI lineage: Eukaryota > Viridiplantae > Streptophyta > Magnoliopsida > Asterales > Asteraceae > Artemisia > Artemisia argyi. The sequence goes on along the minus strand of CM060677.1, from coordinate 28,409,072 downwards.
TACTTGCTTTATATACTTCGGATTATATTTGTGGTTGTTGTATTGATTGTACAACCACTTGGTTCATCTTCT